>JALIRH010000101.1:923449-1390949 GCA_023055505.1 Callipepla californica brunnescens | reverse complement strand
AGCATACGCAGTGTCTGCATCAGTGCAATTGACAATTATAGCAAATACATATACAGAGTGCGTTCCAGATATCATTGTTGGCATACAGAGACTCAGCGCAGGTCTGAGAAACAGTTACAGCCACAGCATACGCAGCATCAGAGCGGGTCCGTCATTGTACACAGCATCAGAGCGGGTCCGTCATTGTACACAGCATCAGAGCGGGTCCGTCATTGTACACAGCATCAGAGCGGGTCCGTCATTGTACACAGCATCAGAGCGGGTGCCACACAGCATCATGGTACACAACATCATTGTACACAGTATCAGAGTGGATAACACACAGCATCATGGTACACAGCATCAGAGCGGGTCCATGGTTGTACACAGCATCAGAGCGGGTCCATCGTTGTATACAGCATCAAAGCAGATCCCACACAGCATCATGGTACGCAGCATCAGAGCAGTCCCATCATTGTACACAGCACCAGACCAGGTCCCACATCAAAATCAACACAGACCTCAGGCCAAATGGACAGAACTCAAGTCTCAGAGTGGCCGCAAACCGGCACGAGTCTCAGAGTGGCCGGGAAGAGGCAAAAGGCCTCCAACCAATGGCCGTGCGTTGGTTACGGGGTTGGGTTAGCCTACTCTACAAGGAAAAACTGAGCAAGCTAACCCAACCCCGTAAGCAAGGCTTAACTAAACTCAATTTGGAAGAGGCAAAAGCCTCTGCTGCGCTGAAATCAGCGCTGGAATCCAATTGGCCGCAAACCGGCACGAGTCTCAATCAAATCAGAGAGGAGTGCAAGAGGACTCTGTGTGAGATGGGGGTGTTGGTGACAGGGTTGGGTTAGCCTGCTGGACAAACAAACTCACAGCAAAGCTAACTCAACCCTCTAAGTAAAGCCTGAAGTCAATTTGGAAGAGGCAGAAATCACTGCGTGAGCAGAAATCAGCATCTATCTGTGGCCGCAAACCGGCACGAGTCTCAGAGTGGCCGCAAACCGGCACGAGTCTCAGAGTGGCCGGGAAGAGGCAAAAGGCCTCCAACCAACAGCCGTGCGTTGGTTACGGGGTTGGGTTAGCCTACTCTACAAGGAAAAACTGAGCAAGCTAACCCAACCCCGTAAGCAAGGCCTAACTAAACTCAATTTGGGAGAGGCAAAAGCCTCTGCTGCGCTGAAATCAGCGCTGGTAGCCAATTGGCCGCAATCAAATCAAATCAAATCAGAGAAGAGTGCAAGAGGACTCTGTGTGAGATGGGGGTGACAGTTATGGGGTTGGGTTAGCCTGCTGGACAAGCAAACTCACAGCAAAGCTAACTCAACCCTCTAAGTAAAGCCTGAAATCAATTTGGAAGAGGCAGAAATCACTGCGTGAGCAGAAATCAGCATCTATCTGTGGCCGCAAACCGGCACGAGTCTCAGAGTGGCCGCAAACCGGCACGAGTCTCAGAGTGGCCGGGAAGAGGCAAAAGGCCTCCAACCAACGGCCGTGCGTTGGTTACAGGGTTGGGTTAGCCTACTCTACAAGGAAAAACTGAGCAAGCTAACCCAACCCCGTAAGCAAGGCCTAACTAAACTCAATTTGGGAGAGGCAAAAGCCTCTGCTGCGCTGAAATCAGCGCTGGTAGCCAATTGGCCGCAATCAAATCAAATCAAATCAGAGAGGAGTGCAAGAGGACTCTGTGTGAGATAGGGGTACTGGTTATAGGGTTGGGTTAGCCTGCTCAACAAGAAAATTCAAAGCAAAGCTAACTCAACCCCGTAAGTGAGACAAAGTAGTGGACGTGATGACCCACGGGATTCTCCAGGAGAAGAGTGCAGGTGGGCAGTGAGATGGGGACAATATTGGCTGGATAAAGAACAAGTGCCGTGGCCGGGACCATAGGGTGGAGCTAAAAACCGTTACACGCAGCCGGTTGGTGCTCTGTCCCGAGTGGAAGTGAGGTCTGTCCCATATCTTTATTAGTGACCGCAGTGAGGGCACGGAGCGCACCTGCAGAAGTTGGGAGAGGACATCGCGGCAGAAGGAAGCGTCGGTCGGTCCAGGAGGAGGAAGGCCCCGTGGAAGGACGTGGATGTGTTGGATCACCACGATGAGGGCAATGGAAAGAAGTACAAGTGCGCTGAGAAACAGTCACCTGTAAACAACAAGGAACATAGTTACAAAAGAAACACTGGTAATTCTACAAGTGCTGAGGGTTAGAGCTACATCGTGTGTGAATACAATCATCTTTAGAGCTCCTGTTAAGCTGCAGAGTCAGGTGAAGATGAACAGCAAAGCTGCCTCCCAGCTGATCCCAGGGAACCAAAAGCAAAGCAAAATCCCAAGAAAAAACAAAGCAATGAAAGTGCGCAAGAAAGCCCAGGCAAAGGGTATGGAGAACAGCACAGAAAAATCCACACTAAAACTAAGGGAGAACACAAGAAAAACACTGCAGAGAACACCAAGAGCAAACACAAGGAGAACACACAAGTGAACAACAAAGGAACGGGAATGGCACAAAGAATGCGTTGAGGGCATCGAGAGTATGGCGCCAAGAGATGAGCACGAGCTGGGCCAAGGATATGGCACAAAGAGACAAGCCCGGGCTGGGCCAAGAGTACAACATCGAGGGATGAGCCCGGGCTGGGCTATAAGTACGATGCCAGAAGAAGAGCCCAAGTTGGGCTAAGAGTACGACGCCAAAAGAACCCGAGCTGAGCCAAGAGAAGAGCCCAAATTGGGCAAAGGATATGGCTCAAAGAGACGAGACCGAGCTGGGCCAAGAGCACAGTGCGAAGGGATGAGCCCGAGCTGGGCCAAGAGTATGGCACCGAGAGATGAGTCTGAGTTGGGCCAAAGATATGGCACCAAGAGATGAGTCTGCGCTGGGCCAAGAGAAGAGCCCCAGTTGGGCTAAGAGTACAATGACAAAAGAAAGTTCAACAAAAGAAGAACACTGCAGGGTAAGGGCAAAGGCAAAGGGGAAGGAGATGAAATAGGGAAAGCTGAGGGAAGGAAGAGGAACAGAGCAGAGAAAGCCAAGGGGAAATGCAAAGCAAACACTACAGAGAAAGGCCAGAAGCAAGGACAGCACCCAGGAGAAAAAGGAAAAGCACAGGCAGCTTTTGGGAGCCCTAAAGCACTGGGAGAACCACACTGTGCACAATGGACAAACACCGGTGAGTGCGCGCTGTCCATACCTGTGTGGGTGACCAGTTACCATCAGCACAGTGCGGCTCTGAGCCGTCCCAAGAGATGCAGCTTCCCGTTCCTCACCGCAAGTGCTGCAGATCTCCACGGCCACCTGTTCGACACAGAACAGCAATGAGGGCACTGCCCCACACTTGTAGGGCAGCAGCTCCTACACAAACGCGCTCCTCTGAGAAAGGAGCGCTCGTAACCCCCGTTTCATCTCTTACCATGGCCAGCAGAAAACCTGCCTGCGTACAAGCGATGCGCAAACGAGGGGCTCGTGATGCTTCATCTCCTGCTCTGCGGATCCCACAATACTTACACCATCCATCGGAGCAGTCCCAGCAAGCCTTAAACACCGCTGAGCTGCAAAAAGAGATCAAAGAAACACAGAACTTAATTCGTGATGGGATAACGAGTCACAAAATGCCTTCAAACAATACTCCACCTGCGCTGATGTAGGGCATCATTTACCACCGCTGTGAAACGGGCTGGGATGATGCGGGAGCAGACAAAGTTCAGGACCCCAGGGTGGAGACGATGGTGTAAAACTGTGGAAAAAGAAACAAAGGCTGAACCAGGAAAAAAAAAAAACAAATAACAAATAGGAAACGGACAATTAGTATTAGGTTTGGGGTTACACTGCACATGAATACCATTACCTTCAGAGCTCCCATTAAGATTATGGTTCAGGTGACTGTTAAAATCAAAGTTGTCTCCAACCCGTCACAGAGAGGCAAAGGCAAGCACAACACCCAGGCAAGGCAAAGACAAAGTGAAATCCCAGGGAAAGACAAAGCAAAGGAAAGGCGAGGAGAACTGTGCAGAAAAGGCAAGGGGAAGAACAAAGGAGAGCAGCACAGGGAATGCCCTGGGGATGGAACGAGAACGGCGCAAGGAGTACACTACAGGAACGAGAGAGCGACGCCAAAAACATCAGAGCTGGGATAAGAGAACGGCGCTAAAATGCCCAGAGAAAGGGCAAAGAACAAAGAGGAGAAACACGGGAAGCCTGGGGGATGGAAGGCGAACAGTGCAAGGAATGCACTACGGGGACAAGAGCGCAATGCCAAAAGGATCAGAGCTGGGATAAGAGAATGGCACTAAAATGCCCAGGGAAAGGGCAAAGACAAAGAGGAGAAACACGGGAAAGCGCAGGGAATGCGCTATGGGGCAAAGAGAGCGACGCCAAAAGGATGAGAGCTGGGACAAGAGATCGGTGCTAAAATGCCCAGGGAAAGGGCAAAGAACAAAGACGAGAAACACGGAATGCACTATGGGACATGGGAGGGGAACAGCGCAAGGAAAAAGCGCAGGAATGGAAGGGGAATGGCGCAGGGAATGCACTATGAGGCCAAGAGAACGATGCCAGGGAAAAGACCAGGCAAAAGTAAGGAAACAGCACAAAGAGAAGGAGAATAAGGCAAGGAAAGACCAGGGGAAGGGCAAGGACAGCACCCAAGTGTGAAAGGAAAAGGACAGGCAACTTTTGGGAACCCTAAAGCTCTTGGGAGAACCACACTGTGCACAATGGACAAACACCGGTGAGTGCGCGCTGTCCTTACCTGTGTGGGCGACCAGTTACCATCAGCACAGTGCGGTTCTGAGCCGTCCCAGGAGATGCAGCTTCCCGTTCCTCACCGCTTCCACGGAGCAACCCACGGTCCTCAGTGCAGCCGTTATATCCCCGGGAGTGCTGCGGATCTCCACGGCCACCTGTTCGACACAGAACAGCAATGAGGGCGCTGCCCCACACTTGTAGGGCAGCAGCTCCTACACAAACGCGCTCCTCTGAGAAAGAAGCGCTCGTAACCCCCATTTCATCTCTTACCGCGGCCAGCAGAAAACCTGCCTGCGTACAAGCGATGCGCAAACGAGGGGCTCGTGATGCTCCATCTCCTGCTCCGCAGATCCCACAATACTTACACCATCCATCGGAGCAGTCCCAGCAAGCCTTAAACACCGCTGAGCTGCAAAAAGAGATCAAAGAAACACAGAACTTAATTCGTGATGGGATAACGAGTCACAAAATGCCTTCAAACAATACTCCACCTGCGCTGATGTAGAGCATCATTTACCACCGCTGTGAAACGGGCTGGGATGATGCGGGAGCAGACAAAGTTCAGGACCCCAGGGTGGAGACGATGGTGTAAAACTGTGGAAAAAGAAACAAAGGCTGAACCAGGAAAAAAACAGAAAACAAACGGGGAAAAGAAAATTAGCATTAGGTTTGGTGTAAAAACTGTGAAAACGAAACAGAGGCTGAACCAAGAAAAAACAAGCACAAAAAAGATTGTGAGAACACTGAACCCCTTTATAGAGAAGGATAAAAGCTGCAGCGCTCCATCAGCTGAGCAGCATTACCCTGGGGCTGAGTGAAGCACTCCAGAAGTGAGGCGGTGCTGAAAGAAAGGGGTAAACAGCAGCTCCTCCATCACCAGCTCAGAGAAAAAGAAACAGCCCCACCATCTCCCTTACAGAGAAAAGGAAGAGCAGAGAGGACACACAGAGCAGACACAGCACCAGAAAAACAGAATCAGTGCTCAAAGAAACAGAAATCATAACCCAAAGCAGAGAGAGAACGCACAGAGCAGACACAGCACCAATAAACCAGAACCAGAGCCCCAAAGAGACAGAAATCATAAACCAGAGCAGAGAGAGAACACACAAAGCAGACATAGCACCAATAAACCAGAATCAGAGCCCAAAGAGACAGAGAGAATAACCCAGACCAGAAAGAGAACACACAGTGCAGACACAGCACCAATAAACCAGAGCCCAAAAAGACAGAGAGCATAACCCAGAATCCAAAGAGAACACACAAAACAAACACAGCACCAATAAACCAGAACCCCAAAACAACAGAGAGCATAACCCCAAAGCAAAAAAGAGCTCACTGACCTCACTCCAAGCCGCAGAACTTACCCCAGAACTCCATAGGAAGCAGCTCCAGGCTGAGATGCTGCCCCCTGCGGAAGCCGGCCCTTAAATGAGGGCAGGGGGGGGTGGAGCCAGGTATCCCCTCCAATCCCCTCCCACGGCCTAACTGCTCCCACCTGTGCTCCCAGGGCTGGCCACGCCCCCTCCCCAGGTGCGCCATCACCACTCTGTGACTGACAGTTCCCATACAGGTGGGAATTAATTAATGAACAAACCGGGTCTGCCTGCCCAGCAGAGATCGATGGATGAGCTGCTTCACTGCTGTCCCCACGTCCCCCAGTGCTCCGCGATGTCCCCCCAACATCCACAGCGTCCCCATGTCCCCCTGGATCCCCACGATGTCACTCTCCGTGTCCCCATGCCCCAATGTCACCACAACACCAACACACCCACAATGTCCCCTCATGATCTCCCCACTGTCCTCAATGTCCACATGTCCCCAGTGTCACCCCCAGTGTCCCCACATTCCCCCCAGGGGCACGTCCCCGGTGCCCGTCAGTTGTGGGGTGGTGGCGGTCACAGCGCTGGTGACAGCAGGGACAGAGGTGGGGACACTGCTGTGCCACGTGGGGCACCCCGTGCTGTGTGAGGTCATTGGGGGGCACGAGGGCACAGAGGGGACACGGGGACATGGGGGGACGGGGGGATATACAGCAGGGGCTGGGGGCTGGGGAGGGATGGAGGGACAGAGGGACAGCGTGGGGATTGAGGACGGGGGACGGTGTGGGTGACAGCAGCAGAGATGTGTGGTGATGCTGGGGAGTGACACCAGGGAGTGACGGGGGGGGATTTGGGGGTGACAACGGGAAGTGGCGCTGAGATGACATCTGGGTGATGTTGAGGAGTGATTTTGGGGTGACACTGTAGTGGTAATGTTGGGGTGAAGCTGTTGGGGTGACACTGGGCAGTGTATTGGAAGTGCTGAGGGAGGACTTGGAGCAGTGATGGAGCACCTGGTGGGGGGGCGGGGCCAAGCCAGGGGGCACAGGTGAGATTGGGGGGCGGGGCCAAGCCAGGGGGGCTCAGGTGAGATTGGGGGGCGGGGCCAAGCTCAGGTGTATGCAATTGTGCTGATTACAGGAAGGGGAGGAGCCGGGACCGCCCCTCCCCAGCCCTCATTTAAGGGCTGGGAGCGGAGCTGGGCAGTTCTTCCTGGAGCTCTGTGTGGACCGGAGATCTTCCAAGGTAAGGCTGATTATTTTCTTTGGTGTTTTTGTTCACGTTTGCTGTATTCGGGCATGTTTTCACTCGATGGGAGTTGGCTGTTATGTTGTTATGCTGTGTTTTCATCCTGTTATGGGGAGATGCTGCCGCTTTGCTGCGGGGAGATGCTGCCGCTTTGCTGCGGGGAGATGCTGCCGCTTTGCTGCGGGGAGATGCTACCGCTTTGCTGCGGGGAGATGCTGCCGCTTTGCTGTGCGGAGATGCTGCCGCTTTGCTGTGCGGAGATGCTGCTGCTTTGCTGTGCGGAGATGCTGCCGCTTTGCTGTGCGGAGATGCTGTTGTTGTGGGGAGATGCTGCAGCTTTGCTGTGGGGAGATGCTGTTGCTGGGGGGAGATGCTGCCGCTTTGCTGGGGGGAGATGCTGTTGTTGTGGGGAGATGTTAGGCTGCTGCTGAAGGACTGCCACCAGGAACGGATGTGGGGGGAGGATGCTGGGGGCTGACAGTGTTAGGGTCCTGCAGGGCAGTGACACTTTGGGCTGATGTTGTTGGGGTGATGTGGGGCACGGATGGTGGGGGGGACTTTAGGGCATCACTGGGGGGAGCACATCAGGGAGTAATGTTGGGGTGACACCTTGGGCTGAACCTTGAGACACGAAGCACAACTTGTGCACGCAGGAGTTCCACTTGGGCTTCGTGTCATGCGCTGGCCACGCAGATGCGGTGCAGCAATGGAACAAACCCTGCAGACCCCGGGGGAGAAGCACAGCTGGAGAGAGGCAGCGGTGGGGGAGAGGCACAGTGCCCTTTGGTGCAGGGGACGCCCTGCTGGTACTCCCTCTCCCATCCCCCTCTTCCGTGTTCCTACTCTCTGTGGTGTTTTTCCGTCTCCTGGGGTCACAAAGTAATGGGGCACTGTGGGGCAGTTATGGGTCACAGTGAGGAGAGATGCTGGGGGAGAGGTGGGGTGACACTGGGGTGATGTAAGGCAGTGACATTGGGGGTTATGTTGGAAAATCAGTGGGGGCTGAAGTCAAGGAGTGACACTGCGGTGATGCTGCGGGACAGGCGTTGTTAGGGGGACACTTTGCTATCACTGGGGGGATGTTGAGGTATCACTGGGGGATGATATCAGGGAGTCACACTGATAAAAGACATGGAGGTGGGGGTGACGGGGGTGGGAGACCAAGGGGGTGGAGGGAGATGTCGTTGTGATTGGTGTTGGTTGGGGGGAGATGTCGTTGTGGTTACTGTTGGTTGGGGGGAGATGTTGTTGCCGGTGCTCTTGGTTGGAGGGAGATGTCACTGTCGCTGCTTGTTGCTGGGGGGGAGATGTCATTGTTGCTGCTCTTGTTTGGGAGGAGATGCCATTTGTCTTCGTTGGGGTGAGATGTCGGTGCTGTGGTTTTTGGTTGGGGGAGTGACTTCGCTGCCATTGCTCTGGGTGGGGGGGAGATGCTGTTGTCATTGCTCATGGTTGGAAGCAGATGTTGGTGCTCATGGTTGGGGAAAGATGTCGCTGTTGCTGCTCATGGTTGGGGGGGAGATGCCGTTGCTCTTAGGTGTGGAGAGATGCCAATGTCATTACTCCTGATTGGGAGGAGATGCCGTTACTCTTCATTGGGGGGGACATGTCACAGCCATTGCACTTGGTTGGAGGCAGGTGCTGTTGCTCTTGGTTGAGGGGAGATGCTGTTGCTCCAGGTTGGGGGGAGATGTCGCTGCCGTTGCTTGTGGTTGGGGGGGGAGATGTCGCTGCCGTTGCTCGTGGTTGGGGGGGGAGATGTCGCTGCCGTTGCTCGTGGTTGGGGGGGGAGATGTCGCTGCCGTTGCTCGGGGTTGGGGGGGAGATGTCGCTGCCGTTGCTCGTGGTTGGGGGGGGAGATGTCGCTGCCGTTGCTCGGGGTTGGGGGGGGAGATGTCGCTGCCGTTGCTCGGGGTTGGGGGGGGAGATGTCGCTGCCGTTGCTCGGGGTTGGGGGGGGAGATGTCGCTGCCGTCGCCGTTGCTCGTGGTTGAGGGGGGAGATGTCGCTGCCGTCGCCGTTGCTCGTGGCTGGGGGGGGAGATGTCGCTGCCGTTGCTCGTGGTTGGGGGGGGGAGATGTCGCTGCCGTTGTCATTGCTCGTGGTTGGGGGGGGAGATGTCGCTGCCGTTGCCGTTGCTCGTGGTGGGGGGGAACACAAGTGCCGTTCTTCTTGGTTGGGGGGGACAAGTGCCGTTGTCGTTGCTCATGGCTGGGGGACAAGTGCCGTTGTCATTGCTCATGGTTGGGGAGACAAGTGCCGTTCTTCTTGGTTGGGGGACAAGTGCCGTTCTTCTTGGCTGGGGGACAAGTGCCATTGTCATTGCTCATTGTTGGGGGGCAGGTGCCGTAAGTGCCATTGTCATTGCTCATTGTTGGGGGGCAGGTGCCGTTCTTCTTGGTTGCGAGACAAGTGCCGTTCTTCTTGGTTGCGAGACAAGTGCCGTTCTTCTTGGTTGCGAGACAAGTGCCATTGTCGTTCTTCTTGGTTGGGGGACAAGTGCCGTTGTCGTTCTTCTTGGCTGGGGGGACCAGTGCCGTTCTTCTTGGTTGGGGGGGGCAAGAGCCGTTCTTCTTGGTTGGGGGGCAAGTGCTGTTCTTCTTGGTTGGGGGGCAAGTGCCGTTTTTCTTGGTTGGGGAGAAGATATCGTAGCAGTTGCTTTTGGTTGGATGGGAGCTGTCGGTGTTCTTCGTTGCTCGTGGTTGGGGGGAGATGCCTTTTCTCTTTGTGATAGAAATGGAGTTCTGTACTTTCTATACCTTTCAATCAAACCGTCTCAAGACAGATGTGTCAGTACTTTTCCGGGTGTTTTTCTTCTCTTTCTCTTAGAACTATGTAGTCTGTAGAAGTCTTAAAAATAGATAAATAAATATTTTTGTAAATTGGAGTCACAGCGTCTTGTTCTAACACCTGCACAAGGAACAACAGATAGCAGTGACCTTCTAAAGAAGTGAAAAAGTAAGTATTTGCGTGGATCTGTTCGGTCGGGTGGGTATCCCGGAGCACGCCTGACTGAGACGTCCCGTAGGGGCGAAGCGAGTGCGGACCCTCTAGTAGTGCAGTTCCCATTGCTCGCGAGGGCGTGGGTCACGACCGAGGGGCGCGAGTGTGTGTATGTGTGTGAGTGCTCCGGAAGATGGGACAGAGGCCGAGTGAGCCCTCTGACCCCATGGGTGGCTCGCAGGCGAAGCTACCAGACATACCACTAGAAAGCCCCCTTGGTTAGCGGTGAGATGTTGCTCTTGGCTGGGGGCGAGGTGCCGGTGCCGTTGCTCTGTGCATGGGGGAGATGACCTCGCTCTTGGTTGAGTTAAAAATGCTGTTCTTCTTGGTTGGGGGGGGGAGATGCCGTTGTTGCTCCTCCTGGTTGGGGGGCAGGTGTTGTTGCTCATGGTTGAGAGGCAGGTGCCGTTCTCGTTTCTCATGGTTGGGGGGCAGGTGCCGTTCTTCGTGGTTGGGGGGGCAGGTGCCGTTCTTCGTGGTTGGGGGGGCAGGTGCCGTTCTTCGTGGTTGGGGGGACAAGTGCCGTTCTTCGTGGTTGGGGGGACAAGTGCCCTTCTTCGTGGTTGGGGAACAAATGCCCTTCTTCGTGGTTGGGGAACAGGTGCCGTTGTCGTTGCTCATGGTTGGGGGGCAGGTGCTGTTGCTTTTGATTGGGGAGGAGATATCGCTGCCGTTGCTTGTGGCTGGGGGGGAGCTGTCGGTGCTCTTCGTTGCTCGTGGTTGGGGGGAGATGCCTTTTCTCTTTGTGATAGAAACGGAGTTCTGTACTTTCTATACCTGTCAATCAAACCGTCTCAAGACAGAGGAGTCAGTACTTTTCCGTGTGTTTTTCTTCTCCTTCTCTTAGAACTATGTAGACTGTAGGAGTCTTAAAAATAGATAAATAAATATTTTTGTAAATTGCAGCCACAGCGTCTTGTTCTAACACCTGCACAACGAACAACAGATAGCAGTGACCTTCTAAGGAAGTGAAAAAGAAAAAGAAGCAGAAATCTTCCTTTAGGCATGTGTGATTAGAGCTGAAGAGGACTGCAGTACTCATCTTCTCTCTGCAAGGAGACAGAGGACAACTCCCAAATAGCAGCCGGTACAGCCCAGGAAGGAAAGATAAACACGAATATAGAGATAAGAGCCAACAAAAAGAGGGGTTGGGGGCCCCCGGTGCGCTCCTCTGGTGGAGCGCAGACTCCCGGCCGCCCAGCGCTGTTCCGCTCCTTTATTGCTTACTCAGTAAATTCCTTACTATTGACAACCATCGGTGTGTATCGTTCTTCACACCTATAAAAATTTGGTGCCGTGACTCGGATCCAGGCGACTCTGCTGCGGAATTCTCACTCCAGGGGGGTCGCCCCGTCTCCGGACGGCCCCTGGGCTGGGTAATTCCTGCGCGAGACCTGTAGCTCCGAAATCTAAATTTGGTAAACGAGCGAAAGAAACTGCAGTACCCCGTAATTTTTGTGCACGAAGACCCAAACAAAGACTCAGGATTGAGTAAGTATTTGCGTGGATCTGTTCGTTTGGGGTGGGTATCCCGGAGCACGCCTGACTGAGACGTCCCGTAGGGGCGAAGCGAGTGCGGACCCTCTAGTAGTGCAGTTCCCATTGCCCGCGAGGGCGTGGGTCACGACCGAGGGGCGCGAGTGTGTGTATGTGTGTGAGTGCTCCGGAAGATGGGACAGATGCCGAGTGAGCCCTCTGACCCCAATGGGTGGCTCGCAGGCGAAGCTACCAGACATACCACTAGAAAGCCCCCTTGGTTAGGGGTGAGATGTTGCTCTTGGCTGGGGGCGAGGTGCCGGTGCCGTTGCTCTGTGCATGGGGGAGATGACCTCGCTCTTGGTTGAGTTAAAAATGCTGTTCTTCTTGGTTGGGGAGGACAAGTGCCGTTCTTCTTGGTTGGGGGGGACAAGTGCCGTTGTCGTTGCTCATGGCTGGGGTGACAAGTGCCGTTGTCGTTGCTCATGGCTGGGGGGACAAGTGCCGTTGTCGTTGCTCATGGCTGGGGGGACAAGTGCCGTTCTTCTTGGTTGGGGGGACAAGTGCCGTTGTCGTTGCTCATTGTTGGGGGGACAAGTGCCGTTCTTCTTGGCTGGGGGGGACAAGTGCCGTTCTTCTTGGCTGGGGGGACAAGTGCCGTTGTCGTTGCTCATTGTTGGGGGGACAAGTGCCGTTCTTCTTGGCTGGGGGGGACAAGTGCCGTTCTTCTTGGCTGGGGGGGACAAGTGCCGTTCTTCTTGGCTGGGGCGGACAAGTGCCGTTCTTCTTGGCTGGGGCGGACAAGTGCCGTTCTTCTTGGCTGGGGCGGACAAGTGCCGTTCTTCTTGGCTGGGGTGGACAAGTGCCGTTCTTCTTGGCTGGGGAGACTTGTGTAGTTGTCGTTGCTCATTGTTGTGAGGGAGAAGTGCCGTTCTTCTTGGTTGGAGGACAAGTGCCGTTGTCGTTGCTCATTGTTGAGGGGCAGGTGCCGTTCTTCTTGGCTGGGGGGGACAAGTGCCGTTCTTCTTGGTTGGGGGGGACAAGTGCCGTTCTTCTTGGTTGGGGGGGACAAGTGCCGTTCTTCTTGGGTGGGGGGGACAAGTGCCGTTCTTCTTGGGTGGGGGGACTTGTGTAGTTGTCGTTGCTCATTGTTGTGGGGGACAAGTGCCGTTCTTCTTGGTTGGGGGACAAGTGCCGTTGTCGTTTCTCATTGTTGGGGGCAGGTGCTGTTCTTCTTGTTTGGGCGAAAAGTGCCGTTCCTTCCTGGTTGCGGGACCAGTGCCGTTCTTCTTGGTTGGGGGGGCAAGTGCCGTTCTTCTTGGTTGGGGGGGCAAGTGCCGTTCTTCTTGGTTGGGGAGGTGATATCGTAGCAGTTGCTTGTGGTTGGATGGGAGCTTTCGGTGCTCTTCGTTGCTCGTGGTTGGGGGGAGATTCCTTTTCTCTTTGTGATAGAAACAGAGTTTTGTACTTTCTATACTTGTCAATGAAACCGTCTCAAGACAGACGAGTCAGTACTTTTCCGTGTGCTTTTCTTCTCCTTCTCTTAGAACTATGTAGTCTGTAGAAGTCTTAAAAATAGATAAATAAATATTTTTGTAAATTGGAATCACAGCATCTTGTTCTAACACCTGCACAATGAACAACAGATAGCAGTGACCTCCTAAGGAAGTGAAAAAGAAAAAGTATTTGCGTGGATCTGTTCGGTCGGGGTGAGTATCCCGGAGCACGCCTGACTGAGACGTCCCGTAGGGGCGAAGCGAGTGCGGACCCTCTAGTAGTGCAGTTCCCATTGCCCGCGAGGGCGTGGGTCACGACCGAGGGGCGCGAGTGTGTGTATGTGTGTGAGTGCTCCGGAAGATGGGACAGATGCCGAGTGAGCCCTCTGATCCCATGGGTGGCTCGCAGGAGAAGCTACCAGACATACCACTAAAAAGCCCCCTTGGTTAGGGGGGAGATGTTGCTCTTGGCTGGGGGCGAGGTGCCGGTGCCGTTGCTCTGTGCATGGGGGAGATGACCTCGCTCTTGGTTGGGGGGCAAGTGCCGTTCTTCTTGGTTGGGGGGACAAGTGCCGTTGTCGTTGCTCATGGCTGGGGGACAAGTGCCGTTCTTCTTGGTTGGGGGGACAAGTGCCGTTGTCGTTGCTCATGGTTAGGGGCAGGTGCCGTTCTTCTTGTTTGGGGGGGACAAGTGCCGTTGTCTTTGCTCATTGTTGGGGGGACAAGTGCCGTTCTTCTTGGCTGGGGGGGACAAGTGCCGTTCTTCTTGGCTGGGGGGGACAAGTGCCGTTGTCGTTGCTCATTGTTCAGGGGCAGGTGCCGTTCTTCTTTGCTGGGGGGGGCAAGTGCCGTTCTTCTTGGTTGGGGGCACAAGTGCCGTTCTTCTTGGCTGGGTGGACAAGTGCCGTTCTTCTTGGCTGGGGGGGACTAGTGCCGTTCTTCTTGGCTGGGGGGGACTAGTGTAGTTGTCGTTGCTCATTGTTGTGGGGGACAAGTACCGTTCTTCTTGGTTGGTGGACAAGTGCCGTTTTCGTTGCTCATTGTTGGGGGCAGGTGCTGTTCTTCTTGTTTGGGCGAAAAGTGCCGTTCTTCCTGGTTGCGGGACAAGTGCCATTGTCGTTCTTCTTGGTTGGGGGACCAGGGCCGTTGTCGTTACTCGTGGTAGGGGGACCACTGCCGTTCTTCTTGGGTGGGGGGCAAGAGCCGTTCTTGGTTGGGGGGGGCAAGTGCCGTTCTTCTTGGTTGGGGGGGACAAGTGCCGTTGTCGTTGCTCATGGCTGGGGTGACAAGTGCCGTTGTCGTTGCTCATGGCTGGGGGACTAGTGCCGTTCTTCTTGGCTGGGGGGGACAAGTGCCGTTCTTCTTGGCTGGGGGGGGGACAAGTGCCGTTCTTCTTGGCTGGGGGGGACTTGTGTAGTTGTCGTTGCTCATTGTTGTGGGGGACAAGTGCCGTTCTTCTTGGTTGGGGGACAAGTGCCATTGTCGTTTCTCATTGTTGGGGGCAGGTGCTGTTCTTCTTGTTTGGGCGAAAAGTGCCGTTCTTCCTGGTTGCGGGACAAGTGCCATTGTCGTTCTTCTTGGTTGGGGGACCAGGGCCGTTGTCGTTACTCGTGGTTGGGGGACCAGTGCCGTTCTTTTTGGTTGGGGGGGCAAATGCCGTTCTTCTTGGTTGGGGGGACAAATGCCGTTCTTCTTGGTTGGGGGGGAGATGCTGTTGTCGTTGCTCCTGGTTGGGGGGAGATGTCATTGCCCTTGGCTGGGGGGGCAGGTACCGTTGCTCATGGTTGGGGGGAAGTGTCACTGTCGTTGCTCATGGTTGGGGGGGAGATGCCGTTCTTCTTGGTTGGGGAATAAGTGCCGTTCTTCTTGGTTGGGGGGAGATGCCGTTGTCGTTGCTCCTGGTTGGGGGGAGATGTCATTGCTCTTGGCTGGGGGGGCAGGTGCCGTTGCTCGTGGTTTGGGGGGAGATGTCGCTGCCGTTGCCGTTGCTCGTGGTTGGGGGGGGAGATGTCGCTGCCGTTGCCGTTGCTCGTGGTTGGGGGGGAACACAAGTGCCGTTCTTCTTGCTTGGGGGGGACAAGTGCCGTTGTCGTTGCTCATTGTTTGGGGGCAGGTGCCGTTCTCCTTGGTTGGGGGGGACAAGTGCCGTTGTCGTTGCTCATTGTTAAGGGGCAGGTGCCGTTCTTCTTGGCTGGGGGGACAAGTGCCGTTCTTCTTGGCTGGGGCGGACAAGTGCCGTTGTTGTTGCTCATTGTTGGGGGGGACAAGTGCCGTTGTTGTCGCTCATTGTTGGGGGGGACAAGTGCCGTTGTTGTTGCTCATGGTTAGGGGGAAGTGTCGCTGTCGTTGCTCCTGGTTGGGGGGGAGAAGCCGTTCTTCTTGGTTGGGGAATAAGTGCCGTTCTTCCTGGTTGGGGGGAGATGCCGTTGTCGTTGCTCCTGGTTGGGGGGAGATGTCATTGCCCTTGGCTGGGGGGGCAGGTGCCGTTGCTCGTGGTTGGGGGGAAGTGTCGTTGTCGTTGCTCCTGGTTGGGGGGGGAGATGTCGCTGCCGTTGCTCGTGGTTGGGGGGGGAGATGTCGCTGCCGTTGCTCGTGGTTGGGGGGGGGAGATGTCGCTGCCGTTGCCGTTTCCGTTGCTCGTGGTTGAGGGGGGAGATGTCGCTGCCGTTGCCGTTGCTCGTGGTTGGGGGGGAACACAAGTGCCGTTCTCCTTCGTTGGGGGGGACAAGTGCCGTTGTCGTTGCTCATTGTTGGGGGGCAGGTGCCGTTCTTCTTGGTTGGGGGGACAAGTGCCGTTGTCTTTGCTCATTGTTAAGGGGCAGGTGCCGTTCTTCTTGGCTGGGGGGACAAGTGCCGTTGTCGTTGCTCATTGTTAAGGGGCAGGTGCCGTTCCTCTTGGCTGGGGGGACAAGTGCCGTTGTCGTTGCTCATTGTTGGGGGGGACAAGTGCCGTTCCTCTTGCTCATTGTGGGGGGGAGAAGTGCCGTTCCTCTTGCTCACTGTGGGGGGGACAAGTGCCGTTCCTCTTGCTCACTGTGGGGGGGACAAGTGCCGTTCCTCTTGCTCACTGTGGGGGGGACAAGTGCCGTTCCTCTTGCTCATTGTGGGGGGGACAAGTGCCGTTCCTCTTGCTCATTGTGGGGGGGACAAGTGCCGTTCCTCTTGCTCATTGTGGGGGGGGACAAGTGCCGTTCTTCTTGCTCATTGTGGGGGGGACAAGTGCCGTTCTTCTTGCTCATTGTGGGGGGGACAAGTGCCGTTCTTCTTGCTCATTGTGGGGGGGACAAGTGCCGTTCTTCTTGCTCATTGTGGGGGGGACAAGTGCCGTTCTTCTTGGTTGGGGGGGACAAGTGCCGTTGTCGTTGCTCATTGTTGGGGTACAGGTGCCGTTCTTCGTGGTTGGGGGGACAGGTGCCGTTCTTCGTGGTTGGGGGGGACAAGTGCTGTTGTCATTCCTCATGGTTGGGGGGCATGTGCTGTTGCTTTTGATTGGGGAGGAGATATCGCTGCCGTTGCTTGTGGCTGGGGGGGAGCTGTCGGTGCTCTTCGTTGCTCGTGGTTGGGGGGAGATGCCTTTTCTCTTTGTGATAGAAACGGAGTTCTGTACTTTCTATACTTGTCAATCAAACCGTCTCAAGACAGACGAGTCAGTACTTTTCCGTGTGTTTTTCTTCTCCTTCTCTTAGAACTATGTAGTCTGTAGAAGTCTTAAAAATAGATAAATAAATATTTTTGTAAATTGCAGCCACAGCGTCTTGTTCTAACACCTGCACAACGAACAACAGATAGCAGTGACCTTCTAAGGAAGTGAAAAAGAAAAAGAAGCAGAAATCTTCCTTTAAGCATGTGTGATTAGAGCTGAAGAGGACTGCAGTACTCATCTTCTCTCTGCAAGGAGACAGAGGACAACTCCCAAATAGCAGCCGGTGCAGCCCAGGAAGGAAAGATAAACACGAATATAGAGATAAGAGCCAACAAAAAGAGGGGTTGGGGGCCCCCGGTGCGCTCCTCTGGTGGAGCGCAGACTCCCGGCCGCCCAGCGCTGTTCCGCTCCTTTATTGCTTACTCAGTAAATTCCTTACTATTGACAACCATCGATGTGTATCATTCTTCACACCTATAAAAATTTGGTGCCGTGACTCGGATCCAGGTGACTCTACTGCGGAATTCTCACTCCAGGGGGGGCGCCCCGTCTCCGGACGGCCCCTGGGCTGGGTAATTCCTGCGCGAGACCTGTAGCTCCGAACTCTAAATTTGGTAAACGAGCGAAAGAAACTGCAGTACCCCATAATTTTTGTGCACGAAGACCCAAACAAAGACTCAGGATTGAGTAAGTATTTGCGTGGATCTGTTCAGTCGGGGTGGGTATCCCGGAGCACGCCTGACTGAGACGTCCCGTAGGGGCGAAGCGAGTGCGGACCCTCTAGTAGTGCAGTTCCCATTGCCCGCGAGGGCGTGGGTCACGACCGAGGGGCGCGGGTGTGTGTATGTGTGTGAGTGCTCCGGAAGATGGGACAGATGCCGAGTGAGCCCTCTGACCCCACGGGTGGCTCGCAGGCGAAGCTACCAGACATACCACTAGAAAGCCCCCTTGGTTAAGGGGGAGATGTTGCTCTTGGCTGGGGGCGAGGTGCCGGTGCCGTTGCTCTGTGCATGGGGGAGATGACCTCGCTCTTGGTTTGGGGGACAAGTGCCGTTGCCTTTGCTCATGGTTGGGGGGGAACACAAGTGCCGTTCATCTTGTTGTGGGGGAGATGCCGTTGCCATTGCGCCTGGTTCGGGGCAGAGACGCCGTTGCCATTGCGCCTCGTTCGGGGCAGAGATGCCGAAGAAGAGAGAAGTAGAAATAAGTAAACAAAGAAGAGGAGAAGGGGAGACATGAGGAGAGAGAGAGAAATAAATAGATAAGATGGAGAAGGAAGGAGAGATGGAAAGAAAAATGAATAGAGAAAAAATGGGGAGAAGGGGGAGAGATAATTGATAAATAAATAATAGGGAGCAGGGAGAGAGTCAAAGACAGAGAGAAATAAAGAAAAACGGGAAGAAAGGGGAAGAGATAAAACCGATTGGAGAACAATAAATAAATAACGAAGGTGGAGAACAGGGGAGAGATGCAGACAGAGAGACAGAGAAATAAAAGAATAAATAAATGGGAGAAGGGGGACAGATGAAGAGAGAGATGTCTAAATAAAAATACAAATAAATAATAGGGAGAAGAGGGAAGAGATGAAGAGATTGAGAAAGAGAAATAAATACATAAATAATAAATAATCAATAGGGAGCAGGGGGAGAGTTGAAGAGAGCTAGAATAATAAAAAGTTAAATAAATGGGATCTTGGGGCAGAGATAGAGAAAAAGAATTACATAAGAGGGAGCAAGGGGAGAGTTGAAGAAAAAAATAGAGAGAAATGAAGAAAAATGTGGGAGAAGGGGGAGAGATGAAGAGTGAGAGAGAATAATAAATAACGATGGTGGAGTATGGGGGAGAGACAGAAAGAGAGAGGATAAAGAAATAACTGAATAAGATGAAGAGGGGAGAGATGAACAGAGAGTAGGAGAGACATAAATAACAATTTCAGGAAGTGTGAGAAAGTGGGAGAGATGAAAGCAGATAGAGAGAAGTAAGTAGATACATATAAAGCAGAGGGAGAAGGAGGGAGAGATGGTGAGAGACAGAACAAAAAAAATAAAGAATGGGAGAATGAGAGAGAGATACAGACAGACAGGGAAGTATATAAATAAATGGGAGAAAGGGGACAGATGAAGAGAGAGATGAATAAAAAATAAATAATACGGAGAAGAGGGGAAAGACGAAGGGCGAGAGGGAGAGAGAAATAATTAAGTGGGAGAATGTGGGAGCAATAGAGAGAGACAAAGAATAGAGAGAAGGGGAGAGATGATGAAAGAGAAATAAAATAGAAAATTGGGGAAGAGATGGAGAGAGAGAGAGAGAGAAAGAACTAAATAAAGAAGAGGGATATGGTAGGGAGGGAATAGGGGAGATCAAAATAATAAAGAAAGAACAGGGAGAAAGGGCGAGAGATGGAGAGAGAGAAAGAGAGAATAAATAAATACTTAAGAGGGTGCCAGGAGAGAGATCAAGAGACAGAAAAAAAAAACGAAGAGTGAGAAGGGGAGAGAGAAGAAGAAAGAGAGAAAAAGAAAGAAAGAAAGAACGGGGAGAATGGGGGAGAGATGCAGCCAGAAATAGAGAAACAAACAATAGGGAGAAGGGGGGAGAGGTGAGAGATTACAGATAGAGAAACAAACAAATAAACAACAGGGAGGATGGGGGAGAGAAGAGTGATGATAAATGATAGAGGAGTAAAGAGAGAGATGATAGATGATAAAGAAACAAATAAATACACAATAGGGAGGGTGGGGGAGAGCAGAGAGATGATAGATAGAAAAACAAACAAATGAACAACAGGGAGGGAGGGGGAGAGGGGAGAGCTGATAGACGACAGATGAGCAAGGGGAGAGCTGATAGATATTACAGAAACAAACAAACAATAGGGAGGATGGGGAGAGCTGAGAGCTGACAGAGAAACTAATAAACGAACAATAGGGAGAATGGGGCAGAGCTGAGAGCTGATAGATGAGTATAGAGAGAGCTGATAGATAATAGATAACAGATGACAGATGATAGAGGAGCGAAGAGAGTGCTGATAGATGGACGAGAGATGATAGATGATAGAGGAGTGTAGAGAGCTGAGAGCGCTGATATAGAAACAAACAAACAATAGGGAGAATGGGGGAGAGCCGACAGACGGACGAGAGCTGATATATGATAGAGGGGAAAAGACAGCGCTGATAGATGATAGAGAAACAAATAAAAAACCAATAGTGAGAATGGGGGAGAGCTGAGAGAGCTGACAGATGATGATGATGATGATGATTGACAGATGACGATGATGATGATGATGGTGATTGACAGATGACGATGATGATGATGATGACGATGATTGACAGATGACGATGACGATGATTGACAGATGACGATGATTGACAGATGACGATGATTGACAGATGACGATGATTGACAGATGACGATGACGATGATGATTGACAGAAGATGACGATGACGATTGACAGAAGATGACGATGACGATTGACAGATGACGATGACGATTGACAGATGACGATGACGATGATGATTGACAGATGACGATGACGATGATGATGATTGACTGATGACGATGATTGACTGATGACGATGATTGACTGATGACGATGACGATGATGATTGACAGATGACGATGATGATTGACAGATGATTGACAGATGACGATGATGATGACGATGATGATGATTGACAGATGACGATGATGATGATTGACTGATGATGATGACTGACAGATGACGATGATGACTGACAGATGATGACGATGATGACTGACAGATGATGACTGACAGATGATGACGATGATTGACAGATGATGATGATTGACAGATGATGACGATGATTGACAGATGATGACGATGATTGACGATGATTGACAGATGATGACGATGATTGACGATGATTGACAGATGATGACGATGATTGACAGATGATGACGATGATTGACAGATGACGATGATGATGATGATGATGATGATTGACAGATGATGATGATGATTGACAGATGACGATGATGATGATGATGATGATTGACAGATGACGATGATGATGATTGACAGATGACGATGATTGACAGATAAGGATGACGATGATGATTGACAGATGATGATTGACAGATGACGACGATGATGATTGACAGATGACGACGATGATGATTGACTGATGATGATGACTGACAGATGACGATGATGACTGACAGATGATGACGATGATGACTGACAGATGATGACTGACAGATGATGACGATGATTGACAGATGATGATGATTGACAGATGATGACGATGATTGACAGATGATGACGATGATTGACAGATGATTGACAGATGATGACGATGATTGACGATGATTGACAGATGACGATGATGATGATGATGATGATGATTGACAGATGACGATGATGATTGACAGATGACGATGATGATGATGATGATGATTGACAGATGACGATGATGATGATTGACAGATGACGATGATTGACAGATAAGGATGACGATGATGATTGACAGATGATGATTGACAGATGACGACGATGATGATTGACAGATGACGACGATGATTGACAGATGACGATGACTGACAGATGACGATGACGATGATGATTGACAGATGACGATGATGATTGACAGATGACGATGGTGATTGACAGATGACGATGACTGACAGATGATGATGACGACGATTGACAGATGATGATGATGACGACGATTGACAGATGATGATGATGACGACGACGACGATTGACAGATGATGACGACGACGATTGACAGATGATGATGATGATGATGATTGACAGATGATGATGATGATTGACAGATTGATTGACAGATGATGATGATGACGATGATTGACAGATGATGATGATGACGATGATTGACAGATGATGATGATGACGATGATTGACAGATGATGATGATGACGATGATGACGATTGACAGATGATGATGATGATTGACAGATGATTGACAGATGATGATGATGATTGACAGATGATGATTGACAGATGATGATTGACAGATGATGATGATGATTGACAGATGATGATTGACAGATGATGATGATGATTGACAGATGATGATTGACAGATGCTGATTGACAGATGATGATTGACAGATGCTGATTGACAGATGATGATGATGATTGACAGATGCTGATTGACAGATGATGATGATGATTGACAGATGCTGATTGACAGATGATGATGATGATTGACAGATGCTGATTGACAGATGATGATGATGATTGACAGATGCTGATTGACAGATGATGATGATGATTGACAGATGCTGATTGACAGATGATGATGATGATTGACAGATGCTGATTGACAGATGATGATTGACAGATGATGATGCTGATTGACAGATGATGATGATTGACAGATGATGATGATGCTGATTGACAGATGATGATTGACAGATGATGATGATGCTGATTGACAGATGATTGACAGATGATGATGATGCTGATTGACAGATGATTGACAGATGATGATGATGCTGATTGACAGATGATTGACAGATGATGATGATGCTGATTGACAGATGATTGACAGATGATGATGATGCTGATTGACAGATGATTGACAGATGATGATGATGCTGATTGACAGATGATTGACAGATGATGATGATGCTGATTGACAGATGATTGACAGATGATGATGATGCTGATTGACAGATGATTGACAGATGATGATGATTGACAGATGATGATGATGATTGACAGATGATTGACAGATGATGATGATGATGATGATTGACAGATTGATTGACAGATGATGATGATGATGATGATTGACAGATTGATTGACAGATGATGATGATGATGATGATTGACAGATTGATTGACAGATGATGATGATGATGATTGACAGATGATGATGATGATGATTGACAGATGATGATGATGATGATTGACAGATGATGATGATGATGATGATGATTGACAGATGATGATGATGATGATGATTGACAGATGATGATGATAATGATGATTGACAGATGACGATTGACTGATGACGACGATTGACAGATGACGACGATTGACAGATGATGATGATGATTGACAGATGATTGACAGATGATGATTGACAGATGATTGACAGATGATGATTGACAGATGATTGACAGATGATGATTGACAGATGATTGACAGATGATGATGATGATTGACAGATTGATTGACAGATGATGATGATGATGATTGACAGATTGATTGACAGATGATGATGATGATGATGATGATTGACAGATGATGATGATGATGATGATGATTGACAGATGATGATGATGATGATGATGATTGACAGATGATGATGATGATGATTGACAGATGATGATGATGATGATTGACAGATGATAGATGATGATGATTGACAGATGATAGATGATGATGATTGACAGATGATAGATGATGATGATTGACAGATGATAGATGATAAAGAAACAAATAAATACACAATAGGGAGGGTGGGGGAGAGCAGAGAGATGATAGATAGAAAAACAAATAAATGAACAACAGGGAGGGAGGGGAGAGGGGAGAGCTGATAGACGACAGATGAGCAAGGGGAGAGCTGATAGATATTACAGAAACAAACAAACAATAGGGAGGATGGGGAGAGCTGAGAGCTGACAGAGAAACTAATAAACGAACAATAGGGAGAATGGGGCAGAGCTGAGAGCTGATAGAGAAACAAATAAACAATAGGGAGAATGGGGGAGAGCTGAGAGCTGATAGATGAGTATAGAGAGAGCTGATAGATAATAGATAACAGATGACAGATGATAGAGGAGCGAAGATAGTGCTGATAGATGGACGAGAGATGATAGATGATAGAGGAGTGTAGAGAGCTGAGAGCGCTGATATAGAAACAAACAAACAATAGGGAGAATGGGGGAGAGCCGACAGACGGACGAGAGCTGATATATGATAGAGGGGAAAAGACAGCGCTGATAGATGATAGAGAAACAAATAAAAAACCAATAGTGAGAATGGGGGAGAGCTGAGAGAGCTGACAGATGACGATGACGACGACTGACAGATGACGATGACGACGACTGACAGATGATGACGACGACTGACAGATGATGACGACGACTGACAGATGATGACGACGACTGACAGATGATGACGACGACTGACAGATGATGACGACGACTGACAGATGATGACGACGACTGACAGATGATGACGACGACGACGATTGACAGACGACGACGACGATTGACAGACGACGACGACGATTGACAGACGACGACGACGACTGACAGATGATGATGACGACGACTGACAGATGATGACGACGACGACGACTGACAGATGATGATGACGACGACGACTGACAGATGATGACGACGACTGACAGATGATGACGACGACTGACAGATGACGACGACGACTGACAGATGACGACGACGACTGACAGATGACGACGACGACTGACAGATGACGACGACGATGACGATTGACAGATGATGATGACGATGACGATTGACAGATGATGATGACGATGACGATTGACAGATGATGATGATGATGACGATTGACAGATGATGATGATGATGACGATTGACAGATGATGATGATGATGACGATTGACAGATGATGATGATGATGACGATTGACAGATGATGATGATGATGACGATTGACAGATGATGATGATGATGACGATTGACAGATGATGATGATGATGACGATTGACAGATGATGATGATGATGACGATTGACAGATGATGATGATGATGACGATTGACAGATGATGATGATGATGACGATTGACAGATGATGATGATGATGACGATTGACAGATGATGATGATGATGACGATTGACAGATGATGATGATGATGACGATTGACAGATGATGATGATGATGACGATTGACAGATGATGATGATGATGACGATTGACAGATGATGATGATGATGACGATTGACAGATGATGATGATGATGACGATTGACAGATGATAGATGATAAAGAAACAAATAAATACACAATAGGGAGGGTGGGGGAGAGCAGAGAGATGATAGATAGAAAAACAAATAAATGAACAACAGGGAGGGAGGGGAGAGGGGAGAGCTGATAGACGACAGATGAGCAAGGGGAGAGCTGATAGATATTACAGAAACAAACAAACAATAGGGAGGATGGGGAGAGCTGAGAGCTGACAGAGAAACTAATAAACGAACAATAGGGAGAATGGGGCAGAGCTGAGAGCTGATAGAGAAACAAATAAACAATAGGGAGAATGGGGGAGAGCTGAGAGCTGATAGATGAGTATAGAGAGAGCTGATAGATAATAGATAACAGATGACAGATGATAGAGGAGCGAAGAGAGTGCTGATAGATGGACGAGAGATGATAGATGATAGAGGAGTGTAGAGAGCTGAGAGCGCTGATATAGAAACAAATAAACAATAGGGAGAATGGGGGAGAGCCGACAGACGGACGAGAGCTGATATATGATAGAGGGGAAAAGACAGCGCTGATAGATGATAGAGAAACAAATAAAAAACCAATAGTGAGAATGGGGGAGAGCTGAGAGAGCTGACAGATGATGACGATGATGATTGACAGACGACGATGACGATGATGATTGACAGACGACGACTGACAGGCGACGGCGACGACGACGACTGACAGGCGACGGCGACGACGACGACTGACAGGCGACGGCGACGACGACGACTGACAGGCGACGGCGACGACGACGACTGACAGGCGACGGCGACGACGACGACTGACAGGCGACGGCGACGACGACGACTGACAGGCGACGGCGACGACGACGACTGACAGGCGACGGCGACGACGACGACTGACAGGCGACTGACAGGCGACGGCGACGACGACGACTGACAGGCGACTGACAGGCGACTGACAGGCGACGGCGACGACGACGACTGACAGGCGACGGCGACGACTGACAGGCGACGGCGACTGATAGGCGACGGCGACGACTGACAGGCGACGGCGACTGACAGGCGACGGCGACGACTGACAGGCGACTGACAGGCGACGGCGACTGACAGGCGACGGCGACTGACAGGCGACGGCGACTGACAGGCGACGGCGACTGACAGGCGACGGCGACTGACAGGCGACGGCGACGACTGACAGGCGACTGACAGGCGACTGACAGGCGACTGACAGATGACGGCGACTGACAGATGACGGCGACTGACAGATGACGGCGACTGACAGATGACGGCGACTGACAGATGACGGCGACTGACAGATGACGGCGACTGACAGATGACGGCGACTGACAGATGACGGCGACTGACAGATGACGGCGACGACTGACAGGCGACTGACAGGCGACTGACAGGCGACGGCGACGACTGACAGATGACGGCGACTGACAGATGACGGCGACTGACAGATGACGGCGACTGACAGATGACGGCGACTGACAGATGACGGCGACTGACAGATGACGGCGACTGACAGATGACGGCGACTGACAGATGATAATTGACAGATGATGACGATGATAATTGACAGATGATGACGATGACGATGATAATTGACAGATGATGATGATGATGATGATGATAATTGACAGATGATGATGATTGACAGATGCTAGAGGAGAGAGAGCTGATAGATGGATGGTAGATGCTAGAGGAGAGTGGAGAGAGCTAGCTGGATGATAGATGATGGACGAGTGAGGAGAGAGCTGATAAATGGACGATAAATGATAGAGGAGTGAAGAGAGAGCTAGATGGACGATAGAAGATAGGAGTGAAGAGAGAGCTGACAGATGGACGATGGATGATAGAGGACTGAAGAGAGCTGATAGATAGACGGTAGAGGAGTGAAAAGAGAGCGTATAGACGATATGGGAGTGAAGAGAGAGCTGACAGATGATAGATGAGAGACGATAGAGGAGTGAAGAGAGAGCGTATAGACAGACGATGGACGATAGAGGAGTGAAGAGTGCTGATAGACAGACGATAGAGACGAGAAGAGAGCTGATAAATGATAGAGGAGTGAAGAGAGAGCAGATGGACAACAGACGATAGAGGAGTGAAGAGAGCATATAGACAGCCGATGGACTACAGGGGAGTGAAGAGAGAGCTGATAGGCGATCGAGGAGTGAAGAGAGAGCTGATAGGCGATCGAGGAGTGAAGAGAGAGCTGATAGGCGATCGAGGAGTGAAGAGAGAGCTGATAGGCGATCGAGGAGTGAAGAGAGAGCTGATAGACAGACGCTAGACGATCGAGGAGTGAAGAGAGAGCTGATAGACAGACGCTAGACGATCGAGGAGTGAAGAGAGAGCTGATAGACAGACGCTAGACGATCGAGGAGTGAAGAGAGAGCTGATAGACAGACGCTAGACGATCGAGGAGTGAAGAGAGAGCTGATAGACAGACGCTAGACGATCGAGGAGTGAAGAGAGAGCTGATAGACAGACGCTAGACGATCGAGGAGTGAAGAGAGAGCTGATAGACAGACGCTAGACGATCGAGAAGTGAAGAGAGCTGATAGACAGACGCTAGACGATCGAGGAGTGAAGAGAGAGCTGATAGACAGACGCTAGACGATCGAGAAGTGAAGAGAGCTGATAGACGATGAAGGAGTGAAGAGAGAGCTGATAGACAGACGATAGACAAGTGAAGAGAGAGCTGATAGATGGACTATAGATGATAAATGAGTGAAGAGAGAACTGATAGACAATGGATGATAGAGGAGTGAAGTGAGAGCTGATAGACAGACGATAGAGGAGTGGAGAGAGCGTATAGACAGACGATAGACGATAGAAAAGTGGAGAGAGCGTATAGACAGACGATAGAGGAGTGAAGTGAGAGCTGACAGACAGTCGATAGACGATAGAAGAGTGAAGAGAGCTGACAGACGATAGAGGAGTGAAGAGAGCTGACAGACGATAGAGGATAGAGAAGTGAAGAGAGCGTATAGAGAGACGATAGACGAGTGAAGAGAGAGCTGACAGACAATGGATGATAGAGGAGTGAAGAGAGCGTATAGACAGACGATAGACAGAGGAGTGAAGAGAGAGCTGATAGACGATAGAGGAGTGAAGAGAGCTGATAGATAGACAATAGATGATAGAGGAGTGAAGAGAGAACTGATGAGAGAGCTGATAGACGATAGACGATAGGGGTGGGATAGGGGTGGGAAGAGAGAGCTGACAGACAGCCGACGGACGATAGGGGAGTGAAGAGAGAGCTGATAGATGATAGATGAGAGACGATAGAGGAGTGAAGAGAGAGCGTATAGACAGACGATGGACGATAGAGGAGTGAAGAGTGCTGATAGACAGACGATAGAGACGAGAAGAGAGCTGATAAATGATAGAGGAGTGAAGAGAGAGCAGATAGACAACAGACGATAGAGGAGTGAAGAGAGAGCTGATACACAGACGATAGACGATAGGGGAGTGAAGAGAGCTGATAAACGATAGAGGACAGAGGAGTGAAGAGAGAGCGTATAGAAAGACGATAGACGATAGAGGCGTGAAGAGAGAGCGCATAGACAACCGATGGACGATAGAGGCGTGAAGAGAGAGCGTATAGACAACCGATGGACGATAGAGGCGTGAAGAGAGAGCTGATATAGACGATGGCTGATAAATGATACAGGAGGGAAGTGAGAGCTGATAGATGCTAGATGATAGAGGAGTGAAGAGAGAGTTGAAATAGATGATGGATGAGAGAGGAGTGAAGAGAGCTGATAGACAGACGATAGAGAAGTGAAGAGAGAGCGTATAGACAGACGATAGACGACAGAGGAGTGAAGAGAGCGTATAGACAGACGATAGACGACAGAGGAGTGAAGAGAGCGTATAGACAGACGATAGACGACAGAGGAGTGAAGAGAGCGTATAGACAGACGATAGACGACAGAGGAGTGAAGAGAGAGCTGACAGACAGCCTATGGACTATAGGGGAGTGAAGAGAGCTGATAGACGACAGAGGAGTGAAGAGAGCTGATAGACAGACAATAGACGATACAGGAGTGAAGAGAGAGAGTATAGACGATGGAGGAGTGAAAAGAGAGCTGATAGGCAATAGATGATAGAGGAGTGAAGAGAGACCTGATGAGAGAGCTGATAGACGATAGAGGAGAGCTGATAGACGATAGAGGAGAGAGGAGAGAAGAGAGCTGACAGACTGACGATAGAGGAGAGAAGAGAGAGCTGATAGACAATAGATGATGGACGATAGAGGAGTGAAGAGAGCTGATAGACTGATGATGGACGATAGAGGAGTGAAGAGTGCTTATAGAGAGATGATAGACGATAGAGGAGTGAAGAGAGAGCGTATAGACAGCCGATGGGCGATAGAGGTGTGAAGAGAGAGCTGATATAGACGATGGTTGATAAATGATACAGGAGGGAAGTGAGAGCTGATAGATGCTAGATGATAGAGGAGTGAACAGAGAGTTGAAATAGATGATGGATGATAGAGGAGTGAAGAGAGCTGATAGGTGGATGAGATGATAAATGATGGAGTAAAAGGAGAGCTGAGAGATGGACGATAGGTGATGGAGAGAAGACAGCTGAGAGCTGAAAAAGAAACAAATAAATAACCAATATAGAGAATGGGGGAGAGCTGAGAGCTGAAAGAGAAACAAATAAATAACCAATAGAGAGATTGGGGGAGAGCTGCAATAGCTGATAGATCGACAATAGATGAGAGGTGATTGAGGAGTAAAGAGAGCTGATAGAAGGATGATAGTTGAGAGACGATAGAGGAGTGAAGAGAGCTGACAGACAATAGACGATAGAGGAGTGAAGAGAGCTGACAGACAATAGACGATAGAGGAGTGAAGAGAGCTGACAGACGATAGACAATGGATGATAGAGGAGTGAAGTGAGAGCTGATAGACAGACGATAGACGATAGAGGAGTGGAGAGAGCGTATAGACAGACGATAGACGATAGAGGAGTGGAGAGAGAGCTGACAGTCGATAGACGATAGAGGAGTGGAGAGAGAGCTGACAGCCGATAGACGACAGAGGAGTGAAGAGAGCGTATAGACAGATGATAGACGATAGAGGAGTGAAGAGAGAGCTGACAGATGATAGACGATAGAGGAGTGAAGAGAGAGCTGATAGATGGACTATAGATGATAAATGAGTGAAGAGAGAACTGATAGACAATGGATGATAGAGGAGTGAAGAGAGAACTGATGAGAGAGCTGATGGACGATAGACGACAGGAGTGAAGAGAGCGTATAGACAGACGATAGACGATACAGGAGAGAAGAGAGCTGATAGACAGGCGATAGACGATAGAGGAGTGAAGAGAGAGCTGATAGACAGGCGATAGACGATAGAGGAGTGAAGAGAGAGCTGATAGACAGGCGATAGACAATAGAGGAGTGAAGAGAGAGCTGATAGATAGACGATAGACGATAGGGGTGTGAAGAGAGCTGATAGATGGTGGACGATTGAGGAGTGAAGCGAGAGCGTATAGACAGACAATTGAGGAGTGAAGCGAGAGCGTATAGACAGACAATTGAGGAGTGAAGCGAGAGCGTATAGACAGACAATTGAGGAGTGAAGCGAGAGCGTATAGACAGACAATGGATGATAGAGGAGTGAAGAGAGCTGATAGACAGACGACAGATAAGAGAGGAGAGAGCATATAGACAAACAATGGATGATAGAGGAGTGAAGAGAGAGCAGATAGACAATAGACGATAGAGGAGTGAAGAGAGAGCTGATACACAGACGATAGACGATAGGGGAGTGAAAAGAGCTGATAAACGATAGAGGACAGAGGAGTGAAGAGAGCTGATAGACGATAGAGGACAGAGGAGCGAAGAGAGCTGATAGACAATAGATGATAGAGGAGCGAAGAGAGCTGATTGACGATAGATGATAGAGGAGTGAACAGAGAGCGTATAGACAGACAATGGACGATAGAGGAGTGAAGAGAGCGCTGATAGACAGCCGATAGACGACAGGAGTGAAGAGAGCTGATAGACAGCCGATAGACGACAGAGGAGTGAAGAGAGCTGATAGACAGCCGATAGACGACAGAGGAGTGAAGAGAGCTGATAGACAGCCGATAGACGACAGAGGAGTGAAGAGAGAGCTGACAGACAGCCGATAGACGACAGAGGAGTGAAGAGAGAGCTGACAGACAGCCTATGGACTATAGGGGAGTGAAGAGAGCTGATAGACGATAGAGGAGTGAAGAGAGCTGATAGATAGACGATAGACGATAGAGGAGTGAAGAGAGAGTATAGACGATGGAGGAGTGAAAAGAAAGCTGATAGATAGACAATAGATGATAGAGGAATGAAGAGAGAACTGATAGACAATGGATGATAGAGGAGTGAAGAGAGAGCTGACAGACAGTCGATAGACGATAGAGGAGTGAAGAGAGAGCTGACAGACAGTCGATAGACGATAGAGGAGTGAAGAGAGAGCTGACAGACGATAGACGATACGAGTGAAGAGAGAGCTGACAGACGATAGACGATAGAAGAGTGAAGAGAGCGTATAGACAGACGATAGACGATAGAGGAGTGAAGAGAGAGCTGATAGACAGTCGATAGACAATACAGGAGTGAAGAGAGCGTATAGACAGACGATAGACAATAGAGGAGTGAAGAGAGAGAATATAGATGATAGAGGAGTGAAGAGAGCTGATAGACGATAGACAATGGATGATAGAGGAGTGAAGTGAGAGCTGATAGACAGACGATAGAGGAGTGGAGAGAGCGTATAGACAGACGATAGACGATAGAGGAGTGAAGTGAGAGCTGACAGACAGTCGATAGACGACAGAGGAGAGAAGAGAGAGCTGACAGACAGCCTATGGACTATAGGGGAGTGAAGAGAGCTGATAGACGACAGAGGAGTGAAGAGAGCTGATAGACAGCCGATAGACGACAGAGGAGTGAAGAGAGCGTATAGACAGCCGATAGACGACAGAGGAGTGAAGAGAGCGCTGACAGACAGCCGATAGACGACAGAGGAGAGAAGAGAGAGCTGACAGACAGCCTATGGACTATAGGGGAGTGAAGAGAGCTGACAGACGATAGAGGAGTGAAGAGAAAGCTGACAGACAATGGATGATAGAGGAGTGAAGAGAGCTGATAGACAGACGATAGAAGACAGAGGAGTGAAGAGAGAGCTGATAGACGATAGAGGAGTGAAGAGAGCTGATAGGTGGATGAGATGATAAATGATGGAGTAAAAAAAAAGCTGAGAGATGGACGATAGGTGATGGAGAGAAGACAGCTGAGAGCTGACAAAGAAACAAATAAATAACCAATATAGAGAATGGGGGAGAGCTGAGAGCTGAAAGAGAAACAAATAAATAACCAATAGAGAGATTGGGGAGAGCTGCAATAGCTGATAGATCGACAATAGATGAGAGGTGATTGAGGAGTAAAGAGAGCTGATAGAAGGATGATAGTTGAGAGACGATAGAGGAGTGAAGAGAGCTGATAGACAGAAGATAGACGATGGAGGAGTGAAGAAAGAGCTGATAGACAGAGGATAGAGGAGTGAAGAGAGATGATAGACAATAGGGGAGTGAAGAGAGAGCGTATAGACAGACGATAGACGACAGAGGAGTGAAGAGAGAGCTGATAGACAGTCGATAGACGATACAGGAGTGAAGAGAGCGTATAGACAGACGATAGACAACAGAGGAGTGAAGAGAGAGAATATAGATGATAGAAGAGTGAAGAGAGCTGATAGACAGCCGATGGACGATAGAGGAGTGAAGAGAGAGCGTATAGAGAGCCGATGGACGATAAGGGAGTGAAGAGAGTGCGTATAGACAGACGATGGACGATAGAGGAGTGAAGAGAGCTGATAGACGATAGACAATGGACGATAGAGGAGTGAAGTGAGAGCTGATAGACAGATGATAGACGATAGAGGAGTGGAGAGAGCGTATAGACAGACGATAGACGATAGAGGAGTGGAGAGAGAGCTGACAGACAGACGATACACGATAGAGGAGTGGAGAGAGAGCTGACAGACAGACGATAGAGGAGTGAAGAGAGTTGACAGACAATAGACGATAGAGGAGTGAAGAGAGCACTGACAGACGATAGAGGAGTGAAGAGAGCGCTGATAGACAGACAATAGACGATAGAGGAGTGAAGAGAGCGTATAATCAGACAATAGACGATAGAGGAGTGAAGAGAGAGAATATAGATGATAGAGGAGTGAAGAGAGCTGATAGACGATAGACAATGGATGATAGAGGAGTGAAGAGAGAGCTGATGAGAGAGCTGATAGACGATAGACGATAGGGGTGGGATAGGGGTGGGAAGAGAGAGCTGACAGACAGCCTATGGACTATAGGGGAGTGAAGAGAGCTGATAGACGATAGAGGAGTGAAGAGAGAGTATAGACGATGGAGGAGTGAAAAGAAAGCTGATAGATAGACAATAGATGATAGAGGAGTGAAGAGAGATCTGATAGACAATGGATGATAGAGGAGTGAAGAGAGAGCTGACAGACAGTCGATAGACGATAGAGGAGTGAAGAGAGCTGATAGACGATAGACGACAGAGGAGTGAAGAGAGCTGATAGACGATAGACGACAGAGGAGTGAAGTGACAGCTGATAGACTGACGATAGACGATAGAGGAGTGGAGAGAGCGTATAGACAGATGATAGACGATAGAGGAGTGTAGAGAGAGCGCATAGACAGACAATAGACGATAGAGGAGTGGAGAGAGAGCTGACAGAGTCGATAGACGATAGAGGAGTGAAGAGAGCTGACAGACGATAGAGGAGTGAAGAGAGAGCTGATACACAGACGATAGAGGAGTGAAGAGAGAGCTGACAGATGATAGACGGTAGAGGAGTGAAGAGAGAGCTGATAGATGGACTATAGATGATAAATGAGTGAAGAGAGAACTGATAGACAATGGATGATAGAGGAGTGAAGAGAGAACTGAAGAGAGAGCTGATAGACGATAGACGACAGGAGTGAAGAGAGCTGATAGACAGGCGATAGACGATAGAGGAGTGAAGAGAGAGCTGATAGACAGGCGATAGACGATAGGGGTGTGAAGAGAGCTGATAGATGGTGGACGATTGAGGAGTGAAGCGAGAGCGTATAGACAGACAATTGAGGAGTGAAGCGAGAGCGTATAGACAGACAATTGAGGAGTGAAGCGAGAGCGTATAGACAGACAATTGAGGAGTGAAGCGAGAGCGTATAGACAGACAATTGAGGAGTGAAGCGAGAGCGTATAGACAGACAATTGAGGAGTGAAGCGAGAGCGTATAGACAGACAATTGAGGAGAGAAGAGAGCTGATAGACAGACGATAGATAAGTGAGGAGAGAGCGTATAGACAGACAATGGATGATAGAGGAGTGAAGACAGCTGATAGACGATAGAGGAGTGAAGAGAGAGCAGATAGACAATAGATGATAGAGGAGTGAAGAGAGAGCAGATAGACAATAGACGATAGAGGAGTGAAGAGAGAGCTGATACACAGACGATAGAGGAGTGAAGAGAGAGCTGATACACAGACGATAGACGATAGGTGAGTGAAGAGAGCTGATAAACGATAGAGGACAGGGGAGTGAAGAGAGCTGATAGACGATAGAGGACAGAGGAGTGAAGAGAGCTGATAGACGATAGAGGACAGAGGAGTGAAGAGAGAGCGTATAGAAAGACGATAGACGATAGAGGAATGAAGAGAGAGCGTATAGACAGATGATAGACGATAGAGGAGCGAAGAGAGCTGATAGACGATAGATGATAGAGAAGCGAAGAGAGCTGATTGACGATAGATGATAGAGGAGTGAAGAGAGAGCGTATAGACAGCCGATAGACGACAGAGGAGTGAAGAGAGCGTATAGACAGCCGATAGACGACAGAGGAGTGAAGAGAGCGTATAGACAGCCGATAGACGACAGAGGAGTGAAGAGAGCGTATAGACAGCCGATAGACGACAGAGGAGTGAAGAGAGCGTATAGACAGCCGATAGACGACAGAGGAGTGAAGAGAGAGCTGACAGACAGCCTATGGACTATAGGGGAGTGAAGAGAGCTGATAGACGATAGAGGAGTGAAGAGAGAGTATAGACGATGGAGGAGTGAAAAGAAAGCTGATAGATAGACAATAGATGATAGAGGAGTGAAGAGAGAACTGATAGACAATGGATGATAGAGGAGTGAAGAGAGAGCTGACAGACAGTCGATAGACGATAGAGGAGTGAAGAGAGCGCTGACAGACAGTCGATAGACGATAGAGGAGTGAAGAGAGCGCTGATAGATAGACAATAGATGATAGAGGAGTGAAGAGAGAACTGATGAGAGAGCTGATAGACGATAGACGATAGGGGTGGGATAGGGGTGGGAAGAGAGAGCTGATAGATGATAGATGAGAGACGATAGAGGAGTGAAGAGAGAGCGTATAGACAGACGATGGATGATAGAGGAGTGAAGAGTGCTGATAGACAGACGATAGAGACGAGAAGAGAGCTGATAAATGATAGAGGAGTGAAGAGAGAGCAGATAGACAACAGACGATAGACGATAGGGGAGTGAAGAGAGCTGATAAACGATAGAGGACAGAGGAGTGAAGAGAGAGCGTATAGAAAGACGATAGACGATAGAGGCGTGAAGAGAGAGCACATAGACAACCGATGGACGATAGAGGCGTGAAGAGAGAGCGTATAGACAACCGATGGACGATACAGGCGTGAAGAGAGTGCTGATATAGACGATGGCTGATAAATGATACAGGAGGGAAGTGAGAGCTGATAGATGCTAGATGATAGAGGAGTGAAGAGAGAGTTGAAATAGATGATGGATGATAGAGGAGTGAAGAGAGCTGATAGACAGACGATAGAGAAGTGAAGAGAGAGCAGATAGACAATAGACGATAGAGGAGTGAAGAGAGAGCAGACACACAGACGATAGACGATAGGGGAGTGAAGAGAGCTGATAAACGATAGAGGACAGAGGAGTGAAGAGAGCTGATAGACGATAGACGATAGAGGACAGAGGAGTGAAGAGAGCGTATAGACAGACGATAGACGACAGAGGAGTGAAGAGAGCGTATAGAAAGACGATAGACGACAGAGGAGTGAAGAGAGAGCTGACAGACAGCCTATGGACTATAGGGGAGTGAAGAGAGCTGATAGACGATAGAGGAGTGAAGAGAGAGCTGATAGACGATAGACGACAGAGGAGTGAAGAGAGCTGATAGACAGACGATAGACGACAGAGGAGTGAAGAGAGCTGATAGACGATAGACGACAGAGGAGTGAAGAGAGAGAGTATAGACGATAGAGGAGTGAAAAGAGAGCTGATAGATAGACCATAGGTGATAGAGGAGTGAAGAGAAAGCTGATGAGAGAGCTGATAGACGATAGACGATAGGAGAGGGAAGAGAGAGCTGACAGACAGCCGACGGACGATAGGGGAGTGAAGAGAGAGCTGACAGAGCGCCGACAGACGATAGGGGAGTGAAGAGAGAGGGTATAGACAGACGATAGAGGAGTGAAGAGAGAGCTGATAGAGATTGGGGGAGAGCTGCGATAGCTGATAGATCGACAAAAGATGAGAGGTGATTGAGGAGTAAAGAGAGCTCATAGAAGGATGATAGTTGAGAGACGATAGAGGAGTGAAGAGAGCTGATAGACAGACGATGGACTATCGAGGAGTGAAGAGAGAGCTGACAGACGATAGGGGAGTGAAGACAGCTGAGAGCTGATAGGGAAATAAACAAATAGGGATAATGGGGGAGAGTAGAGAGCTGATATATGATAGATAGGTAAAGGGTAAGATGATAGATGACCAAAACGAATAACAAACTGTAGGGAGGATGGGGGAGAAGAGAGATGATGATAGACGAGAGCCCAGAGAGAAAGAGAGAGATGATAGACGAGTAAAAATATAGATAAATAATAGGGAAAGAGGGAAGAGATGAAGAGATTGAGAAAGAGAAAACAATACATAAATAATAAATAGGGAGCAGGGTGGAGAGATGAAGAAAGCTAGAATAATAAAAAATAAAGTAAATGGGATCTTGGGGCAGAGAGAGAGATAAATAAATACATATATAAGCGGGTGCCAGGGGAGAGATACGAGATACAAACTATAAATAAAGAAGATGGAGAGATGTAGAGAGTGTAGGAGAGAAATAAATAACTATTTAAGGAAGTGGGAGAAAGTGGGAGAGATGAAGGCAGATAGAGAGAAGTAAGTAGATAAATAAATAAAGAAGAGGGAGTGATGGAAAGAGAGAGAAAAATAAGAGCGTGCTGGGTGAGAGATCGAGAGACAAAAATAAAGAGTGAGAAGGGGCGAGAGAAGAAGGGAGAGAGAGGGAAATAAAGAATAGGTAGAAGGGGAGAGATGAAGAAAAGAATAGGTAGAAGGGGAGAGATGAAGAAATAATGAAAAAGTAGTAACTAATAATAGGGAGCGGGGGAGAGTTGAAGAGAGAGAGAATTAAAGAATAGGGACAAGGGGGAGAGATGATGAGAGAGTGAGAAATAAAGAAGATGTATAGGGTGGGAGGGAATAAGAGATTGAAATAATAAAGAGCAAGAGTTTCATTATTTTTTTTTTTATTCTCTCTCAAACAACTAAAGGAGAAGATGGGGGAGATGAAGAGAGAGTAGGGGAGGAATAAAGTTTTAAGTAAGCGTGAGAAAGAGGGAGAGATGAAGACAGAGATAGAGAAGTACATAAATGGGAGAAAGAGAACAGAAGAAGAGAGAGATGAATAAAAAAATAACGGGGAAAAGAGGGGAAAGAAGAAAGGCGAGAGGGAGAGAGAAATAAATAAGTGAGAGGATGTGGGAGCGATGGAGAGAGACAGAAATAAAGAATAGAGAGAAGGGGGAGAGATGATGAGGGAGAGAGAGAAATAAAATGGAAAATTGGGGGAGAGATGGAGAGAGACTGGAAAATAAATAAAGAATGGGAGAATGGGGGAGAGATACAGACAGAGAGATAGAGAAGTATATAGATAAATGGGAGAAAGGGGACAGAAGAAGAGATGAGTAAAAAATAAGTAATAGGGAGAACAGGGGAGAGACAAAAGGAGAGAGGGAGAGAGAAACAAAGACAAAAATGAGAAGGAAGGGAAAGAGATGAAGACTGAGGGAGAAAAGAAACCAACAAAGGTGGTGAATGGGAGTGAGACAGAGAGAGAGAAAAATAAATACGTAAGTGAGTGCCGGGGGAGAGATCAAGAGGGACAGAGAATAAATAATGAGGAGTTAGAAGAGGGGAAGAGAAGAAGGGAGAGAGAGAGGGAAATAAAGAAAAAATAGGTAGCAGGGGAGAGATGAAAAGATAGTGAAAAATAAATAAGGAAATAAATAATAGGGAGCAGGAGGAGAGTTGAAGAGAGAGAAATAAATAAGAGGTAAAAGGGGGAGAGATGAAGAGAAAGTAGAAGAGAGAAATAGACACATAAAGAAGAGGGAGAAGGAGGGAAAGATGGAGAGCGAGAGAAAAAAAGAATGGGGAGAATGGGGGAAATATGAAGACAGAGTGAAATAAGTCAATAAGAGCAAGAAGAAAGAGAATGGGGAGAGATAAATAGAGAAATAAAAGAAAAAGGAGAAAGGGAGAGAGAGAGAGAAATAAAGAAAGAACGAGGAGAAGGGGGGCGATGAAGAGGAACAGAAATAAATAATTAAATATGTGGGAGAACGTGGGAGCGATGGAGAGAGAGACGGAGAGAGAAATAAAGAAAATGGACAAGGGGGAGAGAAGAAGACAGGGAGAGAGATAAATAAATAAAGAAGAGGAATATGGTGGGGAGAGAATAAGGGATATTGAAATAATAATTAAAGAAAGAACAGAGAGAAAGGGCAAGAGATGAAGAGAGAGAGAGAGAGAAAGAACTAAATAAAGAATGGGAGAATGGGGGAGAGATACAGACAGAGAGATAGAGAAATAAATAATAGGGAGAAGAGGGAAGAGATGAAGAGATTGAGAAAGAGAAATAAATACATAAATAATAGGGAGCGGGGGGAGAGTTGAAGAGAAAGAAAGGTTAAGAAATAAATAATAAAGGTGGGGAATGGGGGAGCGATAACAATAAATAATTAATTAACTATATAAGGAGATTGTGAGAGAGATGTAGAGAGAGTAGAAGAGAAAAACGTAAATTAATGAGGGAGAATGGGGACAGATGATGAAAGAGAGAGAGAGAAAGAGAAAGAGAAAGAGAGAAGACAAGTAAATAAAGGTGGTGGAAAAGGGGGAGATACAGAGAGAGAGAAAAATAAATTAAGAAAAAGTAGGAGAAGGAGAGAGATTATGAGGGAGAGACTGAGAAATCAATAATTAAATATTAAAGAGGAAGAAGAAAGGAGAAATGAAGAGAGTGAGTGAGAGAAATAAATAAACACATAAATAAGAGGGAGCAGGGGGAAGTGTCGAAGAGAGGGAGAAATAAATACAAGGGAGCACGGGGAATAAACAGGGATAACCAAGAGTGCAGAAGGGGAATGGAGCAAGGACTGCACTATAGGGCCAAGAGAACAATACCACGAGAAATCCCAGTCAAAAGTAATAAAACGCACAAAGGAAAGGCAAATAAGACAAGGATAGACCAGGGGAAAGGCAAGGATAACATCCAAAAGAGAAAGGAAAAGAATAGCCAGCATTTGGGTACCCTAAAGCGCAGGAAAAAACTCCAGAAGAACTACATTGTGCCATGCTAAATAACAGAAAAACAACAATGAGTGCGAGCTGTCCTTACCTGTTTTGGTGACTCATTACCAGCCGACAATATCCAGTTCTGAGCCATTCCATTAAATGCAGCTTCCCCTTCCTCACTGCTTCCATGGAGCAACCCCCTGTTCTTTAGTGCAGTTGTATATCTCCAGGAGTGCTGCAGATCTCCACGGCCACCTGTTGAACACAGAAGAAAGATGAAGGCACTGCCCTGTATGTACAGAGCAGCATCTCTTACGCATATGCGCTCCTCTGAGAAAGGAGTGCTTGTAACCCCCATTTCATAACACAGCCAACAGAAAACCTGCCTGCGTACAAGCAATAAAGGAGGGGCTCACAACATTCCCTTTCCTGCTCTGCACAACACTCAATACTTACACCATCAATCAGAGGAGCCCCAACAAACCTTACACGCCACTAAGTTGTAAAAAGAGATGAGAACAAACAAATGCAGAACATAAACTGTTGTGTGATAACAAGTCACAAAACCCTTTTGAAGAACACTCTGTGTGAGATGACACAGAGAACCATTTACCACAGTCGTGAAACAAGCTGGGATGATGTAGGTGCAGTTAAAGTTCAGGACCCCAAGATGGAGATAATAGAATAGAAACTGTGTATAAACAATACAAGGCTTAAACAGAAAAAAAAATAAAGCTTACCAAAGTAATACAAACAAGACTGTGAGAACACAAAATGCCTTTATAGAAAAAAGTAAAAGCTCTAAGTATTCCTAGGGCTACAATACTCCATCAGCTGGATAGTATTATCCTGGGGCTGATGAAGCATTCCAGAAATGAGACAATACCAAAAACACAGAATAAACAACAGCTCCACCATCACCAGCTCAGAAAAAAAGAAACAACCCCACCACCTTGCTTACACAAAGAGCTTAGAGAAAACATACAGAACACGCACAACTCCTTCAAACGAGATTCAGAGCCCCAAAAAGAGAGAAATCATGACTTTAAAGCAGAAAAGAAATCACTAACCTCACTCAAAAACAACATCCAACACACACTCCACAGAAAACAGCCCCAGGCTGAGATGCTGCCCCTGCGGCTGCCGGCCCTTAAATGTGGTGGAGGGGGAGAGGCGGTGCCAGGTAGCCCCTCCTATCCCCTCCCACGGCTCAACTGCTCCTGCCTGTGCTCCCAGGGCTGGCCACGCCTTTTGATTGCGCTCTACCCTTGTACGCAGTTGGTCACATTTCCATACTAACACATCAAGATGCTGAGAAGCCACGCGTGCAGCCAGACAGCAAAGGGCTGAGATCACTGGTGTGTGCAGAGCGAGAGCTGCTCACCAAACTGAAGGTGTCAGCTCACAGGTCCGGGGATTGTCTGCTCACTTTGCAATTAAAGGCCATCCTGAAAATATCTTACAATCTTCTGTCCTAAAGGCTGAACCGGGCACTTGTCTGTATGGCAGCATGTGCTCTTTTGGCTCAAACACTGATCCCAAACCCCGAAGAAACTGGGGTGATGTTGGGGGTAAAAGTGGGGGATGAACTTGGGGTGACAGAGGAAACAATGCTGCAGTAATGCTCGGGTGATGCTGAGGAACGATGCTGGGGTATCAGTCAGGGGTGACGCTGGGGTGACAGTGAGGTGGGCTGAGAGCAGGAAGCAATCTTGGGGTGACACTGAGGTGATGCTGGGGAGTGACGCCAAGGAGACACACTGGGAAGTGGTACTGTGGGGACATTAGAGTAATGACGAGGTGTGACTTCGGAGGTGACATTGGGGTAACGTCGTTGCAGTGATGCTGGCGGATGATGCTAGCAAATGACACCAGGGTGACATTTTGGGGTGATGCTTGGGGGTGTCATGACAATGCTGAGTCACAGCTTGAAGCAGCAATGGAGCACGTGGTGGGAAGGCGGGGACAACAAAGACGAGCTCAGGTATGCGCAATGCTGCTGAGTGACGGGAAGGGGAGGAGCCAGGAACCAGCCCTTCCCACACCTCATTTAAGGGCTAGCAGTGGCACTGTGAGCTCCTTGCTGGATCTCCCTGATTATTTCTGGTCTTCTAAGGTAAAATATATTTGTTATCTTCTGTAACTGTACTTGCAACCATTCTGTTTGACTGTATTTGCCCTTACTGTAACCTGAGGCTTGGTTACTCCATTACTGCTGCTGCGTTTTCCATTGCGTTGTAGGGAGTAGCACCGTTTGAATGAGATACTGTGGGGTGATGTTGAGTAAGCAGTGGAGTAAGATGGTAAAGAGGAATGTTGATGGTAGGTGCTAGGGGACTGATACTATTATGCCGTTGTGGAGCAGTGACGTAAGAACTAAGGATATTGTGGTGACAGAACGGGATTGTGATAAAAATAAGTTCTGTACTTCTTAATCAAACTGACTTGAAATAGACATGTTAGTGTTTTTCAATGTTTTTTCCTGAGAAATACGTAATTTGTAAAAGTCTCAAAACAAATAAATAAATGTGTTGTCTATGAACTTTGTACAAGCTGGAGCCACAGTGCTTAGTTCTAACACCTGGACAATGAACAAAATATAGCAGTGACCTTCTAAGAGACTGCAGAAGAAAAATAAGTGGAAATCTCCTCTTAAGTGCGCATGATCAGAGTTGAAGAGGACTACGGCCTTCATCATCTCCATCACCAGGAGGTAGAGAACAACTGCCAAATAACAGCTGGAGCAGCCCAGAAAAAGAAAAATCAAACAGGAATGCGGAGATAAGAGACAATAAAAAGAAGGGATGGTAGGCACCCGTTGCACGCCTCTGGTGAAGCGCAGACTCCTGGCTGCCCAGCGCTGTTTCACTCGTTTATTGCTTACTCAATTCATTCCTTACTATTGGCAACGATTGGTGTATATCATTCTCTTAACACCTATAACAATTTGGTGTTGTGACTCTGCTGTGGAATTCCCATTCCAGGGGGGACACCGTGTCTCTGGACAGCCCCTGGGCTGGGTAATTCCTGTGCAGGGACCTGTAGCTCCAAACTCTAATTTCGGTAAACGAGTGAAAGAAACTGCAGTACCTTGCAGTTTTTGTGCACGAAGACACCAATGAAGACTCAGGATTGAGTAAGTATTTGTGTGAATCTGCTTGATTGGGGTGGGTATCCCGGAGCACGCTTGACTGAGACGTCCCCTAGGGGCGAAGCGAGTGTGGACCCTCTAGTAGTGCAGTTCCCATTGCCCGCGAGGGAGTGGGTCACGACCGAGGGGCGCGAGTGTGTGTATGTGTGTGAGTGCTCCGGAAGATGGGACAGAGGCCGAGTGAGCCCTCTGACCCCATGGGTGGCTCGCAGGTGAAGCTACTAGACATACCACTAGAAAGCCTCCTAGGTTTAATGTGGAAGAACGTAGAGTAGAAAGGATGAATGAGGAAATTAAAAAAAAAAAAAAAAAGGCTTATTAAATTAATGATAGAAACCATGATGTCTTGGATTAAGTGTTTGCCCCTGGCGCTACTTAATTAAAGAACACAACCAAGAACAGATACTGGAATATCACCTTTTGAAATGTGATATGGAATGCCATACAATTTAAAACTCCCATCAGAACATCCCAAGGTAAAATAAAAAATACTACTGGAATATTTAACTGAAACTAATAAGAGAAGGAATGAATTAAGAAAGAAAGGACTGGTGGTACAATGGCCCCCCACTAGATATGGCAATACATCGAATCAGTCCAGGGATCAAGATTTTAATTAAAACATAGAAAGAGTCATCTCTAACTCCTCGATGGGAAGGACCTTTTCTTGCTCTACTAATGGAGGAACGGAAAGAAGCAAGAAGAGAAGACGAGAGGAACAGAAGAGGGAGAAAATCAATGGATTTATAGAGAGAAGTTGGAAAAGATTACTTGAATAATAGACAGAAGAGGGAACAGATAATTAAAAAAAATAATATTGTTCACAGATTATTAGAGGAATGGAATAGAGTAAAAAGATTAATAGTAAAACAGTAGAGAGGGAAGAGGTGAGTAGGGAAACAGAAGAGAGGGAAGAGGTGAGTAGGGAAACAGAAGAGAGGGAAGAGGTGAGTAGGGAAACAGAAGAGAGGGAAGAGGTGAGTAGGGAAACAGAAGAGAGGGAAGAGGTGAGTAGGGAAACAGAAGAGAGGGAAGAGGTGAGTAGGGAAACAGAAGAGAGGGAAGAGGTGAGTAGGGAAACAGAAGAGAGGGAAGAGGTGAGTAGGGAAACAGAAGAGAGGGAAGAGGTGAGTAGGGAAACAGAAGAGAGGGAAGAGGTGAGTAGGGAAACAGAAGAGAGGGAAGAGGTGAGTAGGGAAACAGAAGAGAGGGAAGAGGTGAGTAGGGAAACAGAAGAGAGGGAAGAGGTGAGTAGGGAAACAGAAGAGAGGGAAGAGGTGAGTAGGGAAACAGAAGAGAGGGAAGAGGTGAGTAGGGAAACAGAAGAGAGGGAAGAGGTGAGTAGGGAAACAGAAGAGAGGGAAGAGGTGAGTAGGGAAACAGAAGAGAGGGAAGAGGTGAGTAGGGAAACAGAAGAGAGGGAAGAGGTGAGTAGGGAAACAGAAGAGAGGGAAGAGGTGAGTAGGGAAACAGAAGAGAGGGAAGAGGTGAGTAGGGAAACAGAAGAGAGGGAAGAGGTGAGTAGGGAAACAGAAGAGAGGGAAGAGGTGAGTAGGGAAACAGAAGAGAGGGAAGAGGTGAGTAGGGAAACAGAAGAGAGGGAAGAGGTGAGTAGGGAAACAGAAGAGAGGGAAGAGGTGAGTAGGGAAACAGAAGAGAGGGAAGAGGTGAGTAGGGAAACAGAAGAGAGGGAAGAGGTGAGTAGGGAAACAGAAGAGAGGGAAGAGGTGAGTAGGGAAACAGAAGAGAGGGAAGAGGTGAGTAGGGAAACAGAAGAGAGGGAAGAGGTGAGTAGGGAAACAGAAGAGAGGGAAGAGGTGAGTAGGGAAACAGAAGAGAGGGAAGAGGTGAGTAGGGAAACAGAAGAGAGGGAAGAGGTGAGTAGGGAAACAGAAGAGAGGGAAGAGGTGAGTAGGGAAACAGAAGAGAGGGAAGAGGTGAGTAGGGAAACAGAAGAGAGGGAAGAGGTGAGTAGGGAAACAGAAGAGAGGGAAGAGGTGAGTAGGGAAACAGAAGAGAGGGAAGAGGTGAGTAGGGAAACAGAAGAGAGGGAAGAGGTGAGTAGGGAAACAGAAGAGAGGGAAGAGGTGAGTAGGGAAACAGAAGAGAGGGAAGAGGTGAGTAGGGAAACAGAAGAGAGGGAAGAGGTGAGTAGGGAAACAGAAGAGAGGGAAGAGGTGAGTAGGGAAACAGAAGAGAGGGAAGAGGTGAGTAGGGAAACAGAAGAGAGGGAAGAGGTGAGTAGGGAAACAGAAGAGAGGGAAGAGGTGAGTAGGGAAACAGAAGAGAGGGAAGAGGTGAGTAGGGAAACAGAAGAGAGGGAAGAGGTGAGTAGGGAAACAGAAGAGAGGGAAGAGGTGAGTAGGGAAACAGAAGAGAGGGAAGAGGTGAGTAGGGAAACAGAAGAGAGGGAAGAGGTGAGTAGGGAAACAGAAGAGAGGGAAGAGGTGAGTAGGGAAACAGAAGAGAGGGAAGAGGTGAGTAGGGAAACAGAAGAGAGGGAAGAGGTGAGTAGGGAAACAGAAGAGAGGGAAGAGGTGAGTAGGGAAACAGAAGAGAGGGAAGAGGTGAGTAGGGAAACAGAAGAGAGGGAAGAGGTGAGTAGGGAAACAGAAAGAAGAGGGGGCAGTTTGACAACAGGGGCACAGAAGAGCGGGATGAGATAAAGAGAGAAATAGAAGAGGGTGTAAATTAATAAACTAATAGAAGTTGGAACAGATTATTTGATTAATAGAGAGATGAGGGAACAGATTAATAGATAAATAAAATATTGGGCACAGATGAATAGAGGAATGGAGTAGAGTAAACAGATAAATAGTGAAATAGTATTGAGGGAACAGGTAAAGAAATAGATTAGATAGAAAAGAAAAAATAAATTAGAGGGATGAGATTAATAGATAAATATTGTAGGTATTATTAGATAATCAGAATCGATGGGAATAGACGAATAGATAATCAAAACAGATGGGAACAGACGAATAAAGAAATAGAATCAAGGGAACAGATAAAGGGAGAAATAGAAAGAAGAGAGAACAGATAAAGAGAGAAACAGAATTGAGGGAAAAGATTAATTTGTAAAGAGAAAAAAGAGGGAACAGGTAAAAAGGGAGAGAGAATGTAGAGGGAACAGGTAAATGGAGAAACAGAATGACGTGGGAACAGGTAATCAGAGCATTAGAATTAAGAGGGAACGGAAAAGCAGAGAAATAGTAAGAAGAGAGAAAAGATAAATAGAATCGAGGGAAATGATTATAAAGGAAAGAAAAAGAAGAGGTAATTGATAAATAAAGAAAGAGAATAGAGGAAACAGGTAAACACAAAAACTGAATAAAGAGGGAACAGTTGTATATGGACATAGAATAGCGGGAAGAGATGCACAGGGACATAGAAGAGAGAAGAGAAAATTAATAGAATTCTGTAGAGAAGTTGGAACAGATTATGTGTTTAATAAAGAGAAGAGCGAACAGATTAATAGATAAATATAATTTTGGTCACATATTAAAAGAGGAATGGGATACAATTAACAGAGAAATAGTGAAATCGTATTGAGGGATCAGATAAATAGAGAAATCGATAAATGGGGACAGATTAATAGTAAATAGATTAAAGTGAAATACTAGTAGAGAAACAGATTGGAGAGAACAGAAAAAATTAATAGTATAATAGTGGGAAAAGACGAATAGATATACAGATTAGCGGGAGCACATGATTAGATAATCAGAATCGATGGGAATAGATGAATAAAGAAATAGAATAGAGGGAACAGCTAAGGAGAGAAATAGAAGAGAGCACGGATGAAGAGCGACGTAGAGAGAAGAGAGCACGGATGAAGAGCGACGTAGAGAGAAGAGAGCACGGATGAAGAGCGACGTAGAGAGAAGAGAGCACGGATGAAGAGCGACGTAGAGAGAAGAGAGCACGGATGAAGAGCGACGTAGAGAGAAGAGAGCACGGATGAAGAGCGACGTAGAGAGAAGAGAGCACGGATGAAGAGCGACGTAGAGAGAAGAGAGCACGGATGAAGAGCGACGTAGAGAGAAGAGAGCACGGATGAAGAGCGACGTAGAGAGAAGAGAGCACGGATGAAGAGCGACGTAGAGAGAAGAGAGCACGGATGAAGAGCGACGTAGAGAGAAGAGAGCACGGATGAAGAGCGACGTAGAGAGAAGAGAGCACGGATGAAGAGCGACGTAGAGAGAAGAGAGCACGGATGAAGAGCGACGTAGAGAGAAGAGAGCACGGATGAAGAGTGACGTAGAATAGAGGGAAAAGATTAATTTGGAATGAGAAGGAAGAAGGAACAGGTAAATAGAGAAAAAGAACAAAGAGGGAGCAGGCAAATAGGGACACAAAACAAAGAGGGGGTAAATAGATTTATAGAGAGAAGTTGGAACAGATTGTGTTTAATAAAGAGAAGAAGGAAGAGAGTAATAGGTAAAATATTGAGCACAGATGAATAGAGGAATGGATAGAGTAAACAGACAAATAGTGAAATCGTATTGAGGGAACTAATAAATAGATTAGTGGGGACAGATTAATAAAGGAATAGATTAGAGGGAACAGAGAAAAAGAAATAGAGACGATGGAACCGATTAACAGTGAAATAGAACAGAGGGAATGAATGAATAGTGAGAAGAGGGAACAGACCAATGAAGCAATCGATTAGCGGGGAACAGATGAAAAGAGAAATCGAATAGAGGGAATAGATAAAAGAGAAATTGAAAGAAGAGAGAGCAGATAAATAGAGAAATTGACTAGGATTATCGGAGAAATAGTATCGCGAGAACTGATAAAGATTGAAATTGAAAGAAGCGGGAACAGGTAAAGAGAGAAATAGAAAGAAGAGAGAAGAGAATTATAGTAAGATAGTATGAAGAGAGAACAGATAAAGAGACATAGAATCGAGGGAAGAGATTGTAATGGAAAGATAAAGAGGAGGGAACAGGTAAACAGAGAGAGAACAAAGAGGGAACAGGTGCACAGGGACATCATAGAATAAAGAGGGAACAGACACAGAGGAACATAGAAAGAAGAGTAAAATAATAGAATTATATAGAGAAGTTGGAACAAATTATTTGATTAATAGAGAAGAGGGAACAGATTAATAGAGAAATAAGATATTGGGCACAGATGATTTGAGTAATGGAATAGAGTAAACAGATAAAGAGTGAAATCGTATTGAGGGAACAGATAAATAGAGAAATAGATTAGTGGGGACAGATGATTATATAATCAGAATAGATAGGAATAGACGAATAGATAATCAGAACCAACGGGGAACAGATTAATAAAGAAATAGAATCAAGGGAACAGAGAAAGAGATAAATAAAATTGAGGGAGAAGATTAATTTGGAAAGAGGAAGAAGAGGGAACAGGTAAATGGAGAAGAGAATGATGTGGAACAGGTAAATGGAGAGGGAAGACGAAATTAGAGCAATAGAGTTAAGAGGGAACAGGTAAATAGAGCAATTGAAAAAAAGAGGGAATGGAGAAGCAGAGAAATAGTAAGAAGAGATTAACAGAATCGAGGGAAAAGATTAATATGGAAAGAAATATAATTAGGAATAGATAAATACAGAAACAGAATAAAGAGGGAATTGTTAAATAGAGCAATATAATAAAGAGGGAACAGTTGTATAGGGACATAAAAGGAAGAGAGAAGAGTAAATTAAAAGAATTATACAGAGCAGTTGGAACAGATTATTTGATTAATAGAGAAGAGGGAAAAGATTAATAGATAAATAAAATATTGGGCACAGATTAATAGACGAATAGAATTAATATAAATAGTGAAATAGTATTGAGGGAACAGAAATAGAGAAATAGATAAGAGGGAAGAGATTAATAGAGAAATAGATTAGCGGGAACAGATCATTAGGTAATCAGAATCGATGTGAATAGACAAATTGATAATCAAAATCAAAGGGAACAGATGACAAGAGAAATAGAAAAAAGGGAGTACAAATAAAGAGAGAAATAGAAAGAAGAGAGCACAGATGAAGATGAAGAGAGAGATAGTATCGAGGGATCAGATTAACAGTGAAATACAACAGGGGATAAAATATTAATGAGAAGAGGGAACAGACTACTAGAGAAAAAAGATCAGAGGGAACAGATAAAAGAGAAAAAGAAGGGAGATCAGATAAATAGAGAAATTGATGAGAGGGAACAGGATGAACGGAGAAATAGAACCGCAGGAAGAGATAAAGAGAGAAATAGAATGGAGGGAAAAGATTAGCTTTCCATAATAAAGAAGAGGGAACAGGTAAATAGAAAAAAGAATAAAAAGGGAACAGGTAAATGGGGAAAGAGAATAAAGAGGGAAGAGGTTAATAGGGAAAGAGAATAGCAGGAACAGATGTATCGGGATATCATAGATAGAAGAGGGAACAGATGTATAAGGACATAGAAAAAGAAGGGAAAAGTAAATTAATAGATTTATATAGCAAAGTTGGAACAGACTATTAATTAATCGAGAGAAGAGGGAACAGATAAATAGGTAAATAAAATATTGGGCACAGATTAAAAGAGGAATGGGATAGATGATATGGAGAAATCGATTAGTTGGGACAGATTAATAGTAAATAGTGAAATGATTAGTAGAGAAATAGATTGGAGAGAACAGAAAAAAATAATAGTTTAATGGTGGGAAAAGATGAATAGATATATTGATTAGCAGGAACACATGATTAGATAATCAGAATCGATGGGAATAGGTGAATAAAGAAATAGAATCGAGGGAACAGCTAAGGAGAGAAATAGAATGCAGAGAGTACAGCTAAGGAGAGATAGAAAGAAGAGAGCACGGATAAAGAGCGACGTAGAATCGAGGGAAAAGATTAATTTGGAATGAGAAAGAAGAGGGAACAGGTAAATAGAGAAACAGAATAAAGAGGGAACAGGCAAATAGAAACGAAATAAAGAGGGAACAGGACAATAATCAATAGAATAAAGAGGGAATAGGAAAATAAAAAACAGAATAAAAAGGGAACAGTAAAATAGAGTAATAGAATAAAGACGGAACAGATGTATAAGGACAAATAGTCGAGGGAACGGATAAACAGGGACATAGAGTCAAGGGAACCGATATTTGGGGACATAGAAGAGGAAGTAAATTAATAGATTTACAGAGAGAAGTTGGAACAGATGATTTGATTAATAGAGAGAAGAGGGAACAGATTAATAGATAAATAAAATATCGAGCACAGATGAATAGAGGAATGGAATAAACAGATAAATAGTGAAACACAGTGTCCCCATAGAGATACGGAGACACAGCGACACCCAGTGGTGGATATGGGTACTGCAACGCCATAGCGCCGCCTTGTGGCCGTATAGAAATACTGCACCTCCAGAGCGATACATAGCGACCCCATAGCGAAGCCATGGAGGACCCATAGGGACCTCAAGAACAATGACCCCAGAAGAGATATTGGGCACAGATGAACAGAGGAATGGAATAGAGTAAACAGATAAATAGTGAAATTGTATTGAGGGAACAGATAAATAGAAGAATAGATTAGTGGGGACAGATTAATAGAGAAATAGATTAAAGGGAAAAGATGAGGAGAGAAATAGATTAGAGGGATAAGAGAAAGAGAAATAGAAACGAGGGAACAGATTAACAGTGAAATAGAACAGAGGGAATAAATTAATAGTGAGAAGAGGCAACAGACCAATAGAGCAATCGATTAGGGGGAACAGATAAAAAGAGAAATTGAATAAAGGGAATACATAAAAGAGAAATTGAAAGAAGAGAGAACAGATAAAGAGAGAAATAGAATCGAGGGAAAAGATTATTATGGAAAGATAAAGAAGAGGGAACTGGTAACTAGAACATTAGATTTAAGAGGGAACTGGTAATTACAGCCTGAGAATTAAAAGGGAACAGGTAAATAGAGCGATAGAATAAAGAGGGAACAGTTGTATAGGGACATAGGTCAGCGGGAAGAGATGCACAGGGACATAGAATAGTGGGAGCAGCTTAACAGTGAAATAGAACAGAGGGCATAATATAATAGCGAGACGAGGGAACAGACTAATAGAGAAATATATTATGGGGAACAGATAAAAAGAAAAAAAGAATCGAGGGAACAGATAAATGGAGAAATAGAAAGAAGAGGGAACAGAATTATTGTGAAATAGTAAGAAGAGAGGACAGACAAAGAGAGAAATAGAAGGGAGTAGAGATGAAGAGAGCAATAGAATCGAGGGAACAGATTATTTTGGAATGAGAAAGAATAGGGAAGACGTAAATAGGGACACGGAATAAAGAGGGAACAAATTAATAGGTAAATAAAATATTGGGCAGAGATGAATAGAGGAATGGAATAGAGTAAACAGATAAATAGTGAAATAGTATTGAGGGAACAAATGAATAGAGAAATAGATTAGAGGGAAGAGATTTATAGTGTAATAGATTAGCGGGAACAGATGATTAGATAATCCAAATCGATGGGAATAGACGAATAGATAATCAAAATCGATGAGAGCAGATTGATAAAGAAATAGAATCGAGGGAACAAAGAAAGGGAGAAAGAGAAAGAGAAAGAAGAGAGCACAGAATTATATTGAAACAGTAAGAAGAGAGCAAAGAAAGGGAGAAAGAGAAAGAAGAGAGCACAGAATTATATTGAAACAGTAAGAAGAGAGAACAGATAAGGAAAGAAACAGAATCAAGGGAAAAGATTATTATGGAAAGATAAAGAAGAGGGAACAGATAAATACAGAAATAGAATAGAGAGGGAGCAGGTAAATATGGACACAGAAATAAAAGGGAAGAGTAAATTAATAGATTTATAGGGCCATGTTGGAACAGGTTATTTGATTAATAGAGAGAAGAGCGAACAGATTAAAAGATAGATAAAATATTGGGTACAGATGAATAGAGGAATGGAATAGAGTAAACAGCTAAATAGTGAAATCATATTGAGGGAACAGATAAATAGAGAAATAGATTAGTGGGGATAGAGAAAAAGAAATAGAAACGAGGGAACAGATTAAGATTGAAATAGAACAGAATGAATAAATTAATAGTGAGAAGAGATAGCAGAGAAATCGAAGAGAGGGAATAGATGAAAGAGAAATATGAAGAAGAGAGAACAGATAAATAGAGAAATTGACTAGAGGGTACAGAGTGATCGGAGAAATAGTATCGCGAGAACAGAAAGATTGAAATTGAAAGAAGTGGGAACAGATAACGAGGGAAATAGAAAGTAGAGAGATTCATAGTGAAACAGGAAGTAGAGAGGACAGATAAAGAGAAATAGAATCGAGGGAAGAGATGGTTATGGAAAGATAAAGAAGAGGGAACAGGGAAATAGAGAATAAAGAGGAAAGAGTCAATTACTAGATTTATAAAGAGAAATTGGAACAGATCATTTAATAGAGAGAAGAGGGAACGGATTAATAGACAAATAACATATAGGGCACAGATTAATAGAGGAATGCAATAGAGTAAACAGATAAATAATGAAAAAGTATTGAGGGAACAGATAAATGGAGAAATAGAAAGAAGAGGGAACAGAATTATTGTGAAATAGTAAGAAGAGAGGACAGATAAAGAGAGAAATAGAAGGAAGAGAGTACAGATGAAGAGAGCAATAGAATCGAGGGAAAAGATTATTTTGGAATGAGAAAGAAGAGGGAGAATGAGAAAGAAGAGGGAACAGGTAAACAGAGTAGTAGAACAAAGAGAGAACGGGTAAATAAACAGAATAAACATGGAACAGGTAAATAGGGACACAGAACAAAGAAGGAGTAAATTAGCGGATTTAAAAAGTGAAGTTGGAGGAGATTGTGTTTAATCAAGAGAAGAGGGAAGAGATTAACAGATAAATAAAATAATGGGCACAGATTAATAGAGGAATGCAATAGCGTAAAAAGGTAGTGAAATTGTATTGAGGGAACAGGGGAATAGAGAAATAGATTAATGGGGACAGAGAGAAATAGATCGAGGGAACAGATTAAGAGTGAAACAGAACAGAGGGAACAGATTATCAGAAAAATAGAACGGAAGGGAATAAATTAATAGTGAGAAGAGGGAAAAGGCTAATCGAGAATTAGATTAGGGGGAACAGAATGAAATGAGAAATAGAATCGTGGGAACAGATGAAGAGAGAAATTGAAAGAAGCGGGAATAGATAAAGAGCAAAATAGAAGGAATAGAGAACATATTTATAGTGAAATAGAAAGAAGAGAGAACAGATAAAGAGACAAAGAATCGAGGGAAAAGTTTGTAATGGAAAGAAAAAGAAGGGGGAACAGATAAATAGAGAACTGGTAAATATAGAAAAAGAATAAAGAGGGAAAAGAAAAATAGAGTAATAGAATAAAGACGGAACAGATGTATAAGGACAAAGAGTCGAGGGAACGGATAAACAGGGACATAGAGTCAAGGGAACCGATAATTGTGGACATAGAAGAGGGGGTAAATTAATAGATTTATAGCGAGAAATTGGAACAGATTATTTGATTAATAGAGAAAAGAGGGAACAGATTAATAGATAAATAATTATTGGGCACAGATGAATAGAGGAATGGAATGGAGTAAACAGATAAATAGTGAAACACAGTGTCCCCATAGAGATGCGGAGACGCAGCGACACCCAGTGGTGAGATATGGGTACTGCAGCGCCATAGCGCCGCCTTGTGGCCGTATAGAAATACTGCACCTCCAGAGCGATACATAGCGATCCCATAGAGACCCCAAAATAGACCCCAAGAACGACGACCCCAGAAGAGATATTGGGCACAGATGAACAGAGGAATGGAATAGAGTAAACAGATAAATAGTGAAACAGTATTGAGGGAACAGATAAATAGAGAAATAGATAAAAAAAAAGAAACAGAAAAAAAATAGATTAGAGGGATGAGTTTAATAGAGAAATAGATTAGAGGGAACAGATGATTATATAATCAGAATCGATGGGAATAGACGAATAGATAATCAAAATGGATGGGAACAGATGAATAAAGAAATAGAAAAAAGAGATTACAAATAGAGAAATGGAAAGAAGAGAGCACAGATGAAGAGAGATGTAGTATCGAGGGAACAGAGGAAATAGATTAATGGTGAAATAGAACAGGGGATAAATTATTAGTGACAAGAGGGAACAGACAAATAGAGAAATCGATTAGAGGAAATAAGTAAGAGAGAAAAAGAAGGAAGAGAGAACAGATAAATAGAGAAATTGATGAGAGGGAACAGGATGAACGGAGAAATAGAACCGTGGGAACAGATAAAGAGTGAAATAGAAAGAAGAGTGAACACAAGTATAGTGAAACTGTAAGAAGAGAGGACAGATAAAGAGAGAAACAGAATCGAAGGAAAAGATTATTATGGAAAGAGGGAACTGATAAATAGACCGATAGAATAAAGAGGGAACTGGTAAATTGGAAAAAGAATAAAAAAGGAACAGGTAAATGGAGAAACAGAGTAAAGAGGGAAATGGTTAACGGAGAAATAGGATAGCGGGAACAGATGTATAGGGACATCAGAGATATAAGAGGGAACGTATGTATAGGGACACAGAAAGGGAAGGTAAGAATAAAAGAGTAGATGTATATAGCGAAGTTGGAATAGATTTTTTATTAATAGAGAGAAGAGGGAACAGATAAATAGATAAATAAAATATTGGGCACAGTTGAATAGAGGAATGGAATAGAGTAAACAGATAAATAGTGAAATAGTATTGAGGGAACAGATAAATAGAGAAATAGATAAGAAACAACAGAAAAAAATAGATTAGAGGGACGAGATTAATGGAGAAATAGAATAGAGGGAACACATGACTAGAAAATCAGAATCGATGAGTAGAGAAATAGAAAAAAGAGATTACAAATAAAGAGAGAAATAGAAAGAAGAGAGCACAGATGAAGAGAGGGATAGTATCGAGGGAACAGATTAACAGTGAAATAGAACAGTGGATAAATTATTAGTGACAAGAGGGAACAGACTAATAGAGAAATCGATTAGGGGGAAGAGATAAAAGAGAAAAAGAAGGAAGAGAGAACAGATAAATAGAGAAATTGATGAGAGGGAACAAGATGAACGGAGAAATAGAACCGCGGGAACAGATAAAGAGAGGGAACAGAATTACAGTGAAACTGTAAGAAGAGTGGACAGAGAGAGAAACAGAATCGAGGGAAAAGATTATTATGGAAAGATAAAGAAGAGGGACCTGATAAAAAGGAAAAAGAATAAAAAGGGAACAGGTAAATGGAGAAACAGAATAAAGAGAAAAAAGATAAAGAGAAATAGAATAAAGAGGGAGCAGGTTAATAGAGAAATAGAATAAAGAGGGAAGAGGTTAACAGAGAAATATAATAGCGGAAGCAGATGTATAGGGACATCAGATAAAAGAGGGAACAGATATATAGGGACATAGAAAAAGAAGAGTAAATTAATAGATTTATATAGCAAAGTTGGAACAGATTTTTGATTAATAGAGAGAAAAGGGAACAGATTAATAGGTAAATAAAATACAGGGTACAGATTAAAAGAGGAATGGGAGAGATGATTATAGAGAAATAGATTAGTTGGGACAGATTAATAGTAAATAGATCAAAGTGAAATGATTAGTAGAGAAATAGATTGGAGAGAACAGAAAAAATTAATAGTATAATAGTGGGAAAAGATGAATAGATATATAGAATAGCGGGAGCACGTGATTAGATAATCAGAATCGATGGGATTAGGTGAATAACAAAATAGAATCGAGGGAACAGCTAAGGAGAGAAATAGAATGTAGAGATTACAGCTAAGGAGAGATAGAAAGAAGGGAGCACGGATAAAGAGCGACATAGAAAGAAGGGAGCACACATAAAGAGCGACGTAGAAAGAAGGGAGCACGGATAAAGAGCGACGTAGAAAGAAGAGAGCACGGATAAAGAGCGACGTAGAATAGAGAGAAAAGATTAATTTGGAATGAAAAGAAGAAGGAACAGGTAAGTAGAGAAACAGAATAAAGAGGGAGCAGGCAAATAGGGACACAAAACAAAGAGGGAGTAAATAGATTTATAGAGAGAAGTTGGAACAGATGATGTGTTTAATAAAGAGAAGAAGGAAGAGAGTAATAGGTAAAATATTGAGCACAGATATAGAGGAATGGATAGAGTAAACAGACAAATAGTGAAAAAGTATTGACGGAACTTATAAATAGATTCGTGGGGACAGATTAATAAAGAAATAGATTAGAGGGAACAGAGAAAAAGAAATAGAGACGATGGAACAGATTAACAGTGAAATAGAACAGAGGGAATGAATGAATAGTGAGAAGAGTGAACAGACCAATGAAGCAATCGATTGGTGGGGAACAGATGAAAAGAGAAATCGAATAGAGGGAATAGATAAAAAGAGAAATTGAAAGAAGAGAGAGCAGATAAATAGAGAAATTGACTAGAGGGAACAGAATGATCGGAGAAATAGTATCATGAGAGCAGATGAAGATTGTTATTGAAAGAAGTGGGAACAATATAAAGAGAAAAATAGAAAGAAGAGAGGACAGATAAAGAGAGAAATAGAAACGATGGAAAAGATTATTATGGAAAGATTAAGAAGAGGGAACTGATGAATAGTGAAATAGTATAAAGAGGGGAGAGGTAAATAGAAAACTGAATAAAGAGGGAAAAGGTAAATAGAGCAATAGAATAAAGTGGGAACTGGTAAATAGAGAAAGAGAAGAAAGAAAGAACAGGTACATAGAGAAACAGAACAAAGAGAGAAAAGGTAAATAGAGAAATAGAATAAAGAGGGAACGGGTGTATAGGGACATAGAGTCGACGGACCCAATAATCAGAGACATAGAAAGAAGACGGACCCGATAAAGAGAGAAACAGAAGAGGGAGTAGAACAATAGATTTATAGAGAGTAGTTGGAACAGGTTATTTGATTAATAGAGAGAAGAGGGAACAGATTAGTAGACAAAATATTGGACACATGAATAGAGGAATGGAATAGAGTAAACAGATAAATAGTGAAATAGTATTGAGGGAACAGATAAATAGAGAAATAGATTCGTGGGGACAGATTAATTGTGAAACAGAACATAGGAAACGGATTAAAAAAAATAGAACTGAGGGAATAAATAAATAGTGAGAAGAGGGAACAGACTAATAGAGAAAACGATTAGGGGGAACAGATAAAAAGAAAAATCGATTAGAGGGAACAGAAGGAATGGAGAAATAGAATCGCGGGAACAGATGAAGAGAGAAATAGAAGGAAAAGGGAACAAATTTACAGTGCAAGAGTAAGAAGAGAGAACAGATAAAGAGACACAGAATCGAGGGAAAAGTTTGTAATGGAAAGAAAAAGAAGACGGAACAGGTAAAAAGAGAATAAAGAGCGAACTAGTAAATATAGAAAAAATATAAAGAGCGAACAGGTAAATAGTGAATGGGAATAAAGAGGGAACTGGTAAAGAGAACAACAGAATAAAGAGGGAAGAGGAAAATAGAGCAATACAATAAAAAGGGAACAGGTGTATAGGGAAAGGAATAGCAGGAACTGATAAAGAGAGGAAAAGAACAGAGGGAACAGATTAACAGTGAAATAGAAGAGAGGGAACAGAGTAACAGTGAGAAGAGGGAACAGATAAATAGGGAAATCGATTGGGGGAATAGATATAGAGGAATAGAATCGCAGGAACAGTTAAACGGAGAAATAGTAAGAAAAGAGGACAGATAATTAGAGAAATAGAATCGAGGGAAAAGATTAATTTGGAATGAGAAAGTAGAGGGAGCAGATAAATACAGAAATAGAATAAAGGGGAAATATGTAAATAGAAAACAGAATAAGAAGGGAACAGGTAAACTGAGCAGTAGAATAAAGATGGAACAGATGTATAGGGACATAGAAAGAGGAGGTAACAGAAAGTGAGAAACAGAAAAGCGGTAAGAGATAAACGGAGAAATAAATAGAAGAGGGAGTAAATGAACAGGTTTATAGAGAGAAGTTGGAACAGGCTATTTCATTAATAGAGAGAAGAGGGAACAGATTAATAGAGAGATAAAATATTGGGCACAGATGAATAGAGGAATGGAATAAAGAGATAAATAGTGAAACACAGTGACCCCACAAAGACACAGGGACACAGCGACTCCCAGTGGTGGGATATGGGTACTGCATCTCCTTAGAGAGACATAGCGACCCCATAGAGATACATACACACAGCGACACCCGGTGGCGGGATATGAATACTGCAACGCCATAGCGCCGCCTTGTGGCCGTATAGAAATACTGCACCTCCAGAGCGATACATAGCGACAACCCCAAAAGAGATATTGGGCACAGATAAATAGAGGAATGGAATAGAGGAAATAGATTAGTGGGGACAGATAAAGACAGAAATAGAATCGATGGGAACAGATGAAAAGAGAAATGGAATCGAGGGAACAGCTTATATGAGAATTAAAACGGAGGGAATGAATTAAGAGTGAGAAAGGGGAACAAAAAAAAATTGATCAGAGGGAACAGAATAAATGGAGAAATAGTATCGAGGGAACAGATAAAGAGAGAAATAGAATCGAGGGAAAAGATTAACATGGGAAGAGAAAGAAAGGGAACAGATAAATAGGGAAATATTATAAAGAAGGAACAGGTAAATAGAAACGAAATAAAGAGGGAAAAGGAAAATAGAGAAATAGTATAAAGAGGGAACAAATGTATAAGAACAAAGAGTCGAGGGAACGGATAAACGGGGACATAGAAGAGGGAGAAAATAAGTAGATTTATAAGGCGATGTTGGAACAGATAATTTGATTAATAGACAGAAGAGGGATCAGATTAACAGATAAATAAATATTGGGCACAGATTAAAAGATTAAAATAGTATTGAGGGAACAGATAAATAGAGAAATAGATTAGTTGGGACAGATTAAATATAAACAGGTAAATATAGAAATAGTATAACGAGGGAACAGGTAAATATAGAAAAAGAGAATAAAAGAGGGGATGGGTAAATAGGGAAAGAGAATAAATGAGGGGACGGGTAAATAGAGAAAGAGCAGGTAAATAAATGACACAGAAATAAAAGGGAAGAGTAAATTAATAGATTTATAGGGCGAAGTTGGAACAGGTTATTTGATTAATAGAGAGAGGAGGGAACCGATTAATACATAAATAACATACAGGGCACAGATGAAGAAAGGAATGGAATAGAGTAAACAGATAAATAGTGAAAAAGTATTGAGGGAACAGATAAACAGAAATAGAATAGTAGGGACAGACTAATAGAGAAATAGATTAGAGGGAAAAGATTAGTAGAGAAATAGATTGGAGGGAACAGTAAAAAAGTAAAATATAATAGCGATAAAAGATGAATAGATACATAGATCAGTGGGAATAGATGATTAGATAATCAGAATCGATGGGAATAGAGGAATAGATAATCAAAATTGATAGGAACAGATGAAGAGAGAAATAGAATCAAGGGAACAGATAAAGAGAGAAATAGTTTAGAGGGAACAGAAACATAAAGAAATAGATTAGAGGGAAGAGATGATTATATATTCAGAATAGATGGGAATAGACAAATAGATAATCAAAATCGATGGGAACAGATGAATAGAGAAATAGAAAAAAGTACAAATAAAGAGAGAAATGGAAAGAAGAGAGCACAGATGAAGAGAGAGATAGTATCGAGGGAACAGAGGGAACAGACTAACAGTAAAATAGAACAGAGGATAAATTATTAATGAGGAGAGGGAAGAGACAAATAGAGAAATCGATTAGGGAGAACAGATAAAAAGGGAAATCGATTAGAGGGAATAGATAAAAGAGAAAAAGAAGGAAGAGAGAACAGATAAATAGAGAAATTGCTTAGAGGAAACAGGATGAACGTAGAAATAGAACCGCGGGAACAGATAAAAAGACAAATAGAATCGAGGGAAGTGATTATTATGGAACGATAAAGAAGAGGGAACTGGTAAATAGAGGAAAGAATAAAAAGGGAACAGGTAAATGGGGAAACAGAATAAAGAGAGAAAGGGTAAATGGAGAGATAGAATAAAGAGGGAAGAGGTTAATAGAGCAATGGAATACCGTGAACAGATATATAGGGATATCATAGAAGTGGGAACACATGTATAAGGACATAGAAAGAGAAGGGAAAAGTAAATTAATAGATTTATATAGCGAAGTTGGAACAGATTATTAATTAATAGTGAGAAGAGGGAACAGATTAATAGGTAAATAAAATATTGGGCACAGATTAAAAGAGGAATGGGATAGAATTAACAGATAAATAGTGAAATAGTATTGAGGGAACAGATAAATAGAGAAATAGATTCGTTGGGACAGATTAATAGTAAATAGATTCAAGTAAAATGATTAGTAGAGAAACAGATTGGAGAGAACAGAAAAAATAGTAATGTAATAGTGGGAAAAGATGAATAGATATATTGATTCTTGGGAACACATGATTTAATACTCACAATCGATCGGAATAGGAGAATAACGTACTAGAATCGAGGGAACAGCTGAGGAGACAAATAGAATGTGGAGAGTACAGCTAAGGAGAGATAGAAAGAAGAGAGCACGGATAAAGAGCGACGTAGAATCGAGGGAAAAGATTAATTTGGAATGAGAAAGAAGAGGGAACAGGTAAATAGAGAAACAGAATAAAGAGGGAACAGGCAAATAGAAACGAAATAAAGAGGGAACAGGACAATAGATCAATAGAATATAGTGGGAGCAGGAAAATAGAAAACAGAATAAAAAGGGAACAGGAAAATAGAGTAATAGAATAAAGACGGAACAGATGTATAGGGACAAAGAGTCGAGGGAACGCATAAACAGGGACATAGAGTCAAGGGAACCGATAATTGGGGACATAGAAGGGGAAGTAAATTAATAGATTTATAGAGAGAAGTTGGTACAGATGATTTGATTAATAGAGAGAAGAGGGAACAGATTAATAGATAAATAAAATATTGGGCACAAATGAATAGAGGAATGGAATAAACAGATAAATAGTGAAACACAGTGTCCCCATAGAGATACGGAGACACAGCGACACCCAGTGGTGGATATGGGTACTGCAGCGCCATAGCGCCGCCTTGTGGCCGTATAGAAACACTGCACCTCCATAGGGATACATAGCGACCCTATAGAGAAAAACAGAATCCAAGGAACACAAAAGGAGAGAAAAAGAAAGAAGAGCGCGCAGCTAAAGAGAGAAATAGAATCGAAGGGGAAAATAAATTTGGAAAGAGAAAGGAGAGGGAACCGGTAAATAGAGAGAGAGAGAGAAAGGAGAGGGATCTGGTAAATGGAGAAACAGAATGAAGAGGGAAGAGTAAAAGAGAGAAATAGAAGAGGGAGTAAATTAATAGAATTATGTACATAAGTTGGAACAGATTATTTGATTAACAGAGAGAAAAGGGAACAGATTAATAGAGAGATAAAATATTGGGAACAGATGAATAGAGGAACGGGATAGAGTAAATTGATAAATAGTGAAATAGCATTGAGGGGACAGTTAAACAGAGAAATAGATTACTGGGAAGAGAAAAATATAATAGCATGAAAAGATGAACAGATAAATAAATTAGAGAGAACAGATGATTAGATAATTAGAATCGATGGGAATAGATGAATAGATAATTTCGATGGGAACAGATGAATAAAGAAATAGAATCGAGGGAACATAAGGAGAGAAATAGCAAGAAGTGAGTACAGAAATGTAGAGAAATAGAAAGAAGAGAGAACAGAGAGAGAGAAATAGAATCAAAAGAAAAGATTATTATGGAAAGGGAAAAAAGCGGGAACAGGTCAACAGAACAAAAAAAATAAAGAGGGAACAGTTGTATAGGGACATAGAATAGTGGGAAGAGATGCACAGGGACATCGTAAGAAGAAGAGGGAACTGATGTATAGGGACATAGAAAAGGAGAGGGAAGAGTAAATTAATAGATGGAACAGATTATTGGATTAATAGAGAGAAGAGGGAACAGATTATTAGATAACTAAAATATTGGACACAGTTGAATAGAGGAATGGAATAGAGTAAACAGATAAATAGTGAAATAGTATTGAGGGAACAGATGAATAGAGAAATAGATAAGAAACAACAGAAAAAAATAAGGGACGAGATTAATAGAGAAAAAGATTAGAGGGAACACATGACTAGATAATCAGAATCGATGAATAGAGAAACAGAAAAAAGAGTTCAAATAAAGAGAGAAGTAGAAAGAAGAGGGCACAGATGAAGAGAGAGATAGTATCGGAGGAACAGAGGGAACAGATTAACAGTGAAATAGAACAGGGGATAAATTATTAGTGACAAGAGGGAACAGACAAATAGAGAAATCGATTAGGGGGTAGAGATAAAAGAGAAAAAGAAGGAAGAGAGAACAGATAAATAGAGAAATTGATGAGAGGGAACAGGATGAACGGAGAAATAGAACCGCGGGAACAGATAAAGAGAGGGAACAGAATTACAGTGAATCTGTAAGAAGAGAGGACAGATAAAGAGAGAAACAGAATCGAGGGAAAAGTTTATTGTGGAAAGATAAAGAAGAGGGAACCGGTAAATAGGAAACAGAGTAAAAAAGGAACAGGTAAATGGAGAAAGAGAATAAAGAGAGAAAAGATAAAGAGATATAGAATAAAGAGGGAACAGGTTAATAGAGAAATAGAATAAAGAGGGAAGAGGTTAACAGAGAAATATAATAGCGGAAGCAGATGTATAGGGGCATCATAGATAAAAGAGGGAACAGATGTATAGGGACATAGAAAAAGAAGAGTAAATTAATAGATTTATATAGCAAAGTTGGAACAGATTTTTGATTAAAAGAGAGAAAAGGGAACAGATTAGTAGATAAATAAAATACTGGGCACAGATTAAAAGAGGAATGGGGTAGACCATATGGAGAAATCGATTAGTTGGGACAGATAAATAGTAAATAAATGAAAGTGAAATGATTAGTAGAGAAAAAGATTGGAGAGATCAGATAAAATTAATATTATCGATATCGATGGGAACAGATGAATAAAGAAATAGAATCGAGAAAACAGTTAAGGAGAGAAATAGAAAGAAGAGTGTACAGATAAAGAGAGTAACAGAATCAAGGGAAAAGGGTATTATGGAAAGAGAAAGAAGAGGGAACTGATAAATAGAGAAATAGGATAAAGAGGGAAGAGGTAAATCAAAAACAGTATAAAGAGAGAACTGGTAAATAGAGCAATAGAATAAAGAAGGAACATTTGTATAGGGACATAGAAGAGTGGAAAAAGATGGACGGGGACACAGAAAGAAGAGGGAACAGATGCACAGGGACATCATAGAATAAGGAACAGATTGAGGGAAATAGTGTTGAGGGAATAGATAAAGAGTGAAATAGATTAGATGGAAGAGATGAATAGAGAAATAGATAAGCAGGAACAGATGACTAGATAATCAGAACGGATGGGAATAGACGAATAGATCATCAAAATCTATGAGAACAGATGAATAAAGAACTAGAATCAAGGGAACAAATAAAGAGAAATAGAAAGATGAGAGCACGGATAAAGAGAGAAATAGAATCGAGGGAAAAGATTACTTTGGAAAGATAAAGAAGAGGGAACTGGTAAATAGAAAAAAGAATAAAGAGGGAACAGGTATATGGAGAAACAGAATAAAGGAATAAATTAGTGCATTTATAAAGAGAAGTTGGAAGAGATTATGAGTTCAATAAAGAGGGAAGAGATTAATAGATAAATAATATATTGGGCACAGATTAATAGGGGAATGGGATAGAGTAAACAGACAAACAGTGAAATCGTATTGAGGGAACAGATAAATAGAGAAATAGTATAAAGAGGGAAGAGGTAAACAGAGAAACAGAATGAAGAGGGAACTGGAAAATAGAGAGAGAAAATAAAGAGAGGGAATGGTTCAATTACTAGATTTAAAGAGAGAAGTTGGGACAGGTTATTTGATTAATAGAGAGAAGAGGGAACGGATTAATAGAGAAATAACATACAGGGCACAGATGAATAGAGGAATGCAGTAAACAGATAAATAGTGAAATGGTATTGAGGGAACAGGTAAACAGAGAAATAGAGTACTGGGGACAGATCAATAGAGAAATAGATTAGAGGGAAGGGATTAGTAGAGAAATAGACTGGAGGGAACAGTAAAATAGTAAAATATAATAGCGAGAAAAGATGAACAGATACATAGATAAGTGGGAATAGATGATTAGATAATCAGAACCAATGGGAACACATGAATTAAGAAATAGAATTGAGGGAACAGATAAGGAGAGAAATAGAAAGAAGAGAGAATAGATTTATAGTGAAATATTAAGAAGAGAGAAAAGATAAAGAGAGAAATAGAACCGAGGGAAAAGATTAGTTTGGAATGAGAAAGAAGAGGGAACAGGTAAATACAGAAACAGAATAAAGAGGGAGCAGGTAAACCGAAAAAACAGAATAAAGAGGGAAAAGTTAAGTAGAGCAATAGTATAAAGAGGGAAGAGTTGTATAGGGACATAGAATAGCGGGAAGAGATGCACAGGGACATAGAAGAGAGAAGAGAAAATTAATAGAATTATGTAGAGAAGTTGGAATCGATTATTTGATTAATAGAGAAGAGGGAACAGATGAATAGGTAAATAAAATATTGGGTGCAAATGAATAGAGGAATAGAATAAACAGATAAATAGTGAAATAGTATTGAGGGAACAGATAAAGAGAGAAATAGAAAGACGAGGGAACAGAATTATAGTGAAAATGTAAGAAGAGAGGACAGATAAAGAGAGAAATAGAATGGAGAGAAAAGAGTATTATGGAACGATAAAGAAGAGGGAACAGGTAAATAGAAAAAAGAATAAAAAGGGAACAGGTAAATATGGAAACAGAACAAAGAGGGAAGAGGTTAATAGAGAAATGGAATAGTGGGAACAGATGTATAAGGACATAGAAGTGAATAGTAAATTAATAGATTTATAAAGTGAAGTTGGAACAGACTACTAATTAATAGAGAGAAAAGGGAACAGATTAATAGGTAAATAAAATATTGGGCACAGATTAAAAGAGGAATGGGATAGAGTAAACAGATAAAGAGTGAAATCGTAATGAGGGAACAGATAAATAGAGAAATAGATTAGAGGGAAGAGATTAATTGAGAAATAGATTGAAGTGAAATGATTAGTAGAGAAATAGACAGGAGAGAACAGAAAAAATTAATAATATAATAGTGGGAAAAGATGAATAGATATATAGATTAGCGGGAACACATGATTAGATAATCAGAATCGATGGGAATAGATAAATAAAGAAATAGAATCGAGGGAAAAGCTGAGGAGAGAAATAGGAAGAAGAGAGTACAGCTAAGGAGAGGAACAGAATCGAGGGAAATGAGCATTCTGGAAAGAGAAAGAAGAGGGAACTGATAAATAGAGAAATAGAATAAAGAGGGAAGAGGTAAATCAAAAACGGTATAAAGAGAGAACTGGTAAATAGAGCAATAGAATAAAGAAGGAATGGTTTTATAGGGACATAGAATGGCAGGAGAAGGACAGGGACACAGAAAGAAGAGGGAACAGATGCACAGGGACATCATAGAATAAGGAACAGATCGAGGGAAATAGTGTTGAGGGAACAGATAAAGAGAGAAATAGATTAGAGGGAAGAGATGAATAGAGAAATAGATTAGCGGGAACAGATGACTAGATAATCAGAACGGATGGGAATAGATGAATAGATCATCAAAATCTATGAGAACAGATGAATAAAGAAAGAAAATCAAGGGAACAAATAAAGAGAAATAGGAAGATGAGAGCAAAGACAGTAATAGAAAGACAAGAGCACGGATTAAGAGAAATAGAATCGAGGTTAAATATTAATTTGGAAAGAGAAAAAGAAGAGCGAACAGGTAAATAGAGAAACAGAATAAAGAGGAAACTGGAAACTAGAGAGAGAGAATAAAGAGAGGGAATGGTTCAATTACTAGATATATAGAGAGAAGTTGGGACAGGTTATTTGATTAATAGAGAGAAGAGGGAACGGATTAATAGATAAATAACACACAGGGCACAGATGAATAGAGGAATGCAGTAAACAGAAAAATAGTGAAATGGTATTGAGGGAACAGGTAAACAGAGAAACAGAGTACTGGGGACAGATGAATAGAGAAATAGATTAGAGGGAAGAGATTAGTAGAGAAATAGACTGGAGGGAACAGTAAAATAGTAAAATATAATTGCGAGAAAAGATGAACAGATACATAATGGTAAATAGAAAAAAGAATAAAAAGGGAACAGGTAAATGGGGAAAGAGAATAAAGAGAGAAAGGGTAAATGGAGAGATAGAATAAAGAGGGAAGAGGTTAATAGAGAAATAGAATAGCGGGAACTGATTATTAATTAATAGAGAGAGGAGGGAAGAGATTAACAGATAAATATTGGGCACAGATTAAAAGAGGAATGGGATAGAATTAACAGATAAATAGTGAAATAGTATTGAGGGAACAGATAAATAGAGAAATAGATTACTTTCTCTCTGTCCCCACTAATAGAAACGAGGGAACAGACTAAAAGTGAAATAGAACAGAATGAATAAATTAATAGTGAGAAGAGGGAACAGACCAATCGATTAGGGGGAAGAGATAAAAAGAGAAATCGAATAGAGGGAATAGATGAAAGAGAAATATAAATAGAAAAATAGAACGAAGAGGAAACAGAGAAAGAAGAGAGAACAGATTTATAGTGAAATAGTAAGAGAGAACAGATAAAGAGAAATAGAATCGAGGGAAGAGATTGTTATGGAAAGATAAAGAAGAGGGAACAGGTAAACAGTGAAAGAGAATAAAGAGGGAACGGGTGTATAGGAACATAGAATAAAGAGGGAAGAGTCAATTACTAGATTTATAGAGATAAGTTGGAACAGATTATTTGATTAATAGAGAGAAGAGGGAATGGATTAATAGGTAAATAACATACAGGGCACAGATGAATAGGGGAATTGAATGGAGTAAACACATAAATAGTGAAAAAGTATTGAGGGAACAGATAAACAGAAATAGAACAGTGGGGACAGACTAATAGAGAAATAGATTAGAGGGAAGAGATTAGTAGAGGAATAGATTGGAGGGAACAGTAAAGTAATAAAATATAATAGCAAGAAAAGATGAATAGATACATAGATCAGTGGGAACAGATGATTAGATAATCAAAATCGATGGGAATAGATGAATAGCTAATCAGAACCAATGGGAACAGATAAGGAGAACATAGAAAGAAGAGAGAATAGATTTATAGTGAAATTATAAGAAGAGAGAACAGATAAAGAGATTAATAGAATCGAGGGAAAAGATAAATATGGAAAGAAAAAGAAGAGGGAATAGATAAATACAGAAACAGAATAAAGAGGGAACAGTTGTATAGGGACACTGAATAGCGGGAAGTGATGCACAGGGACATAGAAAGAAGAGAAAATTAATAGAATTATGTAGAGTAGTTGGAACAGATGATGTGTTTATTAAAGAGAAGAGGGAAGAGATAAATAAAATATTGGGCACAGATAATTAGAGAAATAGATTAGTGGTGACAGATGAATTGAGAAATAGATTGGAGGGAACAGAGAAAGAGAAATAGATCCAGGGAAGAGATTAAGAGTGAAACAGAACAGAGGGAACAGATTAACAGAAAAATAGAACAGAAGGGAATAAATTAATAGTGATAAGAGGGAACAGACAAATCAAGAAATAGATTAGGGGGAACAGATAAAAAGAAAAATCGATTAGAGGGAACAGATAAGAGAAATAGAAAGAAGAGAGAACAGGTAAATAGAGAAATCGATCAGAGGGAACAGAACGAACGGAGAAATAGAATCGTGGGAACAGATAAAGAGTGAAATAGAAGGAAAAGGGAACAGATTTATAGTGAAAGAGTAAGAAGAGAGAACAGATAGAGAGAGAAAAAGAATAGAGGGAAAAGATTATTATGGAAAGAGAAAGAAGAGGGAACAGAGAAATAGAGAAATAGTATAAAGAGGGAACTGAAAAATAGAAAAAAATAATAAAGAGTGAACATGTAAATAGAGAAAGAGAATAAAGAGAGAAAAATATGTATAGGGCCATAGAATAGCTGGAACTGATAAAGAGAGGAAAAGAACAGAGGGAACAGATTAACAGTGAAATAGAACAAAGGGAACAGAATAACAGTGAGAAAAGGGAACGAACTAATAGAGAAATTGATTAGGAGAAACAGATAAAGAGAGAAATAGAATCGCAGGAACAGTTAAACGAAGAAATAGTAAGAAGAGAGGACAGATAAAAGAAAGAAAATCGAGGGAGAAGAAGAATTTGGAATGAGAAAGAAGAGGGAACAGGTAAATAGAGAATCAGAATTAAGACGGAGCAGGGAAATAGAAACGAAATTAAGAGGGGAAAGGAAAATAGAGCAATAGAATAAAGAGGGGACAGGTTAACAGAAAACAATAATGACAGAACAGATGTGTAAGGACAAAGAATCGAGGGAACGGATAAACAGGGACATAGAGTCAAGGGAACCGATAATCGGGAACATAGAAGAGGGAGTAAATTAATAGATTTATAGCGAGAAATTGGAACAGATTATTTGATTAATAGAGAAAAGAGGGAACAGATTAATAGATAAATAATTATTGGGCACAGATGAATAGAGGAATGGAATGGAGTAAACAAATAAATAGTGAAATAGTATTGAGGGAACAGATAATTAGAGAAACAGTATAAAGAGGGAACTGGAAAATAGCGAGAGAGAATAAAGAGAGGGAACGGTTCAATTACTAGTTTTATAGAGAGGAGTTGGGACAGATTATTTGATTAATAGAGAAAAGAGGGAACAGATTTATAGATAAACAAAATATTGGGCACAGATTAAAAGAGGAATGGAATGGAGTAAACAGAGAAATAGTGAAACACAGTGAACCCATAGAGTTAAGGAAACACAGCGGCACCCAGTGGTGAGATATGGGTACTGCAGCGCCATAGCGCCGCCTTGTGGCCGTATAGAAACACAGCACCTCCAGAGCGATACATAGCGACCCCATAGAGACCCCAAAATAGACCCCAAGAACGACGACCCCAGAAGAGATATTGGGCACAGATGAATAGAGGAATGGAATAGAGTAAACAGATAAATAGTGAAATAGTATTGAGGGAACAGATAAATAGAAAAATAGATTAAAAAAAAAATAAAACAGAAAAAAAAATAGATTAGAGGGAACAGATGATTATATAATCAGAATCGATGGGAATAGACGAATAGATAATCAAAATGGATGGGAACAGATGAATAAAGAAATAGAAAAAAGATAACAAATAGAGAAATGGGAATAAGAGAGCACAGATGAAGAGAGATGTAGTATCGAGGGAACAGAGGAAATAGATTAACGGTGAAATAGAACAGGGGATAAATTATTAGTGACAAGAGGGAACAGACAAATAGAGAGATTGATTAGAGGAAATAGATAAGAGAGAAAAAGAAGGAAGAGAGAACAGATAAATAGAGAAATTGATGAGAGGGAACAGGATGAACGGAGAAATAGAACCGTGGGAACAGATAAAGAGTGAAGTAGAAAGAAGAATGAACACAAGTATAGTGAAACTGTAAGAAGAGAGGACAGATAAAGAGAGAAACAGAATTGAAGGAAAAGATTATTATGGAAAGATAAAGAAGAGGGGACTGATAAATAGACTGATAGAATAAAGAGGGAACCGGTAAATTGGAAAAAGAATAAAAAGGGAAGAGGTAAATGGAGAAAAAGAGTAAGGAGGGAAAAGGTTAACAGAGAAATAGGATAGCGGGAACAGATGTATAGGGACATCAGAGATATAAGAGGGAACGTATGTATAGGGACATAGAGAAGGTAAGAATAAAAGAGTAGATGTATATAGCGAAGTTGGAATAGATTTTTTATTAATAGAGAGAAGAGGGAACAGATAAATAGATAAATAAAATATTGGGCACAGATGAATAGAGGAATGGAATAAAGAGATAAATAGTGAAATAGTATTGAGGGAACAGTTAAATAGAGAAATAGATTAGTGGGGACAGATTAATGAAGAAATAGATTAAAGGGAAAAGATTAGTAGGGAAATTGATTGGAGAGAACAGAAAAATTGAGTAATATAATAACGGGAAAAGATGAATGCATATATAGATTAGCGGGAACACATGATTAGATAATCAGAATCGATGGGAAAAGATGAATAAAGAAAGAGAATCCAAGGAACACAAAGGGAGAGAAATAGAAAGAAGAGCGCGCAGCTAAAGAGAGAAATAGGAAGGAGAGGGAACCAGTAAATAGAGAGAGAGAGAGAGAGAGAGAGAGAGAAAGGAGAGTCATCTGGTAAATGGAGAAACAGAATGAAGAGGGAAGAGTAAAAGAGAGAAATAGATAGAAGAGGGAGTAAATTAATAGAATTATGTACAGAAGTTGGAAAAGATTACTTGATTATCAGAGAGAAAATGGAACAGATTAATAGAGAGATAAAATATTGGGAACAGATGAATAGAGGAATGGGATAGAGTAAACTGATAAATAGTGAAATAGCATTGAGGGGACAGTTAAATAGAGAAATAGATTAGTGGGAAGAGAAAAATGTAATAGCATGAAAAGATGAACAGATAAATAGATTAGAGGAAACAGATGATTAGATAATTGGAATCGATGGGAATAGATGAATAGATAATATCGATGGGAACAGATTAATAAAGAAACAAAATAGAGGGAACATAAGGAGAGAAATAGCAAGAAGTGAGTACAGAAAAGTAGAGAAATAGAAAGAAGAGAAAACAGAGAGAGAAAAATAGAATCAAGGGAAAAGATTATTATGGAAAGGGAAAGAAGCGGGAACAGGTAAAAAGAACAAAAAAATAAAGAGGGAACATTTGTATAGGGACATAGAATAGTGGGAAGAGATGCACAGGGACATCGTAGGAAAAAGAGGGAACTCAGGTATAGGGACATAGAAAAGGAGAGGGAAGAGTAAATTAATAGATGGAACAGATTATTTGATTAATAGAGAGAAGAGGGAAGAGATTATTAGATAACTAAAATATTGGACACAGTTGAATAGAGGAATGGAATAGAGTAAACAGATAAATAGTGAAATAGTATTGAGGGAACAGATGAATAGAGAAATAGATTAGAAACAACAGAAAAAAATAGATTAGAGGGACGAGATTAATAGAGAAATAGAGGGAACACATGACTAGATTATCAGAATCGATGAATAGAGGAACAGAAAAAAGAGATTACAAATAAATGAGAAATAGAAAGAAGCACAGATGAAGAGAGAGATGGTATCGAGGAAACAGAGGGAACAGATTAACAGTGAAATAGAACAGGGGATAAATTATTAGTGACAAGAGGGAACAGACTAATAGAGAAATCGATTGGGGGAACAGATAAAAGAGAAGAAGAAGGAAGAGAGAACAGATAAATAGAGAAATTGATGAGAGGGAACAGGATGAACGGAGAAATAGAACCGCGGGAACAGATAAAGAGAGAAATAGAACAGGGAAAAGAATTACAGTGAAACTGTAAGAAGAGAGGACAGATAAAGAGAGAAACAGAATTGAGGGAAAAGATGATTATGGAAAGATAAAGAAGAGGGAACTGGTAAATAGGACATAGAATATAAGGGAACAGGTAAATGGAGAAACAGAATAAAGAGAGAAAAGATGAAGAGCTATAGAATAAAGAGGGAACAGGTTAATAGAGAAATAGAATAAAGAGGGAAGAGGTTAACAGAGAAATATAATAGCGGAAGCAGATGTATAGGGACATCAGATAAAAGAGGGAACAGATATATAGGGACATAGAAAAAGAAGAGTAAATTAATAGATTTATATAGCAAAGTTGGAACAGATTTTTGATTAATAGAGAGAAAAGGGAACAGATTAGTAGATAAATAAAATACTGGGCACAGATTAAAAGAGGAATGGGAGAGATGATATAGAGAAATAGATTAGTTGGGACAGATTAATAGTAAATAAATTAAACTGAAATGATTAGTAGAGAAATAGATTGGAGAGAACAGAAAAAATTAATAGTATAATAGTGGGAAAAGATGAATAGATATATAGAATAGCGGGAACACGTGATTAGATAATCAGAATCGATGGGAATAGGTGAATAAAAAAATAGAATCGAGGGAACAGCTGAGGAGAGAAATAGAATGTAGAGAGTACAGCAAAGGAGAGATAGAAGAGAGCACGGATAAAGAGCGACGTAGAAAGAAGAGAGCACGGATAAAGAGCGACGTAGAAAGAAGAGAGCACGGATAAAGAGCGACGTAGAATCGAGGGAAAAGATTAATTTGGAATGAGAAAGAAGAGGGAACAGGTAAGTAGAGAAACAGAATAAAGAGGGAGCAGGCAAATAGGGACACAAAACAAAGAGGGAGTAAATAGATTTATACAGAGAAGTTGGAACAGATGATGTGTTTAATAAAGAGAAGAAGGAAGAGAGTAACAGATAAAATATTGAGCACAGATTAATAGAGGAATGGGATAGAGTAAACAGACAAATAGTGAAAAAGTATTGAGGGAACAGATAAATAGAGAAATAGTATCAAGAAGGAAGAGGTAAGAAAGAGGGAACTGGAAAATAGAGCAAGAGAATAAAGAGGGAAGAGTTGTATAGGGACATGGAAAAAAAGAGGGAACAGATGTATAGGGGCATCATAGAAAGAAGAGGGAGCAGGTAAATAGGGACACAGAAATAAAAGGGAAGAGTAAATTAAAAGATTTATAGGGCGAAGATGGAACAGGTTATTTGATGAATAGAGAGAAGAGGGAACAGATTAGAAGAGATAAAATATTGGGTACAGATTAATAGAGGAATGGAATAGAGTAAAAAGTTAAATAGTGAAATCGTATTGAGGGAACAGATAAATAGATGAGTGGGGACAGATTAATAAAGAAATAGATTAGAGGGAAGAGAGAAAAAGAAATAGAAACGAGGGAACAGATAAACAGTGAAATAGAACAAAGGGAATGAATTAATAGTGAGAAGAGGGAACAGACCAATGAAGCAATCGATTAGCAGGGAACAGATGAAAAGAGAAATTGAAAGAAGAGAGAGCAGATAAACAGAGAAATTGACTAGGATTATCAGAGAAATAATATCGCGAGAACTGATAAAGATTGAAAGAAGCGGGAACAGATTAAGAGAGAAATAGCAAGAAGAGAGAAGAGAATTATAGTGAGATAGTAAGAAGAGAGAACAAATAAAGAGACATAGAATCGAGGGAAGAGATTGTTATGGACAGATAAAGAAGAGGGAGCAGGTAAAGAGAGAGAGAGAAAAGAGGGAACAGGTGCACAGGGACATCATAGAATGAAGAGGGAACAGATACAGAGGGACATAGAAAGAAGAAAGAAGAGTAAAATAATAGAATTATATAGAGAAGTTGGAACAAATTATTTGATTAATAGAGAAGAGGGAACAGATTAATAGATAAAAAATATTTTGGGCACAGATGAATAGAGGAAATGAATAGAGTAAACATATAAATAGTGAAATAGTATTGAGGGAACAGATAATTAGAGAAACAGTATAAAGAGGGAACTGGAAAATAGCGAGAGAGAATAAAGAGAGGGAACGGTTCAATTACTAGTTTTATAGAGAGGAGTTGGGACAGATTATTTGATTAATAGAGAAAAGAGGGAACAGATTTATAGATAAACAAAATATTGGGCACAGATTAAAAGAGGAATGGAATGGAGTAAACAGAGAAATAGTGAAACACAGTGAACCCATAGAGTTAAGGAAACACAGCGGCACCCAGTGGTGAGATATGGGTACTGCAACGCCATAGCGCCGCCTTGTGGCCGTATAGAAATGCTGCACCTCCAGAGCGATACATAACGACCCCAAAATAGACCCCAAGAACAATGACACCAGAAGAGATACTGGGCACAGATGAATAGGGGAATGGAGTAGAGTAAACAGATAAATAGTGAAATCGTATTGAGGGAACAGAGAAATAGAGAAATAGATTAGTGGGCACAGATAAATAGTAAATAGTTTAAAGAGAAATGATTAGTAGAGAAATAGATTGGAGAGAACAGAGAAAGAGAAATAGATCGAGGGAACAGATTAAGAGTGGAACAAAACAGAGGGACTAAATTAATAGAGAGAAGGGGGAACAGAGGAAAAGAGAAATCGATTAGAGGGAACAGAATGAACTGAGAAATAGAATCGCTGGAACAGATAAAGAGAGAAATTGAAAGAAGCGGGAACAGGTAAAAATCGAAATAGAAGGAAAAGAGAACATTCATAGTGAAACAGTAAGAAGAGAGAACAGATAATGAGACATAGAATCGAGGGAAAAGTTTGTAATGGAAAGAATAAGAAGAGGGAACAGATAAGCAGATAGGAGAAAGAGGGTACTGGTAAATATAGAAAAAGAATAAAGAGTGAACATGTAAATAGAGAAAGAGAAGAAAGAGGGAAAAGAAAAATAGAGTAATAGAATAAACAGGGACGAGGTATATGGAGACATAGAATAAAGAGGGAACAGGTGTATAGGGCCATAGAATAGCAGGAACTGATAAAGAGAGGAAAAGAACAGAGGGAACAGATTAACAGTGAGAAGAGGGAACAGACTAATAAAGAAATTGATTAGGGGGAAGAGATAAATAGAGAAATAGAATCGCAGGAACAGTTAAACAAAGAAATAGTAAGAAGAGAGGACAGACAAATAATGAAATAGAATCGAGGGAAAAGATTAATTTGGAATGAGAAAGAAGAGGGAACAGGTAAAGAGAAACAGAATAAAGAGGGAACAGGAAAATAGAGTAATAAAATAAAGACGGAACAGATGTATAAGGACAAAGGGTCGAGGGAACGGATAAAGGGGGACATAGAAGAGGGAGTAAATTAACAGATTCTTAGCGAGAAGTTGGAACAGATTATTTGATTAATAGAGAGAAGAGGGAACAGAATTATTGTGAAATAGTAAGAAGAGAGGACAGATAAAGAGAGAAATAGAAGGAGGAGAGTACAGATGAAAAGAGAAAAAGAAGCAAGGGAAAAGATTATTATGGAAAGATAAAGAAGAGGGGACTGGTAAACAGAAAAAAGAATAAAAAGGGAACAGGTAAAAGGAGAAACAGAATAAAGAGGGAATAAATTAGTGCATTTATAAAGGGAAGTTGGAACAGATTATGAGTTCAATAAAGAGGGAAGAGATTAATAGTTAAATAATATATTGGGCACAGATGAATAGGGGAATGGGATAGAGTAAACAAATAGTGAAATCGTATTGAGGGAACAGATATATAGAGAAATAGTATAAAGAGGGAAGAGGTAAACAGAGAAACAGAATAAAGAGGGAACTGGAAAATAGAGAGAGAAAATAAAGAGAGGGAATGGTTCAATTACTAGATTTAAAGAGAGAAGTTGGGACAGGTTATTTGATTAATAGAGAGAAGAGGGAACGGGTTAATAGAGAAATAACATACAGGGCACAGATGAATAGAGGAATGCAGTAAACAGATAAATAGAGAAATGGTATCGAGGGAACAGGTAAACAGAGAAATAGAGTACTGGGGACAGATGAAGAGAACAACAGATTAGAGGAAGAGATTAGCAGAGAATTAGACTGGAGGGAACAGAAAAATATTAAAATATAATAGCGAGAAAAGATGAACAGATACATAGATTAGTAGGAACAGATGATTAGATAATCAGAACCAATGGGAACACATGAATAAAGAAATAGAATCGAGGGAACAGATAAGGAGAGAAATAGAAAGAAGAGAGAATAGATTTACAGTGAAATATTAAGAAGAGAGAAAAGATAAGAGAAATAGAAACGAGGGAAAAGATTATTATGGAAAGGAAAAGAAGAGGGAACAGGTAAATACAGAAACAGAATAAAGAGGGAACAGGTAAACAGAAAAACAGAATAAAGAGGGCAAAGTAAAATAGAACAATAGAATAAAGAGGGTACAGTTGTTTAGGGACATAGAATAGCAGGAAGAGATGCACAGGGATGTAGAAAGAAGAGAGAAGAGAAAATTAATAGAATTATGTAGAGAAGCTGGATCAGATTATTTGATAGAGAGAAGAGGGAACAGATTAATAGATAAAATATTGGGCACAGATGAATAGAGGAATGGAATAGAGTAAACATAAATAGTGAAACAGTGTCGGAGGTACGGAGACACAGCGACACCCAGTGGTGGATATGGGTACTGCAGCGCCATAGCGCCGCCTTGTGGCCGTATAGAAATACTGCACCTCCAGAGCGATACATAGCGACCCCATAGCGACCCCAAAATAGACCCCAAGAACGACGACCCCAAAAGAGATATTGGGCACAGATGAACAGAGGAATGGAATGGAGTAAACAGATAAATAGTGAAATCGTACTGATGGAACAGATAAATAGAGAAAAAAAATAGTGGGGACAGAGAAAGAGAAATAGACACGATGGAACAGATTAACAGTGAAATAGAATAGAGGGAATGAATTAATAGTGAGAAGAGGGAACAGACCAATCGAGCAATCGATTAGGGGGAACAGAAGAAAAGAGAAATCGAATAGAGGGAATAGATAAAAGAGAAATTGAAAGAAGAGAGAGCAGATAAATAGAGAATTTGACTAGAGGGAACAGAATGATCGGAGAAATAGTATCGTGAGAGCAGATGAAGATTGTTATTGAAAGAAGTGGGAACAATATAAAGAGAAAAATAGAAAGAAGCGAGGACAGATAAAGAGAGAAATAGAAAAGATGGAAAAGATTACTATGGAAAGATTAAGAAGAGGGAACTGATGAATAGAGAAATAGTATAAAGAGGGGAGAGGTAAATAGAAAACTGAATAAAGAGGGAAAAGGTAAATAGAGCAATAGAATAAAGTGGGAACTGGTAAATAGAGAAAGAGAAGAAAGAAAGAACAGGTACATAGAGAAACAGAACAAAGAGAGAAAAGGAAAATAGAGAAATAGAATAAAGAGGGAACGGGTGTATAGGGACATAGAGTCGACGGACCCAATAATCAGGATAGAAAGAAGAGGGACCCGATAAAGAGAGAAACAGAAGAGGGAGTAGAGCAATAGATTTATAGAGAGAAGTTGGAACAGGTTATTTGATTAATAGAGAGAAGAGGGAACAGATCAGTAGACAAAATATTGGACACATATGAATAGAGGAATGGCATAGAGTAAACAGATAAATAGTGCAATCGTATTGAGGGAACAGATAAATAGAGAAATAGATTAGTGGGGACAGATTAATTGTGAAACAGAACAGAGGGAACGGATTAACAAAAATAGAACTGAGGGAATAAATAAATAGTGAGAAGAGGGAACAGACTAATAGAGAAAACGATCAGGGGGAACAGATAAAAAGAAAAATCGATTAGAGGGAACAGATTAATAGAGAAATTGATTAGAGGGAACAGAAGGAATGGAGAAATAGAATCGCGGGAACAGATGAAGAGAGAAATAGAAGGAAAAGGGAACAAATTTACAGTGCAAGAGTAAGAAGAGAGAACAGATAAAGAGACACAGAATCGAGGGAAAAGTTTGTAATGGAAAGAAAAAGAAGACGGAACAGGTAAATAGAGAATAAAGAGGGAACTAGTAAATATAGAAAAAATATAAAGAGCGAACAGGTAAATAGTGAATGGGAATAAAGAGGGAACTGGTAAAGAGAACAATAGAATAAAGAGGGAAGAGGAAAATAGAGCAATACAATAAAAAGGGAACAGGTGTATAGGGAAAGGAATAGCAGGAACTGATAAAGAGAGGAAAAGAACAGAGGGAACAGATTAACAGTGAAATAAAATAGAGGGAACAGAATAACAGTGAGAAGAGGGAACAGATAAATAGGGAAATCGATTGGGGGAATAGATATAGAGAAAGAGAATCGCAGGAACAGTTAAACGGAGAAATAGTAAGAAAAGAGGACAGATAATCAGAGAAATAGAATCGAGGGAAAAGATTAATTTGGAATGAGAAAGTAGAGGGAGCAGATAAATACAGAAATAGAATAAAGAGGAAATATGTGAATAGAAAACAGAATAAGAAGGGAACATGTAAATTGAGCAGTAGAATAAAGAGGGAACAGATGTATAGGGACATAGAAAGAAGAGGGAACAGATAAAGTGAGAAACAGAAAAGTGGTAAGAGATAAACGGAGAAATAAATAGAAGAGGGAGTAAATTAACAGGTTTATAGAGAGAAGTTGGAACAGGCTATTTCATTAATAGAGAGGAGAGGGAACAGATCAATAGAAAGATAAAATATTGGGCACAGATGAATAGAGGAATGGAATAAAGAGATAAATAGTGAAACACAGTGACCCCACAAAGACACAGGGACACAGCGACTCCCAGTGGTGGGATATGGGTACTGCATCTCCTTAGAGAGACATAGCGACCCCATAGAGATACATAGACACAGCGACACCCAGTGGTGGGATATGGGTACTGCAACGCCATAGCGCCGCCTTGTGGCCGTATAGAAATACTGCACCTCCAGAGCGATACATAGCGACCCCATAGTGACAACCCCAGAAGAGATATTGGGCACAGATAATTAGAGGAATGGAATAGAGTAAACAGATAAATAGAGAAATAGATTAGTGGGGACAGATAAAGACAGAAATAGAATCGATGGGAACAGATGAAAAGAGAAATGGAATCGAGGGAACAGCTTATATGAGAATTAAAACGGAGGGAATGAATTAAGAGTGAGAAGGGGGAACAAAAAAAATTGATCAGAGGGAACAGAATAAATGGAGAAATAGTATCGAGGGAACAGATAAAGAGAGAAATAGAATTGAGGGAAAAGATTAACATGGGAAGAGAAAAAAAGGGAACAGATAAATAGGGAAATATTATAAAGAAGGAACAGGTAAATAGAAACGAAATAAAGAGGGAAAAGGAAAATAGAGAAATAGTATAAAGAGGGAACAAATGTATAAGAACAAAGAGTCGAGGGAACGGATAAACGGGGACATAGAAGAGGGAGAAAATAAGTAGATTTATAAGGTGATGTTGGAACAGATTATTTGATTAATAGACAGAAGAGGGAACAGATTAACAGATAAATAAATATTGGGCACAGATTAAAAGATTAAAATAGTATTGAGGGAACAGATAAATAGAGAAATAGATTAGTTGGGACAGATTAAATATAAACAGGTAAATATAGAAATAGTATAACGAGGGAACAGGTAAATATAGAGAAAGAGAATAAAAGAGGGGATGGGTAAATAGAGCAGGTAAATAAATGACACAGAAATAAAAGGGAAGAGTAAATTAATAGATTTCTAGGGCCAAGTTGGAACAGGTTATTTGATTAATAGAGAGAGGAGGGAACTGATTATTACATAAATAACATACAGGGCACAGATGAATAAAGGAATGGAATAGAGTAAACAGATAAATAGTGAAAAAGTATTGAGGGAACAGATAAACAGAAATAGAATAGTAGGGACAGACTAATAGAGAAATAGATTAGAGGGAAGAGATTAGTAGAGAAATAGATTGGAGGGAACAGTAAAATAGTAAAATATAATAGCGATAAAAGATGAATAGATACATAGATCAGTGGGAACAGATGATTAGATAATCAGAATCGATGGGAATAGATGAATAGCTAATCAGAACCAATGGGAACAGATAAGAAGAAAATAGAAAGAAGAGAGAATAGATTTACAGTGAAATTGTAAGAAGAGAGAACAGATAAGGAGATGAATAGAATCGAGGGAAAATATTAATATGGAAAGAAAAAGAAGAGGGAATAGATAAATACAGAAACAGAATAAAGAGGGAACAGTTGTATAGGGACATTGAATAGCGGGAAGTGATGCACAGGAACATAGAAAAAAGAGAAAATTAATAGAATTATGTAGTGATGTAGGAACAGATTATTTAATTAATAGAGAAGAGGGAACAGATTAATAGATAAATAAAATATTGGGCACAGATGAATAGAGGAATCTCGTCTTAGAGGGATGAGATTAATAGAGAAATAGATTACCAGCAACAGATGATCAGATAATCAGAATCGATGGGAACAGATGAATAAAGAAATAGTATCAAGGAACAGATAAAGAGAGAAATAGAGGGTATGAAAAAAGAGAATTAGAAACAAGAGAGTACAGATAAAGAGAGAAATATTAAAAAGAGAGCAGATAAAGAGAGAAATAGAATCGAGAGAAAAGATTATTTTGTAATCAGAAAGAAGAGGGAACAGTTAGATAGAGTAGTAGAACTAAGAGAGAACGGGTAAATAGGAAACAGAATATAGATGGAACAGGTAAATAGGGACTCAGAATAAAGAGGGAGTAAATTAGTGGATTTATGAAGTTGGAACAGATGATGTGTTTAATAAAGAGAAGAGGGAAGAGATTAACAGATAAATATAATAATGAGCACAGATGAATAGAGGAATGGAATAGCATAAACAGATAAATATCGAAACACACTGTCCCCATAGAGATACATAGACACAGCGACACCCAGTGGTGGATATGGGTACTGCAACGCCATAGCGCCGCCTTGTGGCCGTATAGAAATACTGCACCTCCAGAGCGACCCCACAGCGAACCCGTAGAGACCCCAAGAACGATGACCCCAAAAAAGATATTGGGCACAGGTGAACAGAGGAATGGAATAGAGTAAACTGATAAAGAGTGAAATAGATTAGAGGAAACAGAAAAAAAAAATAGATTAGATGGATGGGATTAATAGAGAAATAGATTAGCAGGAACATATGATTAGGTAATCAGAATCGATGGGAATAGACGAATAGATAATCAAAAAGATGGGAACAGATGAATAAAGAAATAGAATCGAGAGAACAGATAAAGAGAGAAATAGAAAGAAGAGAGTACAGATGAAGAGAGAAACAGAATCGAGGGAAAAGATTAATTTGGAAAGAGAAAGAAGAGGAAACAGGTAAAAAGAGAGAGAGAAAGTAGGGGAAACAGGTAAATGGAGTAACAGAATGGAGAGGGAACAGGTAATTGGAGCATTGGATAATTGGATAATTAGAATTGATGGGAATAGATGAATTAGTAATATCGATGGGAACAGATGAATAAAGAAATAGAATCGAGGGAACATAAGGAGAGAAATAGCAAGAAGTGAGTACAGAAATGTAGAGAAATAGAAAGATGAGAGAACAGAGAGAGAAATAGAATCAAGGGAAAAGATTATTATGGAAAGGGAAAGAAGCGGGAACAGGTAAAAAGAACAAAAAAATAAAGAGGGAACAGTTGTATAGGGACATAGAATAGTGGGAAGAGATGCACAGGGACATCGTAGGAAGAAGAGGGAACTGAGGTATAGGGACATAGAAAAGGAGAGGGAAGAGTAAATTAATAGATGGAACAGATTATTTGATTCATAGAGAGAAGAGGGAAGAGATTATTAGATAACTAAAATATTGGACACAGTTGAATAGAGGAATGGAATAGAGTAAACAGATAAATAGTGAAATAGTATTGAGGGAACAGATAAATAGAGAAATAGATAAGAAACAACAGAAAAAAATAAGGGACGAGATTAATAGAGAAATAGAATAGAGGGAACACATGACTAGATAATCAGAACCGATGAATAGAGAAATAGAAAATAGAGTACAAAAAAGAGAGAAATAGAAAGAAGAGAGCACAGATGAAGAGAGAGATAGTATCGAGGGAACAGATTAACAGTGAAAGAGAACAGGGGATAAATTATTAGTGACAAGAGGGAACAGACTAATAGAGAAATCGATTAGGGGGAAGAGATAAAAGAGAAATAGAAGGAAGAGAGAACAGATAAATAGAGAAACTGATGAGAGGGAACAGGATGAACGGAGAAATAGAACCGCGGGAACAGATAAAGAGAGGGAAGAGAATTACAGTGAAACTGTATAAGAGAGGACAGAGAGAGAAACAGAATCGAGGGAAAAGATTATTATGGAAAGATAAAGAAGAGGGAACTGGTAAAAAGGAAAAAGAATAAAAAGGGAACACGTAAATGGAGAAACAGAATAAAGAGAGAAAAGATAAAGAGAAATAGAATAAAGAGGGAACAGGTTAATAGAGAAATAGAATAAAGAGGGAAGAGGTTAACAGAGAAATATAATAGCGGAAGCAGATGTATAGGGACATCAGATAAAAGAGGGAACAGATATATAGGGACATAGAGAAAGAAGAGTAAATTAATAGATTTATATAGCAAAGTTGGAACAGAGTTTTGATTAATAGAGCGAAAAGGGAACAGATTAATAGATAAATAAAATATTGGGCACAGATGAATAGAGGAATCTCGTCTTAGAGGGATGAGATTAATAGAGAAATAGATTACCAGCAACAGATGATCAGATAATCAGAATCGATGGGAACAGATGAATAAAGAAATAGTATCAAGGAACAGATAAAGAGAGAAATAGAGGGTATGAAAAAAGAGAATTAGAAACAAGAGAGTACAGATAAAGAGAGAAATATTAAAAAGAGAGCAGATAAAGAGAGAAATAGAATCGAGAGAAAAGATTATTTTGTAATCAGAAAGAAGAGGGAACAGTTAGATAGAGTAGTAGAACTAAGAGAGAACGGGTAAATAGGAAACAGAATATAGATGGAACAGGTAAATAGGGACTCAGAATAAAGAGGGAGTAAATTAGTGGATTTATGAAGTTGGAACAGATGATGTGTTTAATAAAGAGAAGAGGGAAGAGATTAACAGATAAATATAATAATGAGCACAGATGAATAGAGGAATGGAATAGCATAAACAGATAAATATCGAAACTCACTGTCCCCATAGAGATACATAGACACAGCGACACCCAGTGGTGGATATGGGTACTGCAACGCCATAGCGCCGCCTTGTGGCCGTATAGAAATACTGCACCTCCAGAGCGACCCCACAGCGAACCCGTAGAGACCCCAAGAACGATGACCCCAAAAAAGATATTGGGCACAGGTGAACAGAGGAATGGAATAGAGTAAACTGATAAAGAGTGAAATAGATTAGAGGAAACAGAAAAAAAAAATAGATTAGATGGATGGGATTAATAGAGAAATAGATTAGCAGGAACATATGATTAGGTAATCAGAATCGATGGGAATAGACGAATAGATAATCAAAAAGATGGGAACAGATGAATAAAGAAATAGAATCGAGAGAACAGATAAAGAGAGAAATAGAAAGAAGAGAGTACAGATGAAGAGAGAAACAGAATCGAGGGAAAAGATTAATTTGGAAAGAGAAAGAAGAGGAAACAGGTAAAAAGAGAGAGAGAAAGTAGGGGAAACAGGTAAATGGAGTAACAGAATGGAGAGGGAACAGGTAATTGGAGCATTGGATAATTGGATAATTAGAATTGATGGGAATAGATGAATTAGTAATATCGATGGGAACAGATGAATAAAGAAATAGAATCGAGGGAACATAAGGAGAGAAATAGCAAGAAGTGAGTACAGAAATGTAGAGAAATAGAAAGATGAGAGAACAGAGAGAGAAATAGAATCAAGGGAAAAGATTATTATGGAAAGGGAAAGAAGCGGGAACAGGTAAAAAGAACAAAAAAATAAAGAGGGAACAGTTGTATAGGGACATAGAATAGTGGGAAGAGATGCACAGGGACATCGTAGGAAGAAGAGGGAACTGAGGTATAGGGACATAGAAAAGGAGAGGGAAGAGTAAATTAATAGATGGAACAGATTATTTGATTCATAGAGAGAAGAGGGAAGAGATTATTAGATAACTAAAATATTGGACACAGTTGAATAGAGGAATGGAATAGAGTAAACAGATAAATAGTGAAATAGTATTGAGGGAACAGATAAATAGAGAAATAGATAAGAAACAACAGAAAAAAATAAGGGACGAGATTAATAGAGAAATAGAATAGAGGGAACACATGACTAGATAATCAGAACCGATGAATAGAGAAATAGAAAATAGAGTACAAAAAAGAGAGAAATAGAAAGAAGAGAGCACAGATGAAGAGAGAGATAGTATCGAGGGAACAGATTAACAGTGAAAGAGAACAGGGGATAAATTATTAGTGACAAGAGGGAACAGACTAATAGAGAAATCGATTAGGGGGAAGAGATAAAAGAGAAAAAGAAGGAAGAGAGAACAGATAAATAGAGAAACTGATGAGAGGGAACAGGATGAACGGAGAAATAGAACCGCGGGAACAGATAAAGAGAGGGAAGAGAATTACAGTGAAACTGTATAAGAGAGGACAGAGAGAGAAACAGAATCGAGGGAAAAGATTATTATGGAAAGATAAAGAAGAGGGAACTGGTAAAAAGGAAAAAGAATAAAAAGGGAACACGTAAATGGAGAAACAGAATAAAGAGAGAAAAGATAAAGAGAAATAGAATAAAGAGGGAACAGGTTAATAGAGAAATAGAATAAAGAGGGAAGAGGTTAACAGAGAAATATAATAGCGGAAGCAGATGTATAGGGACATCAGATAAAAGAGGGAACAGATATATAGGGACATAGAGAAAGAAGAGTAAATTAATAGATTTATATAGCAAAGTTGGAACAGAGTTTTGATTAATAGAGCGAAAAGGGAACAGATTAATAGTTAAATAAAATACAGGGCACAGATTAAAAGAGGAATGGGAGAGATGATATAGAGAAACAGATTAGTTGGGACAGATTAATAGTAAATAGATCAAAGTGAAATGATTAGTAGAGAAATAGATTGGAGAGAACAGAAAAAATTAATAGTATAATAGTGGGAAAAGATGAATAGATACATAGATTAGCAGGAACACGTGATTAGATCATCAGAATCGATGGGAATAGGTGAATAACAAAATAGAATCGAGGGAACAGTTAAGGAGAGAAATAGAATGTAGAGATTACAGCTAAGGAGGGATAGAAAGAAGAGAGCACGGATAAAGAGCGACGTAGAAAGAAGGGAGCACGGATAAAGAGCGACGTAGAAAGAAGGGAGCACGGATAAAGAGCGACGTAGAAAGAAGGGAGCACGGATAAAGAGCGACGTAGAATCGAGGGAAAAGATTAATTTGGAATGAGAAAGAAGAGGGAACAGGTAAGTAGAGAAACAGAATAAAGAGGGAGCAAGCAAATAGGGACACAAAACAAAGAGGGAGTAAATAGATTTATAGAGAGAAGTTGGAACAGATAATGTGTTTAATAAAGAGAAGAAGGAAGAGAGTAATAGATAAAATATTGAGCACAGATTAATAGAGGAATGGGATAGAGTAAACAGGCAAATAGTGAAAAAGTATTGAGGGAACAGATAAATAGAGAAATAGTATCAAGAAGGAAGAGTTAAACAGAGAAACAGAATAAAGAGGGAACTGGAAAATAGAGCAAGAGAATAAAGAGGGAAGAGTTGTATAGGGACATGGAAAAAAAGAGGGAACAGATGTATAGGGGCATCATAGAAAGAAGAGGGAGCAGGTAAATAGGGACACAGAAATAAAAGGGAAGAGTAAATTAAAAGATTTATAGGGCGAAGATGGAACAGGTAATTTGATGAATAGAGAGAAGAGGGAACAGATTAGAAGAGATAAAATATTGGGTACAGATTAATAGAGGAATGGAATAGAGTAAACAGATAAATAGTGAAATCGTATTAAGGGAACAGATAAATAGATGAGTGGGGACAGATTAATAAAGAAATAGATTAGAGGGAAGAGAGAAAAAGAAATAGAAACGAGGGAACAGATAAACAGTGAAATAGAACAAAGGGAATGAATGAATAGTGAGAAGAGTGAACAGACCAATGAAGCAATCGATTAGGGGGAACAGATGAAAAGAGAAATTGAAAGAAGAGAGAGCAGATAAGCAGAGAAATTGACTAGGATTATTGGAGAAATAGTATCACGAGAACTGATAAAGATTGAAATTGAAAGAAGCGGGAACAGGTAAAGAGAGAAATAGAAAGAAGAGAGAAGAGAATTATAGTGAGATAGTATGAAGAGAGAACAGATAAAGAGACATAGAATCGAGGGAAGAGATTGTTATGGACAGATAAAGAAGAGGGAACAGGTAAAGAGAGAGAGAGAAAAGAGGGAACAGGTACACAGGGACATCATAGAATGAAGAGGGAACAGATACAGAGGGACATAAATAGAAGAGAGAAGAGTAAAACAATAGAATTATATAGAGAAATTGGAACAAATTATTTGATTAATAGAGAAGAGGGAACAGATTAATTGATAAAAAAATTTTGGGCACAGATGAATAGAGGAAATGAATAGAGTAAACATATAAATAGTGAAATAGTATTGAGGGAACAGATAAATAGAGAAACAGTATAAAGAGGGAACTGGAAAATAGCGAGAGAGAATAAAGAGAGGGAACTGTTCAGTTGCTAGATTTATAGAGAGAAGTTGAGACAGATTATTTGATTAATAAAGAGGGAACAGATTTATAGATCAACAAAATATTGGGCACAGATTAAAAGAGGAATGGAATGGAGTAAACAGAGAAATAGTGAAACACAGTGAACCCATAGAGTTACGGAAACACAGCGACACCCAGTGGTGGGATATGGGTACTGCAACGCCATAGCACCGCCTTGTGGCCGTATAGAAATACTGCACCTCCAGAGCGATACATAGCGACCCCAAAATAGACCCCAAGAACAATGACCCCAGAAGAGATACTGGGCACAGATGAATAGGGGAATGGAGTAGAGTAAACAGATAAATAGTGAAATCGTATTGAGGGAACAGAGAAATAGAGAAATAGATTAGTGGGCACAGATTAATAGTAAATAGTTAAAAGAGAAATGATTAGTAGAGAAATAGATTGGAGAGAACAGAGAAAGAGAAATAGATCGAGAGGGAACAGATTAAGAGTGGAACAAAACAGAGGGTCTAAATTAATAGTGAGAAGGGGGAACAGAGAAAAAGAGAAATCGATTTGAGGGAACAGAATGAACCGAGAAATCGAATCGCAGGAACAGATAAAGAGAGAAATTGAAAGAAGCAGTAACAGATAAAGAGAGAAATAGAAGGAAAAGGGAACAGATTTATAGTGAAACAGTAAGAAGAGAGAACAGATAAAAAGACAAAGAACCGAGGGAAAAGTTTGTAATGGAAAGATTAAGAAGAGGGAACAGATAAGCAGATAGGAGAAAGAGGGTACTGGTAAATATAGAAAAAGAATAAAGAGTGAACATGTAAATAGAGAAAGAGAAGAAAGAGGGAAAAGGAAAATAGAGTAATAGAATAAACAGGGACGAGGTATATGGAGACACAGAATAAAGAGGGAACAGGTGTATAGGGCCATAGAATAGCAGGAACTGATAAAGAGAGGAAAAGAACAGAGGGAACAGATTAACAGTGAAATAGAACAAAGGGAAAGAATAACAGTGAGAAGAGGGAACAGACTAATAGAGAAATTGATTAGGGGGAACAGATAAATAGAGAAATAGAATCGCAGGAACAGGTAAAGAAATAGTAAGAAGAGAGGACAGACAAAGAAAGAAATAGAATCGAGGGAAAAGATTAATTTGGAATGAGAAAGAAGAGGAAACAGGTAAATAGAGAAACAGAATAAAGAGGGAACCGGCAAATAGAAACGAAATAAAGAGGGAACAGGACAATAGATCAATAGAATAAAGAGGGAGCAGGAAAATAGAAAACAGAATAAAAAGGGAACAGGAAAATAGAGTGATAGAATAAAGACGGAACAGATGTATAGGGACAAAGAGTCGAGGGAACGGATAAACAGGGACATAGAGTCAAGGGAACCGATAATTGGGGACATAGAAGAGGAAGTAAATTAATAGATTTATAGCGAGAAGTTGGAAGAGATGATTTGATTAATAGAGAGAAGAGGGAACAGATTAATAGATAAATAAAATATTGGGCGCAAATGAATAGAGGAATGGAATAAACAGATAAATAGTGAAACACAGTGTCCCCATAGAGATACGGAGACACCCAGTGGTGGATATGGGTACTGCAACGCCATAGCGCCGCCTTGTGGCCGTATAGAAATACTGCACCTCCATAGGGATACATAGCGACCCGATAGGGAAAAACAGAATCCAAGGAACACAAAAGGAGAGAAAAAGAAAGAAGAGCGCGCAGCTAAAGAGAGAAATAGAATCGAAGGGGAAAATAAATTTGGAAAGAGAAAGGAGAGGGAACTGGTAAATAGAGAGAGAGAGAGAAAGGGGAGGGATCTGGTAAATGGAGAAACAGAATGAAGAGGGAAGAGTAAAAGAGAGAAATAGAAGAGGGAGTAAATTAATAGAATTGTGTACAGAAGTTGGAACAGATTACTTGATTAACAGAGAGAAAAGGGAACAGATTAATAGAGAGATAAAATATTGGGAACAAATTAATAGAGGAATGGGATAGAGTAAACTGATAATAGTGAAATAGCATTGAGGGGACAGATCAATAGAGAAATAGATTACTGGGAAGAGAAAAATATAATAGCATGAAAAGATGAACAGATAAATAAATTAGAGGGAACAGATGATTAGATAATTAGAATCGATGGGAATAGATGAATAGATAATATCGATGGGAACAGATGAATAAAGATATAGAATCGAGGGAACATAAGGAGAGAAATAGCAAGAAGTGAGTACAGAAAAGTAGAGAAATAGAAAGATGAGAGAACAGAGAGAGAGAAATAGAATCAAGGGAAAAGATTATTATGGAAAGAGAAAGAAGCGGGAACAGGTAAACAGAACAACAGAATAAAGAGGGAACAGTTGTTTAGGGACATCGAATAGTGAGAAGAGATGCACAGGGACATCGTAGGAAGAAGAGGGAACTGATGTATAGGGACATAGAAAAGGAGAGGGATGAGTAAATTAATAGATGGAACAGATTATTTGATTCATAGAGAGAAGAGGGAAGAGATTATTAGATAAATAAAATATTGGACACAGTTGAATAGAGGAATGGAATAGAGTAAACAGATAAATAGTGAAATAGTATTGAGGGAACAGATGAATAGAGAAATAGATAAGAAACAACAGAAAAAAATAAGGGACGAGATTAATAGAGAAATAGATTAGAGGGAACTGATGATTAGATAATCAGAATCAATGAATAGAGAAATAGAAAAAAGAGATTACAAATAAAAAGAGAAATAGAAAGAAGAGAGCACAGATGAAGAGAGAGATAGTATCGAGGGAACAGATTAACAGTGAAAGAGAACAGGGGATAAATTATTAGTGACATGAGGGAACAGACTAATAGGGAAATCGATTAGGGGGAAGAGATAAAAGAGAAAAAGAAGGAAGAGAGAACAGATAAATAGAGAAACTGATGAGAGGGAACAGGATGAACGGAGAAATAGAACCGCAGGAAAAGATAAAGAGAGGGAAGAGAATTACAGTGAAACTGTAAGAAGAGAGGACAGATAAAGAGAGAAACAGAATCGAGGGAAAAGATTATTATGGAAAGATAAAGAAGAGGGAACCGGTAAATAGGAAATAGAATAAAAAAGGAACAGGTAAATGGAGAAACAGAATAAAGAGAGAAACGATAAAGAGATATAGAATAAAGAGGGAACAGGTTAATAGAGAAATAGAATATGAGGGAAGAGGTTAACAGAGAAATATAATAGCGGAAGCAGATGTATAGGGGAATCATAGATAAAAGAGGGAACAGATATATAGGGACATAGAAAAAGAAGAGTAAATTAATTTTGATTTTTGATTAATAGAGAGAAAAGGGAACAGATTAGTAGATAAATAAAATACTGGGCACAGATTAAAAGAGGAATGGGATAGACCATATGGAGAAATCGATTAGTTGGGACAGATAAATAGTAAATAAATGAAAGTGAAATGATTAGTAGAGAAAAAGATTGGAGAGAACAGATAAAATTAATATTATCGATATCAATGGGAACAGATGAATAAAGAAATAGAATCGAGAAAACAGTTAAGGAGAGAAATAGAAAGAAGAGTGAACAGATAAAGAGAGTAACAGAATCAAGGGAAAAGAGTATTATGGAAAGAGAAAGACGAGGGAACTGATAAATAGAGAAATAGAATAAAGAGGGAAGAGGTAAATCGAAAAGAGTATAAAGAGAGAACTGGTAAATAGAGCAATAGAATAAAGAAGGAACAGTTGTATAGGGACATAGAATGGCAGGAGAAGATGGACAGGGACACAGAAAGAAGAGGGAACAGATGCACAGGGACATTATAGAATAAGGAACAGATTGAGGGAAATAGTGTTGAGGGAATAGATAAAGAGAGAAATTAGAGGGAAGAGATGAATAGAGAAATAGATAAGCGGGAACAGATGACTAGATAATCAGAACGGTTGGGAATAGACGAATAGATCATCAAAATCTATGAGAACAGATGAATAAAGAACTAGAATCAAGGGAACAAAGAGAAATAGAAAGATGAGAGCACGGATAAAGAGAGAAATAGAATCGAGGGAAAAGATTACTTTGGAAAGATAAAGAAGAGGGAACTGGTAAATAGGAAAAAGAATAAAAAGGGAACAGGTAAATGGAGAAACAGAATAAAGAGGGAGTAAATTAGTGCATTTATAAAGAGAAGTTGGAACAGATTATGAGTTCAATAAAGAGGGAAGAGATTAATAGATAAATAATATATTGGGCACAGATTAATAGGGGAATGGGATAGAGTAAACAGACAAATAGTGAAATCGTATTGAGGGAACAGATAAATAGAGAAATAGTATAAAGAGGGAAGAGGTAAACAGAGAAACAGAATAAAGAGGGAACTGGAAAATAGAGAGAGAGAATAAAGAGAGGGAATGGTTCAATTACTAGATTTAAAGAGAGAAGTTGGGACAGATTATTTGATTAATAGAGAAGAGGGAACAGATTAATCTGTGCCCAATATTTTATTTATCTATTAATAGAGGAGTTAGTAGAGAGAAATAGAGAAATAGATAAGCAGGAACAGATGATTAGATAATCAGAATAGATGGGAATACACGAATAGATAATCAAAATAGATATGAACAGATGAATAAAGAAATAGAATCAAGGGAATAGATAAAGAGAGAAATAAAATTGAGGAAAAAGATTAATTTGGAAAGAGAAAGTAGAGGGAACATGTCAATGGAGAAAGAGAATGACATGGGAAGAGGTAAATGGAGAGGGAATAGGTAATTAGAGCAATAGAGTTAAGAGGGAACAGGTAAATAGGAAACAGAACAAAGAGGGAACAGGTAGATAGAGCAATTGAAAAAAGAGGGAACGGAGAAGCGGAGAAATAGTAAGAAGAGAGAAATAGAATCGAGGGAAAAGATCAATATGGAAAGAAAAATAAGAGGGAATAGATAAATACAGAAACAGAATAAAGAGGGGACTGTTAAATAGAGCAATATAATAAAGAGGGAACAGTTAGAAGAGGGAACAGAAGTATAGGGACATAGAAAGAAGAGTAAATCAATAGAATTATATAGAGCAGTTGGAACAGATTATTTGATTAATAGAGAGAAGAGGGAAAAGATTAATAGACAAACAAACTATTGGGCACAGATGAATAGAGGAATGGAATAAACAGATAAATATTGAAAGAGTATTGAGGGAACAGATAAATAGAGAAATAGATAAGAGGGAAGAGATTAATAGAGAAATAGATTAGCGGAAACATGATTATATAATCAGAATCGATGGGAATAGACAAATTGATAATCAAAATCGATGGGAACAGATGAATAGAGAAATAGAAAAAAGTACAAATAAAGAGAGAAATAGAAAGAAGAGAGCACAGATGAAGTGAGAGATAGTATCGAGGGAACAGATTAACAGTGAAATAGAACAGGGGATAAATTATTAGTGACAAGAGGGAACAGACTAATAGAGAAATCGATTAAGGGAGAACAGATAAAAAGAGAATTCGATTAGAGGGAATAGATAAAAGAGAAAAAGAAGGAAGAGAGAACAGATAAATAGAGAAATTGATGAGAGGAAACAGGATGAACAGAGAAATAGAACCGCAGGAACAGATAAAGAGAGAAATAGAAAAGGGAACAGAATTACAGTGAAACTGTAAGAAGAGAGGACAGACAAAGAGAGAAATAGAATTGAGGGAGAAGATGATTATGGAAAGATAAAGAAGAGGGAACTTGTAAATAGAAAAGAGAATAAAAAGGGAACAGGTAAATGGAGAAACAGAATAAAGAGGGAAGAGATTAACAGAAATAGGACAGCAGGAACAGATGTATAGGGACATAGAAAGAGAAGGGAAGAATAAATTAGTAGATTTATATAGCGAAGTTGGAACAGATTATTAATTAATAGAGAGAAGACGGAACAGATTATTAGATAAAATATTGGGCACAGATTAAAAGAGGAATGGAATAGAGTAAAGAGATAAATAGTGAAATCGTATTGAGAATACAGATAAATAGAGAAATAGATTAGTGGGGACAGATTAATAGAGAAATAGATTAGAGGGAAAAGATTAGTAGAGAAATAGATTGGAGAGAACAGAAAAATAGCGGGAAAATATGAATAGATATATAGATTAGTGGGAACACATGATTAGATAATCAGAATCGACGGGAAAAGATGAATAAAGAAATAGAATCCAAAGAACAGATAAGGAGTGAAATATCAAGAAGAGAGCACATATAAAGAGAGAAATAGAAATCGAAAAAAAAGATTAATTTGGAAAGAGAAAGGAGAGGGAACCAGTAAATAGAGCAAGAGAAAGAAGAAGGAATCGGTAAATGGAGAAAGAGAATGAAGAGTGAAGAGTAAAAGAGAGAAATAGATAGAAGAGGGTGAAAATTAATAGATTGATAGGGCGAAGTTGGAACAGATTATTTGATTAATAGAGAGAAAAGGGAACAGAGTAATAGATAAACAGATTAGTGGGAAGTGTTTAGTAGAGAAATCGATTGGAGGAAACAGAAAAATAGAAAAATATAATAGCGTGAAAAGATGAACATAAATAGATTAGAGGGAACAGATGATTAGATAATCAGAATAGATGGGAATAGATGAATAGATAATATCGATGGGAACAGATGAATAAAGAAATAGAATCGAGGGAACAGACAAGCAGAGAAATAGAAAGAAGAGAGAACAGATAGAGAAATAGAAGCTAGGGAAAAGATTATTATTATGGAAATGGGAAGAAGCGGGAACAGGTAAACAGAAAAACAGAATAAATAGGGAAAACGTAAACAGAGCAATAGATTAAGAGGGAACAGTTGTACAGGGACATAGAATAGCGGGAAGAGATGCACAGGGACATCATAGGAAGAAGAGGGAACAGATGTATAGGGACATCATAGGAAGAAGAGGGAACAGATGTATAGGGACATAGAAAAGGAGAGGGAACAGTGAATTAATAGATGGAACAGATTATTTGATTAATAGAGAGAAGAGTGAACAGATTAATAGATAAATAAAATATTGGGCACAGAAGAATAAAGGAATAGAGTAAACATAAATAGTGAAATAGAGGGAACAGATAAATAGAGAAATAGATTAGTGGGGACAGTTAATAGAGAAATAGATTCGAGGGAACAGATGATTAGATAATCTGAATCGATGGGAATAGACGAATAGGTAATCAATATCGATGGGAACAGATGAATAAAGAAATAGAATCACGGGAACAGACAGAGAAACAGGAAGAATAGAGTATGGACAAAGAGAAATAGTAAAAAGAGAGCAGTTAAAGAGAGAAATAGAATCGAGGGAAAAGAATAATTGGGAATGAGAAAGAAGAGGGAGCAGGCAAATAGGGACACAGAACAAAGAGGGGGTAAATTAATAGGTTTCTAGAGATATGTTGGAACAGGTTGTGTGTTTACTAAAGAGAAGAGGGAAGAGATTAGTAGATAAATAAAATAATGGGCACAGATTAATAGAGGAATGGAATAGAGTACACAGATAAATAGGGAAATCGTATTGAGGGAACAGATAAATAGAGAAACAGATTAGTGGGAACAGAGAAAATGAAATAGAAACGAGGGAACAGACTGAAAGTGAAATAGAACAGAATGAATAAATTAATAGTGAGAAGAGGGAACAGACCAATCGATTAGAGGGAACAGATAGATAAACAGAGAAATAGAAGAGAGGGAATAGATGAAAGAGAAATACAAAGAAGTGAGAACAGATAACAGAGAAATTGACTAGAGGGAACAGAATGATCAGAGAAATAGTATCGCGAGAACAGATAAAGACTGAAATTGAAAGAAGCGGGAACAGATAAAGAGAGAAATGGATTAGTGGGGAAAGATTAATTGAGAAATAGATTGGAGGAAACAGAGAAGGAGAAACAGATCCAGGGAACAGATTAAGAGTGAAACAGAACAGAGAGAACAGATTAACAGAAAAATAGAACTGAGGGACTAAATAGTGAGAAGAGGGAACAGACTAGAACAGAAAACGATTAGGGGGAACAGTAAAAAGAAAAATAGATAGATAGGATATTGGGAAGAGATGAATAGAGAAATGGAATCGAGGACACGGATAAAAAGAGAAATAGAATAGAGGGTAGAGATTAATGGAGGAATAGAATTTGGGAAACAGATATATAGAGAAATAGAATCGAGGGAATAAATTAGTAGTGAGAAGAGGGAACAGATAACGAGAGGAAGAGAATGGAAGGAACACAAAGAGAAAAATAGAATGGAGAGAACAGGTAAACAGAGAAATAGAGAAATAGATTAGTGGGGAGAGATTAGTAGAGAAATAGATTAGAGGGAACAGAAAATAGAAAAATATAATAGCAGGAAAAGTTGAATAGATACACAGATTAGCGGGTTGATATACAAATAGGACAGAGGGGGCGGGTTGATACGCAAATCTGAACGAGGGAAGTGATAAACAAAAAAATAGAATGAGGGGAAGTAGAAAGAAGAGGGAATAATTTAGTGGACATATAGAGAGAAGTTGGAACAGATGATTAAATCTACAGAGAGAAGAGGGAACAGATTCATATATAAATAGAACATTGGGAACAGATGAATAGAGGAATAGAAACTAGGGAATGGATAAGTAGAGAAAGAAATGGGAATGGCTGTATAGAGAAATAGAAGCGAGGAAACTGATTAATGTGGAAAGAGGAAGAAGAGGAAGAGAGATAAAAAGAGAAATAGATTAGTGGGGACAGATTAATTGAGAAATAGATTGGAGGGAACAGATTAAGAGTGTAACAGAACAAAGGGAACAGATTATCAGAAAAATAGAACTGCGGGAATAAATTAATAGTGAGAAGAGGGAACAGACTAACAGAGAAAATGATTAGGGGTAACAGATAAAAAGAGAAATATATTAGAGGGAACATATAAAAGAGAAATAGAAAGGAGAGAGAACAGATAATTAGAGAAATAGTATAAAGAGGGAACTGGTAAATATAGAAAAAGTATAAAGAGTGAACAGGAAAATGGAGAACAGAATAGAGAGGGAACAGGTAAATGAAGAAACAGAATAAAGAGATAAAAAGTAAATGGAGAAACGGAATAAAGAGGGAACAGGAAAATAGAATAAAGAGGGAAGAGGTGTATAGGGACATAGAGCCGAGGGAACGGATACACGGGGACATAGAAAGAAGAGGGAACAAAATAATAGATTTATAGAGAGAAGTTGGAAAGGATTATTTGATTAATAGAGAGAAGAGGGAACAGATTAATAGGTAAAAAAAATATTGGGCACAGATGAATAGAGGAATGGAATAGAGTGAACAGATAAATAGTGAAATAGTATTGAGGGAACAGATAAATAGAGAAATAAATAAGACAGAACAGAAAAAAATAGATTAGAGGGACGAGATTAATAGAGAAATAGATTTAATAGAGCAATTGAAAAAAGAGGGAATGGAGAAGCAGAGAAATAGTAAGAAGAGAGAAAAGATAAAGAGAGAAATAGAATCGAGGGAAAAGATTAGTTTGGAATGAGAAAGAAGAGGGAACAGGTAAATAGAGAAACAGAATAAAGAGGGAGCAGGTAAACAGAAAAAAAAACAGAATTAAGAGGGAAAAGTTAAGTAGAGCAATAGTATAAAGAGGGAACCGTTGTATAGGGGCATAGAATAGCGGGAAGAGATGCACAGGGACATAGAAAGAAGAGAGAAGAGAAAATTAATAGAACTATGTAGAGAAGTTGGAACAGATTATTTGATTAATAGAGAGAAGAGGGAACAGATTAATAGATAAATAAAATATTGGGCACAGATTAAAAGATGAATAGAGGAATAGAATAAACAGATATATAGTGAAATAGTATTAAGCTAACAGGATGAACGGAGAAATAGAAGTGCGGGAACAGATAAAGAGAGAAATAGAAAGAAGAGGGTACAGAATTATAGTGAATCTATAAGAAGAGAGGACAGATAAAGAGAGAAATAGAATCGAGGGAAAAGATAAATTTAGAATGAGAAAGAAGAGGGAACAGGTAAAAAGAGAAAGAGAATAAAGAGGGAGCAGGCAAATAGAAATGGAATAATGAGGGAACAGGAAAATAGAGCAATAGAATAAAGATGGAACAGATGTATAAGGACAAAAGGTCGAGGGAACGGATAAACAGAGTCAGAGTCAAGGGAATCAATAATCGGGGACATAGAAGAGGGAGTAAATTAATGGATTAATAGCGAGAAGATGGAACAGATTATTTGATTAACAGAGAGAAGAAAGAACAGATTAATAGATAAATCAAATATTGGGCACAGATGAATAGAGGAATGGAATAGAGTAAACAGATATATAGTGAAATAGTATTGAGGGAACAGATAAATAGAGAAATAGATTAGTGGGGACAGAGAAAAAGAAATAGAAACGAGGGAACAGATAAACAGTGGAATAGAACAAAGGGAATGAATTAATAGTGAGAAGAGGGAACAGACCAATGAAGCAATCGATTAGCGGGAAACAGATGAAAAGAGAAATTGAAAGAAGAGGGAGCAGACAAATAGAGAAATTGACTAGAATGATCAGAGAAATAGTATTGCGAGAACTGATAAAGGTTGAAATTGAAAGAAACGGGAACAGATAAAGAGAGAAATAGCAAGAAGAGAGAAGAGAATTATAGTGAGATAGCACGAAGAGAGAACAGATAGACAGAAATAGAATCGAGGGAAGAGATTGTTATGGAAAGATAAAGAAGAGGGAACAGGTAAATATTAAAAAGAATAAAAAGGGAACAGGTAAATATGAAAACAGAACAAAGAGGAATGAGGTTAATAGAGAAATAGAACAGCGGGAACGGATGTATACGGACATAGGATAGCAGGAACAGATGTATAGGTATATCATAGAGAGAGGAGGGAACAGATGTATAAGGACATAGAGAAAGGGAAAAGTAAATTAATAGATTTATAAAGCAAAGTTGGAACAGACTATTAGTTAATAGAGAGAAGAGGGAACAGATAAATAAAATATTGAGCACAGATTAAAAGAGGAATGGGATAGAGAAAAAAAGATAAATAGTGAAATAGTATTGAGGGAACAGATAAATAGAGAAATAGATTAGAGGGAAGAGATTAATTGAGAAATAGATTGAAGTGGAATGATTAGTAGAGAAATAGACAGGAGAGAACAGAAAAAATTAATAGTATAACAGTGGGAAAAGATGAATAGATATATAGATTAGCGGGAACACATGATTAGATAATCAGAATCGATGGGATAGATGAATAAAGAAATAGAATCGAGAAAACAACTGAGGAGAGAAATAGGAAGAAGAGAGTACAGCTAAGGAGAGAAATAGAAGAGTGAACAGATAAAGAGAGTAACAGAATCAAGGGAAAAGAGTATTATGGAAAGAGAAAGAAGAGGGAACTGATAAATAGAGAAATAGAATAAAGAGGGAAGAAGTAAATCGAAAAGAGTGTAAAGAGAGAACTGGTAAATAGAGCAATAGAATAAAGAAGGAACAGTTGTATAGGGACATAGAATGGCAGGAGAAGATGGACAGGGACACAGAAAGAAGAGGGAACAGATTGAGGGAAATAGTGTTGAGGGAACAGATAAAGAGAGAAATAGATTAGAGGGAAGAGATTAATAGAGAAATAGATTAGAGGCAACAGATGACTAGATAATCAGAATGGATGGGAATAGACGAATAGATCATCAAAATCTATGAGAACAGATGAATAACGAAATAGAATAATGGGAACAAATAAAGAGAAATAGAAAGATGAGAGCAGAGACAAAGAAGTAGAAAGACGAGAGCACGGATAAAGAGAAACAGAATCGAGGGAAAAGATTAATTTGGAATGAGAAAGAAGAGGGAACAGGTAAATAGAGAAACAGAATAAAGAGGGAGCAGGCAAATCGGGACACAGAACAAAGAGGGAATAAATTAGTGCATTTATAAAAAGAAGTTGGAACAGATTATGTGTTAAATTAAGTGAAGAGGGAAGAGATGAATAAAATATGGAGCACAGACGAATAGAGGAAAGGAATAGAGTAAACAGATAAATAGTGAAATAGTATTGAGGGAACAGATAAATAGAGAAACAGAAGAGGTAAACAGAGAAACAGAATAAAGAGGGAACTGGTAAATAGAGAGAGAGAATAAAGAGAGGGAATGGTTCAATTACTAGATTTATAGAGAGAAGTTGGGACAGATTATTTGATTAATTGAGAGAAGAGGGAACAGATTTATAGATAAACAAAGTACTGGGCACAGATTAATAGAGGAATGGAATGGAGTAAACAGAGAAATAGTGAAACACAGTGAACCCATAGAGATACGGAAACACAGCGACACCCAGTGGTGGGATATGGGTACTGCAACGCCATAGCGCCGCCTTGTGGCGGCATAGAAATACTGCACCTCCAGAGCGATACATAACGACCCCAAAATAGACCCCAAGAACAATGACCCCAGAAGAGATACTGGGCACAGATGAATAGAGGAATGGAGTAGAGTAAACAGATAAATAGTGAAATCGAATTGGGGACAGATTAATAGTAAATAGTTTAAAGAGAAATGATTAGTAGAGAAATAGATTGGAGAGAACAGAGAAAGAGAATTAGATCGAGGGAACAGATTAAGAGTGGAACAAAACAGAGGGACTAACTTAATAGTGAGAAGGGGGAACAGAGAAAAAGAGAAATCGATTTGAGGGAACAGAATGAACCGAGAAATCGAATCTCAGGAACAAATAAAGAGAGAAATTGAAAGAAGCGGGAACAAGTAAAAATCGAAATAGAAGGAAAAGAGAACATTCATAGTGAAACAGTAAGAAGAGAGAACAGATAATGAGACATAGAGTCGAGGGAAAAGTTTGTAATGGAAAGGATAAGAAGAGGGAACAGATAAGCAGATAGGAGAAAGAGGGTACTGGTAAATATAGAAAAAGAATAAAGAGTGAACATGTAAATAGAGAAAGAGAAGAAAGAGGGAAAAGGAAAATAGAGTAATAGAATAAACAGGGACGAGGTATATGGAGACATAGAATAAAGAGGGAACAGGTGTATAGGGCCATAGAATAGCAGGAACTGATAAAGAGAGGAAAAGAACAGAGGGAACAGATTAACAGTGAGAAGAGGGAACAGACTAATAAAGAAATTGATTAGGGGGAAGAGATAAATAGAGAAATAGAATCGCAGGAACAGTTAAACAAAGAAATAGTAAGAAGAGAGGACAGACAAATAATGAAATAGAATCGAGGGAAAAGATTAATTTGGAATGAGAAAGAAGAGGGAACAGGTAAAGAGAAACAGAATAAGGAGGGAACAGGAAAATAGAGTAATAAAATAAAGACGGAACAGATGTATAAGGACAAAGGGTCGAGGGAACGGATAAAGGGGGACATAGAAGAGGGAGTAAATTAACAGATTCTTAGCGAGAAGTTGGAACAGATTATTTGATTAATAGAGAGAAGAGGGAAAAGAATTATTGTGAAATAGTAAGAAGAGAGGACAGATAAAGAGAGAAATAGAAGGAGGAGAGTACAGATGAAAAGAGAAAAAGAAGCAAGGGAAAAGATTATTATGGAAAGATAAAGAAGAGGGGACTGGTAAACAGAAAAAAGAATAAAAAGGGAACAGGTAAAAGGAGAAACAGAATAAAGAGGGAATAAATTAGTGCATTTATAAAGGGAAGTTGGAACAGATTATGAGTTCAATAAAGAGGGAAGAGATTAATAGATAAATAATATATTGGGCACAGATGAATAGGGGAATGGGATAGAGTAAACAAATAGTGAAATCGTATTGAGGGAACAGATAAATAGAGAAATAGTATAAAGGGGGAAGAGGTAAACAGAGAAACAGAATAAAGAGGGAACTGGAAAATAGAGAGAGAAAATAAAGAGAGGGAATGGTTCAATTACTAGATTTAAAGAGAGAAGTTGGGACAGGTTATTTGATTAATAGAGAGAAGAGGGAACGGGTTAATAGAGAAATAACATACAGGGCACAGATGAATAGAGGAATGCAGTAAACAGATAAATAGAGAAATGGTATCGAGGGAACAGGTAAACAGAGAAATAGAGTACTGGGGAGAGATGAAGAGAACAACAGATTAGAGGAAGAGATTAGCAGAGAATTAGACTGGAGGGAACAGAAAAATAGTAAAATATAATAGCGAGAAAAGATACATAGATTAGTAGGAACAGATGATTAGATAATCAGAACCAATGGGAACACATGAATAAAGAAATAGAATCGAGGGTACAGATAAGGAGAGAAATAGAAAGCAGAGAGAATAGATTTATAGTGAAATATTAAGAAGAGAGAAAAGATAAGAGAAATAGAAACGAGGGAAAAGATTATTATGGAAAGGAAAAGAAGAGGGAACAGGTAAATACAGAAACAGAATAAAGAGGGAACAGGTAAACAGAAAAACAGAATAAAGAGGGCAAAGTAAAATAGAACAATAGAATAAAGAGGGTACAGTTGTTTAGGGACATAGAATAGCAGGAAGAGATGCACAGGGATGTAGAAAGAAGAGAGATGAGAAAATTAATAGAATTATGTAGAGAAGCTGGATCAGATTATTTGATTAATAGAGAGAAGAGGGAACAGATTAATAGATAAAATATTGGGCACAGATGAATAGAGGAATGGAATAGAGTAAACAGATAAATAGTGAAACAGTGTCGGAGGTACGGAGACACAGCGACACCCAGTGGTGGATATGGGTACTGCAACGCCATAGCGCCGCCTTGTGGCCGTATAGAAATACTGCACCTCCAGAGCGATACATAGCGACCCCATAGCGACCCCGAAATAGACCCCAAGAACGACGACCCCAAAAGAGATACTGGGCACAGATGAACAGAGGAATGGAATAGAGTAAACAGATAAATAGTGAAATCGTACTGATGGAACAGATAAATAGAGAAAAAAAATAGTGGGGACAGAGAAAGAGAAATAGACACGATGGAACAGATTAACAGTGAAATAGAACAGAGGGAATGAATTAATAGTGAGAAGAGGGAACAGACCAATCGAGCAATCGATTAGGGGGAACAGAAGAAAAGAGAAATCGAATAGAGGGAATAGATAAAAGAGAAATTGAAAGAAGAGAGAGCAGATAAATAGAGAAATTGACTAGAGGGAACAGAATGATCGGAGAAATAGTATCATGAGAGCAGATGAAGATTGTTATTGAAAGAAGTGGGAACAATATAAAGAGAAAAATAGAAAGAAGAGAGGACAGATAAAGAGAGAAATAGAAACGATGGAAAAGATTATTATGGAAAGATTAAGAAGAGGGAACTGATGAATAGAGAAATAGTATAAAGAGGGGAGAGGTAAATAGAAAACTGAATAAAGAGGGAAAAGGTAAATAGAGCAATAGAATAAAGTGGGAACTGGTAAATAGAGAAAGAGAAGAGAGAAAGAACAGGTACATAGAGAAACAGAACAAAGAGAGAAAAGGTAAATAGAGAAATAGAATAAAGAGAGAACGGGTGTATAGGGACATAGAGTCGACGGACCCAATAATCAGAGACATAGAAAGAAGAGGGACCCGATAAAGAGAGAAACAGAAGAGGGAGTAGAACAATAGATTTATAGAGAGAAGTTGGAACAGGTTATTTGATTAATAGAGAGAAGAGGGAACAGATCAGTAGACAAAATATTGGACACATATGAATAGAGGAATGGCATAGATTAAACAGATAAATAGTGCAATTGTATTGAGGGAACAGATAAATAGAGAAATAGATTAGTGGGGACAGATTAATTGTGAAACAGAACAGAGGGAACGGATTAACAAAAATAGAACTGAGGGAATAAATAAATAGTGAGAAGAGGGAACAGACTAATAGAGAAAACGATTAGGGGGAACAGATAAAAAGAAAAATCGATTAGAGGGAACAGATAAATAGAGAAATTGATTAGAGGGAACAGAAGGAATGGAGAAATAGAATCGCGGGAACAGATGAAGAGAGAAATAGAAGGAAAAGGGAACAAATTTACAGTGCAAGAGTAAGAAGAGAGAACAGATAAAGAGACACAGAATCGAGGGAAAAGTTTGTAATGGAAAGAAAAAGAAGACGGAACAGGTAAATAGAGAATAAAGAGGGAACTAGTAAATATAGAAAAAATATAAAGAGCGAACAGGTAAATAGTGAATGGGAATAAAGAGGGAACTGGTAAAGAGAACAACAGAATGAAGAGGGAAGAGGAAAATAGAGCAATACAATAAAAAGGGAACAGGTGTATAGGGTAAGGAATAGCAGGAACTGATAAAGAGAGGAAAAGAACAGAGGGAACAGATTAACAGTGAAATAGAAGAGAGGGAACAGAATAGCAGTGAGAAGAGGGAACAGATAAATAGGGAAATTGATTGGGGGAAGAGATATAGAGAAATAGAACCGCAGGAACAGTTAAACGGAGAAATAGTAAAAAAAGAGGACAGATAATTAGAGAAATAGAATCGAGGGAAAAGATTAATTTGGAATGAGAAAGTAGAGGGAGCAGATAAATACAGAAATAGAATAAAGAGGAAATATGTAAACAGAAAACAGAATAAGAAGGGAACAGGTAAATTGAGCAGTAGAATAAAGAGGGAACAGATGTATAGGGACATAGAAAGAAGAGGGAACAGATAAAGTGAGAAACAGAAAAGCGGTAAGAGATAAACGGAGAAATAAATAGAAGAGGGAGTAAATTAACGGGTTAATAGAGAGAAGTTGGAACAGGCTATTTCATTAATAGAGAGAAGAGGGAACAGATTAATAGAGAGATAAAATATTGGGCACAGATGAATAGAGGAATGGAATAAAGAGATAAATAGTGAAACACAGTGACCCCACAAAGACACAGGGACACAGCGACTCCCAGTGGTGGGATATGGGTACTGCATCTCCTTAGAGAGACATAGCGACCCCATAGAGATACATAGACACAGCGACACACAGTGGTGGGATATGAATACTGCAACGCCATAGCGCCGCCTTGTGGCCGTATAGAAATACTGCACCTCCAGAGCGATACATAGCGACAACCCCAGAAGAGATATTGGGCACAGATAATTAGAGGAATGGAATAGAGTAAACAGATAAATAGAGAAATAGATTAGTGGGGACAGATAAAGACAGAAATAGAATCGATGGGAACAGATGAAAAGAGAAATGGAATCGAGGGAACAGCTTATATGAGAATTAAAACGGAGGGAATGAATTAAGAGTGAGAAGGGGGAACAAAAAAAAATTGATCAGAGGGAACAGAATAAATGGAGAAATAGTATCGAGGGAACAGATAAAGAGAGAAATAGAATTGAGGGAAAAGATTAACATGGGAAGAGAAAAAAAGGGAACAGATAAATAGGGAAATATTATAAAGAAGGAACAGGTAAATAGAAACGAAATAAAGAGGGAAAAGGAAAATAGAGAAATAGTATAAAGAGGGAACAAATGTATAAGAACAAAGAGTCGAGGGAACGGATAAACGGGGACATAGAAGAGGGAGAAAATAAGTAGATTTATAAGGTGATGTTGGAACAGATTATTTGATTAATAGACAGAAGAGGGAACAGATTAACAGATAAATAAATATTGGGCACAGATTAAAAGATTAAAATAGTATTGAGGGAACAGATAAATAGAGAAATAGATTAGTTGGGACAGATTAAATATAAACAGGTAAATATAGAAATAGTATAACGAGGGAACAGGTAAATATAGAGAAAGAGAATAAAAGAGGGGATGGGTAAATAGGGAAAGAGAATAAATGAGGGGACGGGTAAATAGAGCAGGTAAATAAATGACACAGAAATAAAAGGGAAGAGTAAATTAATAGATTTCTAGGGCCAAGTTGGAACAGGTTATTTGATTAATAGAGAGAGGAGGGAACTGATTATTACATAAATAACATACAGGGCACAGATGAATAAAGGAATGGAATAGAGTAAACAGATAAATAGTGAAAAAGTATTGAGGGAACAGATAAACAGAAATAGAATAGTAGGGACAGACTAATAGAGAAATAGATTAGAGGGAAGAGATTAGTAGAGAAATAGATTGGAGGGAACAGTAAAATAGTAAAATATAATAGCGATAAAAGATGAATAGATACATAGATCAGTGGGAACAGATGATTAGATAATCAGAATCGATGGGAATAGATGAATAGCTAATCAGAACCAATGGGAACAGATAAGAAGAAAATAGAAAGAAGAGAGAATAGATTTACAGTGAAATTGTAAGAAGAGAGAACAGATAAGGAGATGAATAGAATCGAGGGAAAATATTAATATGGAAAGAAAAAGAAGAGGGAATAGATAAATACAGAAACAGAATAAAGAGGGAACAGTTGTATAGGGACATTGAATAGCGGGAAGTGATGCACAGGAACATAGAAAAAAGAGAAAATTAATAGAATTATGTAGTGATGTAGGAACAGATTATTTAATTAATAGAGAAGAGGGAACAGATTAATAGATAAATAAAATATTGGGCACAGATGAATAGAGGAATCTCGTCTTAGAGGGATGAGATTAATAGAGAAATAGATTACCAGCAACAGATGATCAGATAATCAGAATCGATGGGAACAGATGAATAAAGAAATAGTATCAAGGAACAGATAAAGAGAGAAATAGAGGGTATGAAAAAAGAGAATTAGAAACAAGAGAGTACAGATAAAGAGAGAAATATTAAAAAGAGAGCAGATAAAGAGAGAAATAGAATCGAGAGAAAAGATTATTTTGTAATCAGAAAGAAGAGGGAACAGTTAGATAGAGTAGTAGAACTAAGAGAGAACGGGTAAATAGGAAACAGAATATAGATGGAACAGGTAAATAGGGACTCAGAATAAAGAGGGAGTAAATTAGTGGATTTATGAAGTTGGAACAGATGATGTGTTTAATAAAGAGAAGAGGGAAGAGATTAACAGATAAATATAATAATGAGCACAGATGAATAGAGGAATGGAATAGCATAAACAGATAAATATCGAAACACACTGTCCCCATAGAGATACATAGACACAGCGACACCCAGTGGTGGATATGGGTACTGCAACGCCATAGCGCCGCCTTGTGGCCGTATAGAAATACTGCACCTCCAGAGCGACCCCACAGCGAACCCGTAGAGACCCCAAGAACGATGACCCCAAAAAAGATATTGGGCACAGGTGAACAGAGGAATGGAATAGAGTAAACTGATAAAGAGTGAAATAGATTAGAGGAAACAGAAAAAAAAATAGATTAGAGGGATGGGATTAATAGAGAAATAGATTAGCAGGAACATATGATTAGGTAATCAGAATCGATGGGAATAGACGAATAGATAATCAAAAAGATGGGAACAGATGAATAAAGAAATAGAATCGAGAGAACAGATAAAGAGAGAAATAGAAAGAAGAGAGTACAGATGAAGAGAGAAACAGAATCGAGGGAAAAGATTAATTTGGAAAGAGAAAGAAGAGGAAACAGGTAAAAAGAGAGAGAGAAAGTAGGGGAAACAGGTAAATGGAGTAACAGAATGGAGAGGGAACAGGTAATTGGAGCATTGGATAATTGGATAATTAGAATTGATGGGAATAGATGAATTAGTAATATCGATGGGAACAGATGAATAAAGAAATAGAATCGAGGGAACATAAGGAGAGAAATAGCAAGAAGTGAGTACAGAAATGTAGAGAAATAGAAAGATGAGAGAACAGAGAGAGAGAAATAGAATCAAGGGAAAAGATTATTATGGAAAGGGAAAGAAGCGGGAACAGGTAAACAGAACAACAGAATAAAGAGGGAACAGTTGTTTAGGGACATAGAATAGTGGGAAGAGATGCACAGGGACATCGTAGGAAGAAGAGGGAACTGAGGTATAGGGACATAGAAAAGGAGAGGGAAGAGTAAATTAATAGATGGAACAGATTATTTGATTCATAGAGAGAAGAGGGAAGAGATTATTAGATAACTAAAATATTGGACACAGTTGAATAGAGGAATGGAATAGAGTAAACAGATAAATAGTGAAATAGTATTGAGGGAACAGATAAATAGAGAAATAGATAAGAAACAACAGAAAAAAATAAGGGACGAGATTAATAGAGAAATAGAATAGAGGGAACACATGACTAGATAATCAGAACCGATGAATAGAGAAATAGAAAATAGAGTACAAAAAAGAGAGAAATAGAAAGAAGAGAGCACAGATGAAGAGAGAGATAGTATCGAGGGAACAGATTCACAGTGAAAGAGAACAGGGGATAAATTATTAGTGACAAGAGGGAACAGACTAATAGAGAAATCGATTAGGGGGAAGAGATAAAAGAGAAATAGAAGGGAGAGAGAACAGATAAATAGAGAAACTGATGAGAGGGAACAGGATGAACGGAGAAATAGAACCGCGGGAACAGATAAAGAGAGGGAAGAGAATTACAGTGAAACTGTATAAGAGAGGACAGAGAGAGAAACAGAATCGAGGGAAAAGATTATTATGGAAAGATAAAGAAGAGGGAACTGGTAAAAAGGAAAAAGAATAAAAAGGGAACACGTAAATGGAGAAACAGAATAAAGAGAGAAAAGATAAAGAGAAATAGAATAAAGAGGGAACAGGTTAATAGAGAAATAGAATAAAGAGGGAAGAGGTTAACAGAGAAATATAATAGCGGAAGCAGATGTATAGGGACATCAGATAAAAGAGGGAACAGATATATAGGGACATAGAGAAAGAAGAGTAAATTAATAGATTTATATAGCAAAGTTGGAACAGAGTTTTGATTAATAGAGCGAAAAGGGAACAGATTAATAGTTAAATAAAATACAGGGCACAGATTAAAAGAGGAATGGGAGAGATGATATAGAGAAACAGATTAGTTGGGACAGATTAATAGTAAATAGATCAAAGTGAAATGATTAGTAGAGAAATAGATTGGAGAGAACAGAAAAAATTAATAGTATAATAGTGGGAAAAGATGAATAGATACATAGATTAGCGGGAACACGTGATTAGATCATCAGAATCGATGGGAATAGGTGAATAACAAAATAGAATCGAGGGAACAGTTAAGGAGAGAAATAGAATGTAGAGATTACAGCTAAGGAGGGATAGAAAGAAGAGAGCACGGATAAAGAGCGACGTAGAAAGAAGGGAGCACGGATAAAGAGCGACGTAGAAAGAAGGGAGCACGGATAAAGAGCGACGTAGAAAGAAGGGAGCACGGATAAAGAGCGACGTAGAATCGAGGGAAAAGATTAATTTGGAATGAGAAAGAAGAGGGAACAGGTAAGTAGAGAAACAGAATAAAGAGGGAGCAAGCAAATAGGGACACAAAACAAAGAGGGAGTAAATAGATTTATAGAGAGAAGTTGGAACAGATAATGTGTTTAATAAAGAGAAGAAGGAAGAGAGTAATAGATAAAATATTGAGCACAGATTAATAGAGGAATGGGATAGAGTAAACAGGCAAATAGTGAAAAAGTATTGAGGGAACAGATAAATAGAGAAATAGTATCAAGAAGGAAGAGTTAAACAGAGAAACAGAATAAAGAGGGAACTGGAAAATAGAGCAAGAGAATAAAGAGGGAAGAGTTGTATAGGGACATGGAAAAAAAGAGGGAACAGATGTATAGGGGCATCATAGAAAGAAGAGGGAGCAGGTAAATAGGGACACAGAAATAAAAGGGAAGAGTAAATTAAAAGATTTATAGGGCGAAGATGGAACAGGTAATTTGATGAATAGAGAGAAGAGGGAACAGATTAGAAGAGATAAAATATTGGGTACAGATTAATAGAGGAATGGAATAGAGTAAACAGATAAATAGTGAAATCGTATTAAGGGAACAGATAAATAGATGAGTGGGGACAGATTAATAAAGAAATAGATTAGAGGGAAGAGAGAAAAAGAAATAGAAACGAGGGAACAGATAAACAGTGAAATAGAACAAAGGGAATGAATGAATAGTGAGAAGAGTGAACAGACCAATGAAGCAATCGATTAGGGGGAACAGATGAAAAGAGAAATTGAAAGAAGAGAGAGCAGATAAGCAGAGTAATTGACTAGGATTATTGGAGAAATAGTATCACGAGAACTGATAAAGATTGAAATTGAAAGAAGCGGGAACAGGTAAAGAGAGAAATAGAAAGAAGAGAGAAGAGAATTATAGTGAGATAGTATGAAGAGAGAACAGATAAAGAGACATAGAATCGAGGGAAGAGATTGTTATGGACAGATAAAGAAGAGGGAACAGGTAAAGAGAGAGAGAGAAAAGAGGGAACAGGTACACAGGGACATCATAGAATGAAGAGGGAACAGATACAGAGGGACATAAATAGAAGAGAGAAGAGTAAAACAATAGAATTATATAGAGAAATTGGAACAAATTATTTGATTAATAGAGAAGAGGGAACAGATTAATTGATAAAAAAATTTTGGGCACAGATGAATAGAGGAAATGAATAGAGTAAACATATAAATAGTGAAATAGTATTGAGGGAACAGATAAATAGAGAAACAGTATAAAGAGGGAACTGGAAAATAGCGAGAGAGAATAAAGAGAGGGAACTGTTCAGTTGCTAGATTTATAGAGAGAAGTTGAGACAGATTATTTGATTAATAAAGAGGGAACAGATTTATAGATCAACAAAATATTGGGCACAGATTAAAAGAGGAATGGAATGGAGTAAACAGAGAAATAGTGAAACACAGTGAACCCATAGAGTTACGGAAACACAGCGACACCCAGTGGTGGGATATGGGTACTGCAACGCCATAGCACCGCCTTGTGGCCGTATAGAAATACTGCACCTCCAGAGCGATACATAGCGACCCCAAAATAGACCCCAAGAACAATGACCCCAGAAGAGATACTGGGCACAGATGAATAGGGGAATGGAGTAGAGTAAACAGATAAATAGTGAAATCGTATTGAGGGAACAGAGAAATAGAGAAATAGATTAGTGGGCACAGATTAATAGTAAATAGTTAAAAGAGAAATGATTAGTAGAGAAATAGATTGGAGAGAACAGAGAAAGAGAAATAGATCGAGAGGGAACAGATTAAGAGTGGAACAAAACAGAGGGTCTAAATTAATAGTGAGAAGGGGGAACAGAGAAAAAGAGAAATCGATTTGAGGGAACAGAATGAACCGAGAAATCGAATCGCAGGAACAGATAAAGAGAGAAATTGAAAGAAGCAGTAACAGATAAAGAGAGAAATAGAAGGAAAAGGGAACAGATTTATAGTGAAACAGTAAGAAGAGAGAACAGATAAAAAGACAAAGAACCGAGGGAAAAGTTTGTAATGGAAAGATTAAGAAGAGGGAACAGATAAGCAGATAGGAGAAAGAGGGTACTGGTAAATATAGAAAAAGAATAAAGAGTGAACATGTAAATAGAGAAAGAGAAGAAAGAGGGAAAAGGAAAATAGAGTAATAGAATAAACAGGGACGAGGTATATGGAGACACAGAATAAAGAGGGAACAGGTGTATAGGGCCATAGAATAGCAGGAACTGATAAAGAGAGGAAAAGAACAGAGGGAACAGATTAACAGTGAAATAGAACAAAGGGAAAGAATAACAGTGAGAAGAGGGAACAGACTAATAGAGAAATTGATTAGGGGGAACAGATAAATAGAGAAATAGAATCGCAGGAACAGGTAAAGAAATAGTAAGAAGAGAGGACAGACAAAGAAAGAAATAGAATCGAGGGAAAAGATTAATTTGGAATGAGAAAGAAGAGGAAACAGGTAAATAGAGAAACAGAATAAAGAGGGAACCGGCAAATAGAAACGAAATAAAGAGGGAACAGGACAATAGATCAATAGAATAAAGAGGGAGCAGGAAAATAGAAAACAGAATAAAAAGGGAACAGGAAAATAGAGTGATAGAATAAAGACGGAACAGATGTATAGGGACAAAGAGTCGAGGGAACGGATAAACAGGGACATAGAGTCAAGGGAACCGATAATTGGGGACATAGAAGAGGAAGTAAATTAATAGATTTATAGCGAGAAGTTGGAAGAGATGATTTGATTAATAGAGAGAAGAGGGAACAGATTAATAGATAAATAAAATATTGGGCGCAAATGAATAGAGGAATGGAATAAACAGATAAATAGTGAAACACAGTGTCCCCATAGAGATACGGAGACACCCAGTGGTGGATATGGGTACTGCAACGCCATAGCGCCGCCTTGTGGCCGTATAGAAATACTGCACCTCCATAGGGATACATAGCGACCCGATAGGGAAAAACAGAATCCAAGGAACACAAAAGGAGAGAAAAAGAAAGAAGAGCGCGCAGCTAAAGAGAGAAATAGAATCGAAGGGGAAAATAAATTTGGAAAGAGAAAGGAGAGGGAACTGGTAAATAGAGAGAGAGAGAGAAAGGGGAGGGATCTGGTAAATGGAGAAACAGAATGAAGAGGGAAGAGTAAAAGAGAGAAATAGAAGAGGGAGTAAATTAATAGAATTGTGTACAGAAGTTGGAACAGATTACTTGATTAACAGAGAGAAAAGGGAACAGATTAATAGAGAGATAAAATATTGGGAACAAATTAATAGAGGAATGGGATAGAGTAAACTGATAATAGTGAAATAGCATTGAGGGGACAGATCAATAGAGAAATAGATTACTGGGAAGAGAAAAATATAATAGCATGAAAAGATGAACAGATAAATAAATTAGAGGGAACAGATGATTAGATAATTAGAATCGATGGGAATAGATGAATAGATAATATCGATGGGAACAGATGAATAAAGATATAGAATCGAGGGAACATAAGGAGAGAAACAGCAAGAAGTGAGTACAGAAAAGTAGAGAAATAGAAAGATGAGAGAACAGAGAGAGAGAAATAGAATCAAGGGAAAAGATTATTATGGAAAGAGAAAGAAGCGGGAACAGGTAAACAGAACAACAGAATAAAGAGGGAACAGTTGTTTAGGGACATCGAATAGTGAGAAGAGATGCACAGGGACATCGTAGGAAGAAGAGGGAACTGATGTATAGGGACATAGAAAAGGAGAGGGATGAGTAAATTAATAGATGGAACAGATTATTTGATTCATAGAGAGAAGAGGGAAGAGATTATTAGATAAATAAAATATTGGACACAGTTGAATAGAGGAATGGAATAGAGTAAACAGATAAATAGTGAAATAGTATTGAGGGAACAGATAAATAGAGAAATAGATAAGAAACAACAGAAAAAAATAAGGGACGAGATTAATAGAGAAATAGAATAGAGGGAACACATGACTAGATAATCAGAATCGATGAATAGAGAAATAGAAAATAGAGATTACAAATAAAAAGAGAAATAGAAAGAAGAGAGCACAGATGAAGAGAGAGATAGTATCGAGGGAACAGATTAACAGTGAAAGAGAACAGGGGATAAATTATTAGTGACATGAGGGAACAGACTAATAGGGAAATCGATTAGGGGGAAGAGATAAAAGAGAAAAAGAAGGAAGAGAGAACAGATAAATAGAGAAACTGATGAGAGGGAACAGGATGAACGGAGAAATAGAACCGCAGGAAAAGATAAAGAGAGGGAAGAGAATTACAGTGAAACTGTAAGAAGAGAGGACAGATAAAGAGAGAAACAGAATCGAGGGAAAAGATTATTATGGAAAGATAAAGAAGAGGGAACCGGTAAATAGGAAATAGAATAAAAAAGGAACAGGTAAATGGAGAAACAGAATAAAGAGAGAAACGATAAAGAGATATAGAATAAAGAGGGAACAGGTTAATAGAGAAATAGAATAAGAGGGAAGAGGTTAACAGCGAAATATAATAGCGGAAGCAGATGTATAGGGGAATCATAGATAAAAGAGGGAACAGATATATAGGGACATAGAAAAAGAAGAGTAAATTAATTTTGATTTTTGATTAATAGAGAGAAAAGGGAACAGATTAGTAGATAAATAAAATACTGGGCACAGATTAAAAGAGGAATGGGATAGACCATATGGAGAAATCGATTAGTTGGGACAGATAAATAGTAAATAAATGAAAGTGAAATGATTAGTAGAGAAAAAGATTGGAGAGAACAGATGAAATTAATATTATCGATATCAATGGGAACAGATGAATAAAGAAATAGAATCGAGAAAACAGTTAAGGAGAGAAATAGAAAGAAGAGTGAACAGATAAAGAGAGTAACAGAATCAAGGGAAAAGAGTATTATGGAAAGAGAAAGACGAGGGAACTGATAAATAGAGAAATAGAATAAAGAGGGAAGAGGTAAATCGAAAAGAGTTTAAAGAGAGAACTGGTAAATAGAGCAATAGAATAAAGAAGGAACAGTTGTATAGGGACATAGAATGGCAGGAGAAGATGGACAGGGACACAGAAAGAAGAGGGAACAGATGCACAGGGACATTATAGAATAAGGAACAGATTGAGGGAAATAGTGTTGAGGGAATAGATAAAGAGAGAAATTAGAGGGAAGAGATGAATAGAGAAATAGATAAGCGGGAACAGATGACTAGATAATCAGAACGGTTGGGAATAGACGAATAGATCATCAAAATCTATGAGAACAGATGAATAAAGAACTAGAATCAAGGGAACAAAGAGAAATAGAAAGATGAGAGCACGGATAAAGAGAGAAATAGAATCGAGGGAAAAGATTACTTTGGAAAGATAAAGAAGAGGGAACTGGTAAATAGGAAAAAGAATAAAAAGGGAACAGGTAAATGGAGAAACAGAATAAAGAGGGAGTAAATTAGTGCATTTATAAAGAGAAGTTGGAACAGATTATGAGTTCAATAAAGAGGGAAGAGATTAATAGATAAATAATATATTGGGCACAGATTAATAGGGGAATGGGATAGAGTAAACAGACAAATAGTGAAATCGTATTGAGGGAACAGATAAATAGAGAAATAGTATAAAGAGGGAAGAGGTAAACAGAGAAACAGAATAAAGAGGGAACTGGAAAATAGAGAGAGAGAATAAAGAGAGGGAATGGTTCAATTACTAGATTTAAAGAGAGAAGTTGGGACAGATTATTTGATTAATAGAGAAGAGGGAACAGATTAATCTGTGCCCAATATTTTATTTATCTATTAATAGAGGAGTTAGTAGAGAGAAATAGAGAAATAGATAAGCAGGAACAGATGATTAGATAATCAGAATAGATGGGAATACACGAATAGATAATCAAAATAGATATGAACAGATGAATAAAGAAATAGAATCAAGGGAATAGATAAAGAGAGAAATAAAATTGAGGAAAAAGATTAATTTGGAAAGAGAAAGTAGAGGGAACATGTCAATGGAGAAAGAGAATGACATGGGAAGAGGTAAATGGAGAGGGAATAGGTAATTAGAGCAATAGAGTTAAGAGGGAACAGGTAAATAGGAAACAGAACAAAGAGGGAACAGGTAGATAGAGCAATTGAAAAAAGAGGGAACGGAGAAGCGGAGAAATAGTAAGAAGAGAGAAATAGAATCGAGGGAAAAGATCAATATGGAAAGAAAAATAAGAGGGAATAGATAAATACAGAAACAGAATAAAGAGGGAACTGTTAAATAGAGCAATATAATAAAGAGGGAACAGTTAGAAGAGGGAACAGAAGTATAGGGACATAGAAAGAAGAGTAAATCAATAGAATTATATAGAGCAGTTGGAACAGATTATTTGATTAATAGAGAGAAGAGGGAAAAGATTAATAGACAAACAAACTATTGGGCACAGATGAATAGAGGAATGGAATAAACAGATAAATATTGAAAGAGTATTGAGGGAACAGATAAATAGAGAAATAGATAAGAGGGAAGAGATTAATAGAGAAATAGATTAGCGGAAACATGATTATATAATCAGAATCGATGGGAATAGACAAATTGATAATCAAAATCGATGGGAACAGATGAATAGAGAAATAGAAAAAAGTACAAATAAAGAGAGAAATAGAAAGAAGAGAGCACCGATGAAGTGAGAGATAGTATCGAGGGAACAGATTAACAGTGAAATAGAACAGGGGATAAATTATTAGTGACAAGAGGGAACAGACTAATAGAGAAATCGATTAAGGGAGAACAGATAAAAAGAGAATTCGATTAGAGGGAATAGATAAAAGAGAAAAAGAAGGAAGAGAGAACAGATAAATAGAGAAATTGATGAGAGGAAACAGGATGAACAGAGAAATAGAACCGCAGGAACAGATAAAGAGAGAAATAGAAGAGGGAACAGAATTACAGTGAAACTGTAAGAAGAGAGGACAGACAAAGAGAGAAATAGAATTGAGGGAGAAGGTGATTATGGAAAGATAAAGAAGAGGGAACTTGTAAATAGAAAAGAGAATAAAAAGGGAACAGGTAAATGGAGAAACAGAATAAAGAGGGAAGAGATTAACAGAAATAGGACAGCAGGAACAGATGTATAGGGACATAGAAAGAGAAGGGAAGAATAAATTAGTAGATTTATATAGCGAAGTTGGAACAGATTATTAATTAATAGAGAGAAGACGGAACAGATTATTAGATAAAATATTGGGCACAGATTAAAAGAGGAATGGAATAGAGTAAAGAGATAAATAGTGAAATCGTATTGAGAATACAGATAAATAGAGAAATAGATTAGTGGGGACAGATTAATAGAGAAATAGATTAGAGGGAAAAGATTAGTAGAGAAATAGATTGGAGAGAACAGAAAAATAGCGGGAAAATATGAATAGATATATAGATTAGTGGGAACACATGATTAGATAATCAGAATCGACGGGAAAAGATGAATAAAGAAATAGAATCCAAAGAACAGATAAGGAGTGAAATATCAAGAAGAGAGCACATATAAAGAGAGAAATAGAAATCGAAAAAAAAGATTAATTTGGAAAGAGAAAGGAGAGGGAACCAGTAAATAGAGCAAGAGAAAGAAGAAGGAATCGGTAAATGGAGAAAGAGAATGAAGAGTGAAGAGTAAAAGAGAGAAATAGATAGAAGAGGGTGAAAATTAATAGATTGATAGGGCGAAGTTGGAACAGATTATTTGATTAATAGAGAGAAAAGGGAACAGAGTAATAGATAAACAGATTAGTGGGAAGTGTTTAGTAGAGAAATCGATTGGAGGAAATAGAAAAATAGAAAAATATAATAGCGTGAAAAGATGAACATAAATAGATTAGAGGGAACAGATGATTAGATAATCAGAATAGATGGGAATAGATGAATAGATAATATCGATGGGAACAGATGAATAAAGAAATAGAATCGAGGGAACAGACAAGCAGAGAAATAGAAAGAAGAGAGAACAGATAGAGAAATAGAAGCTAGGGAAAAGATTATTATTATGGAAATGGGAAGAAGCGGGAACAGGTAAACAGAAAAACAGAATAAATAGGGAAAACGTAAACAGAGCAATAGATTAAGAGGGAACAGTTGTACAGGGACATAGAATAGCGGGAAGAGATGCACAGGGACATCATAGGAAGAAGAGGGAACAGATGTATAGGGACATCATAGGAAGAAGAGGGAACAGATGTATAGGGACATAGAAAAGGAGAGGGAACAGTGAATTAATAGACGGAACAGATTATTTGATTAATAGAGAGAAGAGTGAACAGATTAATAGATAAATAAAATATTGGGCACAGAAGAATAAAGGAATAGAGTAAACATAAATAGTGAAATAGAGGGAACAGATAAATAGAGAAATAGATTAGTGGGGACAGTTAATAGAGAAATAGATTCGAGGGAACAGATGATTAGATAATCTGAATCGATGGGAATAGACGAATAGGTAATCAATATCGATGGGAACAGATGAATAAAGAAATAGAATCACGGGAACAGACAGAGAAACAGGAAGAATAGAGTATAGACAAAGAGAAATAGTAAAAAGAGAGCAGTTAAAGAGAGAAATAGAATCGAGGGAAAAGAATAATTGGGAATGAGAAAGAAGAGGGAGCAGGCAAATAGGGACACAGAACAAAGAGGGGGTAAATTAATAGGTTTCTAGAGATATGTTGGAACAGGTTGTGTGTTTACTAAAGAGAAGAGGGAAGAGATTAGTAGATAAATAAAATAATGGGCACAGATTAATAGAGGAATGGAATAGAGTACACAGATAAATAGGGAAATCGTATTGAGGGAACAGATAAATAGAGAAATAGATTAGTGGGGACAGAGAAAATGAAATAGAAACGAGGGAACAGACTGAAAGTGAAATAGAACAGAATGAATAAATTAATAGTGAGAAGAGGGAACAGACCAATCGATTAGAGGGAACAGATAGATAAACAGAGAAATAGAAGAGAGGGAATAGATGAAAGAGAAATACAAAGAAGTGAGAACAGATAACAGAGAAATTGACTAGAGGGAACAGAATGATCAGAGAAATAGTATCGCGAGAACAGATAAAGACTGAAATTGAAAGAAGCGGGAACAGATAAAGAGAGAAATGGATTAGTGGGGAAAGATTAATTGAGAAATAGATTGGAGGAAACAGAGAAGGAGAAACAGATCCAGGGAACAGATTAATAGAAAAATAGAACTGAGGGACTAAATAGTGAGAAGAGGGAACAGAGTAGCACAGAAAACGATTAGGGGGAACAGTAAAAAGAAAAATAGATAGATAGGATATTGGGAAGAGATGAATAGAGAAATGGAATCGAGGACACGGATAAAAAGAGAAATAGAATAGAGGGTAGAGATTAATGGAGGAATAGAATTTGGGAAACAGATATATAGAGAAATAGAATCGAGGGAATAAATTAGTAGTGAGAAGAGGGAACAGATAACGAGAGGAAGAGAATGGAAGGAACACAAAGAGAAAAATAGAATGGAGAGAACAGGTAAACAGAGAAATAGATTAGTGGGGAGAGATTAGTAGAGAAATAGATTAGAGGGAACAGAAAATAGAAAAATATAATAGCAGGAAAAGTTGAATAGATACATAGATTAGCGGGTTGATATACAAATAGGACAGAGGGGGCGGGATGATATGCAAATCTGATCGAGGGAAGTGATAAACAAAAAAATAGAATGAGGGGAAGTAGAAAGAAGAGGGAATAATTTAGTGGACATATAGAGAGAAGTTGGAACAGATGATTAAATCTACAGAGAGAAGAGGGAACAGATTCATATATAAATAGAACATTGGGAACAGATGAATAGAGGAATAGAAACTAGGGAATGGATAAGTAGAGAAAGAAATGGGAATGGCTGTATAGAGAAATAGAAGCGAGGAAACTGATTAATGTGGAAAGAGGAAGAAGAGGAAGAGAGATAAAAAGAGAAATAGATTAGTGGGGACAGATTAATTGAGAAATAGATTGGAGGGAACAGAGAAAGAGAAATAGATCGAGGGAACAGATTAAGAGTGAAACAGAACAAAGGGAACAGATTATCAGAAAAACAGAACTGTGGGAATAAATTAATAGTGAGAAGAGGGAACAGACTAACAGAGAAAACGATTAGGGGTAACAGATAAAAAGAAATATATTAGACGAAATACATAAAAGAGAAATAGAAAGGAGAGAGAACAGATAATTAGAGAAATAGTATAAAGAGGGAACTGGTAAATATAGAAAAAGTATAAAGAGTGAACAGGAAAATGGAGAACAGAACAGAGAGGGAACAGGTAAATGAAGAAACAGAATAAAGAGATAAAAAGTAAATGGAGAAACGGAATAAAGAGGGAACAGGAAAATAGAATAAAGAGGGAAGAGGTGTATAGGGACATAGAGCCGAGGGAACGGATACATGGAGACATAGAAAGAAGAGGGAACAAAACAATAGATTTATAGAGAGAAGTTGGAAAGGATTATTTGATTAATAGAGAGAAGAGGGAACAGATTAATAGGTAAATAAAATATTGGGCACAGATGAATAGAGGAATGGAATAGAGTGAACAGATAAATAGTGAAATAGTATAGAGGGAACAGATAAATAGAGAAATAAATAAGACAGAACAGAAAAAAATAGATTAGAGGGACGAGATTAATAGAGAACTATAGATAAAGAGGGGAGAGGTTAATAGAAAACTGAATAAAGAGGGAAAAGGTAAATAGAGCAATAGAATAAAGTGGGAACTGGTAAATAGAGAAAGAGAAGAAAGAAAGAACAGGTACATAGAGAAACAGAACAAAGAGAGAAAAGGTAACTAGAGAAATAGAATAAAGAGGGAACGGGTGTATAGGGACATAGAGTCGACGGACCCAATAATCAGAGACATAGAAAGAAGAGGGACCCGATAAAGAGAGAAACAGAAGAGGGAGTAGAACAATAGATTTATAGAGAGAAGTTGGAACAGGTTATTTGATTAATAGAGAGAAGAGGGAACAGATCAGTAGACAAAATATTGGACACATATGAATAGAGGAATGGCATAGAGTGAACAGATAAATCGTGAAATAGTATTGAGGGAACAGATAAATAGAGAAATAGATTAGTGGGGACAGATTAATTGTGAAACAGAACAGAGGGAACGGATTAACAAAAATAGAACTGAGGGAATAAATAAATAGTGAGAAGAGGGAACAGACTAATAGAGAAAACGATTAGGGGGAACAGATAAAAAGAAAAATCGATTAGAGGGAACAGATAAATAGAGAAATTGATTAGAGGGAACAGAAGGAATGGAGAAATAGAATCGCGGGAACAGATGAAGAGAGAAATAGAAGGAAAAGGAAACAAATTTACAGTGCAAGAGTAAGAAGAGAGAACAGATAAAGAGACACAGAATCGAGGGAAAAGTTTGTAATGGAAAGAAAAAGAAGACGGAACAGGTAAATAGAGAATAAAGAGGGAACTAGTAAATATAGAAAAAATATAAAGAGTGAACAGGTAAATACTGAATGGGAATAAAGAGGGAACTGGTAAAGAGAACAACAGAATAAAGAGGGAAGAGGAAAATAGAGCAATACAATAAAAAGGGAACAGGTGTATAGGGAAAGGAATAGCAGGAACTGATAAAGAGAGGAAAAGAACAGAGGGAACAGATTAACAGTGAAATAGAAGAGAGGGAACAGAATAACAGTGAGAAGAGGGAACAGATAAATAGGGAAATCGATTGGGGGAATAGATATAGAGAAATAGAATCGCAGGAACAGTTGATATAGAGAAATAGAATCGCAGGAACAGTTAAACGGAGAAATAGTAAGAAAAGAGGACAGATAATTAGAGAAATAGAATCGAGGGAAAAGATTAATTTGGAATGAGAAAGAAGAGGGAACAGACAAATACAGAAATAGAATAAAGAGGAAATATGTAAATAGAAAACAGAATAAGAAGGGAACAGGTAAATTGAGCAGTAGAAAAAAGAAGGAACAGATGTATAGGGACATAGAAAGAAGAGGGAACAGATTAATAGAGAGATAAAATATTGGGCACAGATGAATAGAGGAATGGAATAGAGTAAAGAGATAAATAGTGAAACACTGACCCCACAAAGACACAGGGACACAGCGACTCCCAGTGGTGGGATATGGGTACTGCATCTCCTTAGAGATACATAGAGACCCCATAGAGATACATACACACAGCGACACACAGTGGTGGGTGGCATATGAATACTGCAACGCCATAGCGCCGCCTTGTGGCCGTATAGAAATACTACACCTCCAGAGCGATACATAGAGACCCCATAGCGACGACCCCAAAAGAGATATTGGGCACAGATAAATAGAGGAATGGAATAGTGTAAACAGATAAAGAAATAGATTAGTGGGGACAGATAAAGACAGAAATTGAATCGATGGGAACAGATGAATAGAGAAATGGAATCGAGGTCACAGATTATATGAGAATTAAAACGGAGGGAATAAAATAAGAGTGAGAAGAGGGAACAAAAAATAGATAAATTGATGAGAGGGAAAAGAATAAATGGAGAAATAGTATCGAGGGAACAGATAAAGAGAGAAATAGAATTGAGGGAAAAGATTAACATGGGAAGAGAAAAAAAGGGAACAGATAAATGGGGAAATATTATGAAGAGGGAACAGGTAAATAGAAACGAAATAAAGAGGGAAAAGGAAAATAGAGAAATAGTATAAAGAGGGAACAAATGTATAACAAGAAAGAGTCGAGGGAATGGATAAACGGGGACATAGAAGAGTGAGTAAATAAATAGATTTATAGGGCGAAGTTGGAACAGATTATTTGATTAAAACAGAGAAGAGGGAATAGATTAACAGATAAACAAATATTGGGCACAGATTAAAAGAGGAATAGAATAGAGTAAACAGAGAGATAGTGAAACACGGTGAACCCATAGAGATACGGAAACACAGCGACACCCAGTGGTGGATATGGGTACTGCAACGCCATAGCGCCGCCTTGTGGCGGCATAGAAATACTGCACCTCCAGAGCGATACATAACGACCCCAAAATAGACCCCAAGAACAATGACCCCAAAAGAGATACTGGGCACAGATGAATAGGGGAATGGAGTAGAGTAAACAGATAAATAGTGAAATCGTATTGAGGGAACAGAGAAATAGAGAAATAGATTAGTGGGGACAGATGATTAATAGTAAATAGTTTAAAGATAAATGATTAGTAGAGAAATGGATTGGAGAGAACAGAGAAAGAGAAATAGATCGAGGGAACAGATTAAGAGTGGAACAAAACAGAGGGACTAACTTAATAGTGAGAAGGGGGAACAGAGAAAAAGAGAAATCGATTTGAGGGAACAGAATGAACCGAGAAATAGAATTGCAGGAACAGGTAAAGAGAGAAATTGAAAGAAGTGGGAACAGATAAAGAGCGAAATAGAAGGAAAAGGGAACAGATTTATAGTGAAAGAGTAAGATGAGATAAGAGATAAAGAGACATAGAATCGAGGGAGAAGTTTGTAATGGAAAGAAAAAGAAGAGGGAACAGATAAGCAGAGAAATAGGATAAAGAGGGTACTGGTAAATACAGAAAAAGAATAAAGAGTGAACATGTAAATAGAGAAAGAGAATAAAGAGGGAACTGGTAAACAGAACAACAGAATAAAGAGGGAAGAGGTATATGGAGGAACAGAATAAAGAGAAAAAACGGTAAACGGAGGCACAGAATAAAGAGGGAACAGGTGTATAGGGCCATAGAATAGCAGGAACCGATAAAGAGAAGAACAGAGGGAACAGATTAACAGTGAAATAGAACAAAGGGAACAGAATAACAGTGAGAAAAGGGAACAGACTAATAGAGAAATTGATTAGGGGGAACAGATAAATAGAGAAATAGAATCGCAGGAACAGTTAAACGAAGAAATAGTAAGAAGAGAGGACAGATAAAGAAAGAAATAGAATCGAAGGAAAAGATTAATTTGGAATGAGAAAGAAGGGGAAACAGGTAAATAGAGAAACAGAATAAAGAGGGAGCAGGTAAATAAAGAGGGAAAAGGAAAATAGAAAACAGAAAAAAAGGGGAACAGGTAAATGAGGAAACAGAATAAAGAGATAAAGGGTAAATGGAGAGATAGAATAAAGAGGGAAGAGGTTAATAGAGAAATAGAATAGCGGGAACAGATGTATAGGGATATCATAGATAGAAAAGGGAACAGATGTATAAGAACATAGAGGGAACAGATGATTAAATAATCAGAATCGATGGGAATAGATGAATAGAAAATATCGATGGGAACAGATGAACAAAGAAATAGAATCGAGGGAACAGACAAGGGGAGAAATAGCAAGAAGTGAGTACAGAAAAGGAGAGAAATAGAAAGAAGAGAGAACAGAGAGAGAAATAGAATCAAGGGAAAAGATAATTATTATGGAAATGGAAAGAAGCGGGAACAGGTAAACAGAAAAACAGAATAAATAGGGAAAACGTAAACAGAGCAATAGATTAAGAGGGAACAGTTGTACAGGGACATAGAATAGCGGGAAGAGATGCACAGGGACATCATAGAAAGAAGAGGGAACAGATGTATAGGGACATCATAGATAGAAGAGGGAACATATGTATAGGGACATAGAAAAGGAGATGGAAGAGTGAATTAAGTGATGGAACAGATTATTTGATTAATAGAGAGAAGAGGGAACAGATCAATAGATAAATAAAATATTGGTCACAGAGGAATGGGATAGAGTAAACAAATAGTGAAACAGTATTGAGGGAACAGATAAATGGAGAAATAGACTAGAGGGAGCAGAATGATCGGAGAAATAGTATCGTGAGAACAGATAAAGATTGAAATAGAAAGAAGTGGGAACAGATAGAGCGAGAAATAGGTAGGAGAACAGATAAAGAGAAATAGAATCGAGGGAAGAGACTGTTATGGAAAGGTAAAGAGGGAACAGGTGCGAAGGGACATGGAAGAAAGAAGGAACAGGAAAACGGAGAACAGAATAGAGAGGGGACAAGTAAATGTAGAAACAGAATAGGAGGAATAGGGACATAGAAAGAAGTGGGAATGGGGAAATAGGAACATAGAAAAGAGCGGGAGCGGACAAAGAGAGAAAAAGAAGAGGGAGTAAAACAATAGATTAATAGAGAGAAGCTGGGACAGACTGATTAATAGAGAGAAGAGGGAACAGATTAATAGATAAATAAAATATTCGGCACAGATAAATAGAGGAATGGCATAGAGGGCACAGATAAATAGAGGAATGGCATAGAGGGCACAGATAAATACTCAAATAGTGTTGAGGGAATAGATAAATAGAGAAATAGATTAGTGGGAAGAGACTAATAGTGAAATTGATGAGCAGGAACAGATGATTAGATAATCAGAATGGATGGGAATAGACGAATAGATCATCAAAATCTATGAGAACAGATGAATAAAGAAATAGAATCAAGGAACAGATAAAGAAATAGAAAGAAGAGAGTATGGATAAAGAGAGAAATATTAAAAAGAGAGCAGATAAAGAGAGAAATGGAATCAACGGAAAAGATTATTTTGGAATGAGAAAGAAAAGGGAACAGGTAAACAAAGTAGTTGAACAAAGAGAGAACGATTAAGTAGAAAACAGAATAAAGATGGAACACGTAAATAGGGACACAGAACAAAGAGGGAGTTAATTAGCGGTTTTATGAAGTTAAGTTGGAACAGATTATGTGTTTAAAAAAGAGAAGAGGGAAGAGATTAATAGATAAATAAAATAATGGGCACAGATGAATAGAGGAATGGGATAGAGTAAACAGTTAAATAGTGAAATAGTTCTGAGGGACCAGATGAATAGAGAAATGGATTAGTGGGGACAGATTAATAGAGAAATAGATTAGAGGGGAAAGATTAGGAGTGAAACAGAACAGAGGGAACAGATTAACAGAAAAATAGAATAGAAGGGAATAAATTATTAGTGAGAAGAGGGAACAGACTAATTGAGAAATAGATTAGGGGGAACAGATAAAAAGGGAAATCGATTAGAGGGAACAGATAAAAGAGAAATAGAAAGGAGAGAGAACAGATAAATAGAGAAATACTATAAAGAGGGAACTGGTAAATACAGAAAAAGAATAAAGAGTGAACAGGTAAATAGAGAAAGAGAATAAAGAGGGAACAGGAAAATAGAGCAATACAATAAAGAGGAAAAAGGTGTATAGGGAAATAGAATAGCTGGAACTGATAAAGAGAGGGAAAGAACAGAGAGAACAGATAAATAGGGAATTCGATTAGGGGGAATAGATATAGAGAGAAATTGAATCTCAGGAACAGTTAAACAAAGAAATAGTAAGAAGAGAGGACAGTTAAAGAGATGTAGAATCGAGGGAAAAGATTATTATGGAAGGAGAAAGAAGAGGGAATGGATAAATACAGAAATAGAATAAAGAGGAAACATGTAAATAGGAAACATGTAAATAGAAACCAGAATAAGGAGGGAACAGGTAAATTGAGCAGTAGAATAAGAGGGAACAGGTGTATAGGGACATAGAAAAAGGGGAACAGGTAAAGTGAGAAACAGAAAAGCGGTAAGCGATAAATGGAGAAATAGATAGAAGAGGGAGTAAATTAATAGGTTTATAGTGAGAAGTTGGAACAGATTATTTCATTAATAGAGAGAAGAGAGAACAGATTAATAGATAAATAAAATATTGGGCACAGATGAATAGAGGAGCGGAATAAACAGATGAATAGTGAAACACAGCGTCGCCATAGAGATACAAAGACAAAGCGACACCCAGTGGTGGATATGGGTACTGCAACGCCATTGCGCCGCCTTGTGGACGTATAGAAACACTGCACCTCCAGAGCGATACATAGCGACCCCATAGAGACCCCAAAAGAGACCCAAAGAACGACGACCCCAGAAGAGATATTGGGCACAGATGAACAGAGGAATGGAATGGAGTAAACAGATAAATAGTGAAATAGTACTGAGGGAACAGCAAATAGAGCAACAGAACAGTAGGGACAGATTAATAGAAAAATAATAGGATACAGGTCGAATAGAATCGCGGGAACAGATAAAGAGCGAAATAGAAGGAAAAGGGAACAGATTCACAGTGAAAGAGTAAGAAGAGAGAACAGATAAAGAGACAAAGAATCGAGGGAAAAGTTTGTAATGGAAAGAAAAATAAGGAGTTGATAAATAGAGTATAAAGACAGAACTTGTAAATATAGAAAAAGAATAAACAGTGAACAGGTAAATAGAGAAAGAGAAGAAAGAGGGAACTGCTAAACAGAACAACAGAATAAAGAGGGGAAGAGGTATATGGAGGAACAGAATAAATAGGGATTGGGTGTTTATGGACATAGAATAGCAGATAGCGATAAAGAGACGAAAAGAACAGAGGGAACAGATTAACAGTGAAATAGAATAAAGGGAAAGAATAACAGTGAAAAGAGGGAACAGACTAATAGAGATATTGATTAAGGGGAACAGATAAACAGAGAAATAGAATCGCAGGAACAGTTAAACGAAGAAATAGTAAGAAGAGAGAACAGATAAAGAAAGAAATGGAATCGAGGGAAAAGATTAATTTGGAATGAGAAAGAAGAGGGAACAGGGAAATTGAGAAACAGAATAAAGAGGGAGCAGGCAAATAGAAACGGAATAAAGAGGGAAAAGGAAAGTAGAGCAACAGAATAAAGACGGAACAAATGTATAAGGACAAAGAGTCGAGGGAATGGATAAACAGGGACACAGAGTGAAGGGAACCGATAATCGGGGACATAGAAGAGGGAGTAAATTAATAGATTTATAGCGAGAAGTTGGAACAGATGATTTGGTTAATAGAGAGAAGAGGGAACAGATCAATAGATAAATAAAATATTGGGCACAGATGAATAGAGGAATGGAATAAACAGATAAATAGTGAAATAGTGTTGAAGGAATAGAGAATAGAGAAAACGGGAACAGAAAAATGGGGAAATATTATAAAGAGGGAACAGGTAAATAGAAACGAAATGAAGAGGCAAAAGGAAAATAGAGAAATAGTATAAAGAGGGAACAAATGTATAAGAACAAAGAGTCAAGGGAACGGATAAATGTGGACATAGAAGAGGGAGTAAATAAAGAGATTTATAAGGTGAAGTTGGAACAGATTATTTGATTAATAGAGAGAAGAGGGAACAAATTAACAGATAAATAAATATTGGGCACAGATTAAAATAAAGAGGAATGGGATAGAATTAACAAAGAAAGAGTGAAATAGTATTGAGGGAACAGATAAATAGAAAAATAGATTAGTTGGGACAGATTAATAGAGAAATAGATTAGAGGGAAAAGATTAGTAGAGAAATAGATTGGAGTGAAAAAAGATTAACAATGTAATAGCGGGAAAAGATGAACAGATATATAGATTAGCGAGAACACATGATTAGAAAATCAGAATCGAGGGGAATAGTTGAATAAAGAAATAGAATCGAGGGAACAGATAAAGAGAGAAATAGGAAGAAGAAAGTACAGGTAGAGAGAGAAATAGAAACAAGGGAAAAGATTATTATGGAAATGGAAAGAAGCAGAAAAAGGAAAATAGAAAAACAGAATAAATAGGGAAAACATAAACAGAGCAATAGCTTAAGAGGAAACAGTTTTATAGGGACAAAAAATAGCGGGAAGCGATGTACACGGACATAGAAAGAAGCAGGAAGAGATGCACACAGACATCATAGATAGAAGAGGAACAGATTTATAGGGACATAAAAAAAAAAAGAGGGAAAAGTGAATTAATAGATGGAACAGATTATTTGATTAATAGAGAGAAGAGGGAACAGATTAATTGATAAATAAAATATCGGGCACAGATGAATAGAGGAAAGGAACAGAGTAAACAGGTAAGGAATGAAACACAGCGACCCCATAGAGATACGGAGACGCAGCGACACCCAGTGGTGGATATGGGTACTGCAACGCCATAGCGCCGCCTTGTGGCCGTATAGAAATACTGCACCTCCATAGCGATACATAGCGACCCCAAAATTGACCCCAAGAAGAATGACCCAAAAAGAAATATTGGGCACAGATGAATAGAGGAATGGAATGGAGGGAACAGAGAAAAGAAATAGAAACTGGGAAACAGATTAATAGTGAAATAAAAGAGAATAAATAAATTAATAGTGAGAAGAGGGAACAGACCAATGAAGCAATCGATTAGGGGGAACAGATGAAAAGAGAAATCGAATAGATAAAAGAGAAATTAAGAGAGAGCAAATAAATACAGAAATTGACTAGAGGGAACAGAATGATCGGAGAAATAGTATTGGGAGAACACATAAAGATTGAAACTGAAAGAAGTGGGAACAGATACAGAGAGAAATAGAAAGAAGAGAGAACAGAATTATAATGAAATAGTATAAAGAGAGAACAGATTAAGAGAAATAAAATCGAAGGAAGAGATTGTTATGGAAAGATAAAGAAGAGGTAACAGGTAAATATAGAAATAGTATAATGAGGGAACGGGTAAATATAGAAAAAGAATAAAAGAGGGGACGGTTAAATAGGGAAAGAGAATAAAAGAGGGGACGTGTAAATAGGGAAAGAGAATCGAAGGGAAAGATTAAGTTGGAATGAGAAAGAAGAAGGAACAGGTAAATAGAGAAAGAATAAAGAGGGAGCAGGCAAATAGAGACAGAGAAATAAAAGGGAAAAGTAAATTAATAGATTTAAAGGGCGAAGTTGGAAAAGGTTATTTGATTAACAGAGAGAGGAGGGAACGGATTAATAGATAAATAACTAATAATAATAGGGCACAGATGAATAGAGGAATGCAATAGAGTAAACAGATAAATAGTGAAGAAGTATTGAGGGGACAGAGAAATTGAGAAATAGATTAGTGGGGACAGACTAGTAGAGAAATAGATTGGAGGGATCAGTATAATAGTAAAATATAATAGTGAGAAAAGATGAATAGATACATAGATTAGTGAGAAGAGATGATTAGATAATCAGAATCGATGGGAATAGACGAATAGCTAGTCAGAACAAATGGGAACAGATAAGGAGAAAATAGAAAGAAGAGAGAATAGTTTTATAGAGAAATTGTAAGAAGAGAACAGGTAAAGAGATTAATAGAATCGAGGGAAAAGATAAATATGGAAAGAAAAAGAAGAGGGAATAGATAAATACAGAAACAGAATAAAGAGGGAACAGTTGTATAGGGACATAAATAGCGGGAAGAAATGCACAAAGACATAGAAAGAAGAGAAAATTAATAGAATTATGTAGAGAAGTTGGAACAGATTATTTGATTAATAGAGAAGAGGGAACAGATTAATAGATAAATAAAATATTGGGTACAGATGAATAGAGGAATGGAATAGAGTAAAGAGATAAATAGCGAAATAGTGTTGAGGGTACAGATAAATAGTGAAATAGATAAGACTGAACAGAAAAATGGAGAAATAGATGGGGGGAGGAGATAAATAGTGAAATAGATTAGCGGGAATAGATGATTAGATAATCAGAATTGATGGGAATCGACAAATAGATAATCAAAATAGATGGGAACAGATGAATAAAGAAATAGAAGCAAGGGAACAGATAAATAGAGAATTAGAAAGAGGGGACTACTGATAAAGAGAGAAATATTAAAAAGAGAGCAGATAAAGAGAGAAATAGAATCAACGGAAAAGATTATTTTGGAATGAGAAAGAAAAGGGAACAGGTAAACAAAGTAGTTGAACAAAGAGAGAACGGGTAAGTAGAAAACAGAATAAAGATGGAACAGGTAAATAGGGACACAGAACAAAGAGGGAGTTAATTAGCGGTTTTATGAAGTTAAGTTGGAACAGATTATGTGTTTAAAAAAGAGAAGAGGGAAGAGATTAATAGATAAATAAAATAATGGGCACAGATGAATAGAGGAATGGGATAGAGTAAACAGTTAAATAGTGAAATAGTACTGAGAGACCAGATGAATAGAGAAATGGATTAGTGGGGACAGATTAATAGAGAAATAGATTAGAGGGGAAAGATTAGGAGTGGAATAGAACAGAGGGAACAGATTAACAGAAAAATAGAATAGAAGGGAATAAATTATTAGTGAGAAGAGGGAAGAGACTAATCGAGAAATAGATTAGGGGAAACAGATAAAAAGGGAAATCGATTAGAGGGAACAGATAAAAGAGAAATAGAAAGGAGAGAGAGAACAGATAAATAGAGAAATAATATAAAGAGGGAACTGGTAAATATAGAAAAAGAATAAAGAGTGAACAGGTAAAAAGAGAAAGATAATAAAGAGGGAACAGGAAAATAGAGCAATACAATAAAGAGGAAAAAGGTGTATAGGGAAACAGAATAGCTGGAACTGATAAAGAGAGGGAAAGAACAGAGAGAACAGATAAATAGGGAATTCGATTAGGGGGAATAGATATAGAGAGAAATAGAATCTCAGGAACAGTTAAACAAAGAAATAGTAAGAAGAGAGGACAGATAAAGAAAGAAATAGAATCGAGGAAAAAGATTAATTTGGAATGAGAAAGAAGAGGGAATGGATAAATATAGAAATAGAATAAAGAGAAAACATGTAAATAGAAATCAGAATAAGGAGGGAACAGGTAAATTGAGCAGTAGAATAAGAGGAAACAGGTGTATAGGGACATAGAAAAAGGGGAACAGATAATTAGTAACATAGAAAGAAGATGGAACAGATGTCTAGGGACATAGAAAGAAGAGGGAACAGATAAAGTGAGAAACGGAAAAGCGGTAAGAGATAAATGGAGAAATAGATAGAAGAGGGAGTAAATTAATAGGTTTATAGAGAGAAGCTGGAACAGATTATTTCATTAATAGAGAGAAGAGGGAACAGATGAATAGAGGAATGGAATAAACAGATAAATAGTGAAACACAGCGTCGCCATAGAGATACGGAGACACACAGCCGTGGGATATGGGTACTGCAACGCCATAGAGATACAGAGCGACCCCATAGAGACACATAGAGACAGCGACACCCCGTGGTGGATATGGGTACTGCAACGCCATAGCGCCGCCTTGTGGCCGTATAGAAATACTGCACCTCCAGAGCGATACATAGCGACCCCATAGAGACCCAAAAAACGACGACCCCAAAAGAGATATTGGGCACTGATGAATAGAGGAATGGAATAGAGTAAACAGATAAAGAGTGAAATAATATTGAGGGAACAGCAAATAGAGCAATAGAAAAGTGGGGACAGATTAATAGAGAAAATATAGGATAAAGGGAACAGATTAATATGCAAATAGGACCGAGGGGCGTGTTGATATGCAAATCGAATCCAGGGGGCGAGTTGATATACAAATAGGACCGAGGGGGTGGGTTGATATGGGAATACGATGGAGGGGGCCATTTAAGGTGAAATAGTAAAGAGAAAGAACAGATAAAGAGAAACAGAATCAAGGGAAAAGACTAATATGGAAAGAGAAAGAAGCAGGATCAGAAAAATATAGAAACAATAAAGAGGGAACAGGTAAATAGAGAAAAAGAATAAAGAGGGAAGTGGAAAATAGAGCAAAGAATAAAGAGGGAAAAGAGAAGCAGAGAAATAGTAAGAAGAGAGAACAGATAAAGACAGAAATAGAATCGAGGGAAAAGATTAATATGGAAAGAAAAAGAAGAGGGAACAGGTAACTAGAGCAATAGAATAAAGAGGGAACACTTGTACAGGGACATAGAAAGAAGAAGAAAGAGATGCACAGGGACTCAGAATATTGGGAGCAGCTTAGCAGTGAAATAGCACAGAGGGAATAATATAATAGTGAGACGAGGGAACAGACTAATACAGAAATATATTATGGGTGTGATAGAAATTGAGTTCTGTACTTTCTATACTTGTTAATCAAACCAGTCGCAAGACAGATGTCTCAGTATCCTTCAGTGTGTTTATCTTTTCCTTCTCTTAGAACTATGTAGCTTGTAGAAGACTTAAAAATAGATATATGGATGTTTATGTAAAATGGAGCCGCCGCGTCTTGTTAGTTCTGATAGTTGCACAGATAGTAGTGACCTTCTAAAGAATTGAAAACAAGAAAAATAATAAGCAGGAGCCTTCTCTGAAACCTACATAATTGGAGTTGAAGAATACGGCAGCATTCATCTCTGCGAGGAGACAGAGGATGACTCCCAAATACCAGCCAGTGCAGACCAGAAAGAGAAGATTACCAAGAAAACAGAGATAAGAGACAATAAAAAGAGCGGGTCGGAAGGCCCTGGAGCGAGCCTTTAGTGGAGCGGAGACTCCAGGCCGCTCAGCACTGTTTCGCTCATTTATTGCTTACTTAATAAATCACTTACTATTGGCAACGATCGGTGCGTATCGTTCTTCACACTTATAACATGGGGAACAGATAAAAAGAGAAATAGAATGGAGGGAACAGATAAATGGAGAAATAGAAAGAAGAGGGAACAGAATTATTGTGAAATAGTAAGAAGAGAGGACAGATAAAGAGAGAAATAGAAGGAAGAGAGTACAGATGAAGAGAGAAATAGAATCGAGGGAAAAGATTATTTTGGAAAGAGAAAGAAGAGGGAAGAGGTAAATAGGGGCACGGAATAAAGAGGGAACAAATTAACAGACAAACTGAAGAGGGAACAGATGATTTGTTTAATAAAGAGAAGAGGGAACAGATTAATAGATAAATAAAATATTGGGCACAGATGAATAGAGGAATGGAATAGAGTAAACAGATAAATAGTGAAATACATAAGAGGGAACAGATAAATAGAGAAATAGATTAGAGGGAACAGATGATCAGATAATCAGAATGGATGGGAAGAGACGAATGGATAATCAAAATCTATGGGAACAGTTGAATAAAAAAATAGAATCAAGGGAACAAATACAGAGAAAATAGAAAGAAGAGAGCACAGATAAAGAGAGAAATAGAATTGAGGGAAAAGATTAATTTGGAAAGACAAAGTAGAGCTGTGGTACAGGTAAATAGAGCGAGAGAAAGAAGAGGGATCAGGTAAATGGAGAAACATAAAGAAGAGGGAAGAGTAAATGAGAGGAATAGTAGAGCGGGAAGAGATAAAGGGAGAAATAGATAGAGGAGGGAGTAAATTGATTTCTTGAGAAGTTGGAATAGATTATTTGATTAATAGAGAGAAGAGGGAACAGATAAATAGAGAAATAGTGTAAAGAGGGTACTGGTAAATATAGAAAAAGAATAAAGAGTGAACAGGTAAATAGAGAATCAAGAGGGAACTGGTAAACAGAACAACAAAATAAAGAGGGAAGAGGAAAATAGAACAATAGAATAAAGAGGGAACAGGTGTATAGGGAAATAGTATATCAGGAACTGATAAAGAGAGGAAAAGAACAAAGGGAACAGATTAACAGTGAGAAGAGGGAACAGATAAATAGGGAAATCGATTGGGGGAATAGATAAAGAGAGAAATAGAATCGCAGGAACATTTAAATGGAGAAATAGTAAGAAGAGAGGACAGAAAGAGAGAAATAGAATCGAGGGAAAAGATTATTATGGAAAGAGAAAGAAGAGGGAATGGATAAATACAGAAATAGAATACAGAGGAAACATGTAAATAGAAAACAGAATAAGGAGGGAACAGGTGTATAGGGACATAGAAAAAGGGGAACAGATAATTAGTAACATAGAAGATGGAAGAGATGTATAGGGACATTGAAAGAAGAGGGAACAGATGAAGTGAGAAACAGAAAAGTGGTAAGAGATAAACGGAGAAATAGAAGGAGTAAATCAATAGGTTTATAGAGAGAAGTTGGAACAGATTATTTCATTAATAGAGGGAAGGGGGAACAGATTAATAGAGAGATAAAATATCGGGCACAGATGAATAGAGGAATGGAATAAACAGATAAATAGTGAAACACTGTCCCCATAGAGATATGGAGACACAGCGACACCCAGTGGTGGATATGGGTACTGCAACGCCATAGCGCCGCCTTGTGGCCGTATAGAAATACTGCACCTCCAGAGCGATACATAGCGACCCCATAGCGACCCCAAAATAGACCCCAAGAACGACGACCCCAAAAGTGATATTGGGCACAGATGAATAGAGGAATGGAATGGAGTAAACAGATAAATAGTGAAATTGTATTGAGGGAACAGATAAATAGAGAAATAGATTAGAGGGAACGGAGAAAAAGAAATAGAAAAGAGGGAACAGATTAAAAGTGAAATAGAATAGAATGAATAAATTAATAGTGATAAGAGGGAACAGACCAATTGAGCAATCGATTAGGGGGAACTGATAAACAGAGAAATCGAATAGAGGGAATAGATAAAAGAGAAACTGAAAGAAGAGAGAGCAGATAAACAGAGAAATTGACTAGAGGGAACAGAATGATCGGAGAAATAGTATCTCGGGAACAGATAAAGACTGAAATTGAAAGAAGTGGGAACAGATAAAGAGAGAAATAGAATTAAGGGAAAGGATTGTTATGGAACGATAAAGAGGGAACTGGTAAATAAGAGAAAGAATAAAAAGGGAACAGGTAAATGGGGAAATAGAATAAAGAGAGAAAGGGTAAACGGAGAAATAGAATAAAGATGGAAGAGGTTAATAGAGAAATAGAATCACGTGAACAGATGTATAGGGATATCATAGATAGAAGAGGGAACAGATGTATAAGGACATAGAAAGAGAAGGGAAAAGTAAATTAATAGATTTATATAGCGAAGTTGGAAAAGATTATTAATTAATAGAGAGAAGAGTGAACAGATAAATAGATAAATAAAATCTTGGGCACAGATTAAAAGAGGAATGGGATAGAATTAACAGGTAAATAGTGACATAGTATTGAGGGAACAGATAAATAGAGAAATAGATTAGTTGGGACAGATTAATAGTAAATAGATTCAAGTGAAATGATTAGTAGAGAAATAGATTGGAGAGAACAGAGAAAGAGAAGTAGATCAAGGAAACAGATTAAGAGTGAAACAAAGCAGGGACTAAACTAATAGTGAGAAGGGGGAACAGAGAAAAAGAGAAATCGATTTGAGGGAACAGATAAAATAGAAATAGAAGAGAGAACAGTTAAATAGAGAAATCAGTTAGAGGGAACAGAATGAACTGAGAAATAGAATCGCGGGAACAGATAAAGAGCGAAATAGAAGGAAAAGGGAACAGATTTATAGTGAAAGAGTAAGAAGAGAGAACAGATAAATAGAGAAATAGAATAAAGAGGGAACTGGTAAATATAGAAAAAGAAAAAAGACTGAACATGTAAATAGAGAAAGAGAATAAAGAGGGAACTGGTAAAGAGAACAACAGAATAAAGAGGGAAGAGGTATATGGAGAAACAGAATAAAGAGGGAACAGGAAAACAGAAACAGAATAAAGAGGGAATTGTTAAATAGAGCAATATAGTAAAGAGGGAACAGAAGTATAGGGACATAGAAGAGAGAAGAGTAAATTAATAGAACTATATAGAGCAGTTGGAACAGATTAATTGATTAATAGAGAAAAGGGAACAGATTAATAGATAAATAAAATATTGGGCACAGATGAATAGAGGAATGGAATGGAGTAAACAGATAAAGAGTGAAATCGTATTGAGGGAACAGATAAATAGAGAAATAGATGAGAGGGAAGAGATTAATAGAGAAATAGATTAGCTGGAACAGATGATTATATAATTAGAATCGATGGGAATAGACAAATTGATAATCAAAATCGATGGGAACAGATGAATAAATAAATAGAATCGAGGGAACAGATAAACAGAGAATAAGAAAGAAGAGAGCAAAGAATTATAGTGAAACAGTAAGAAGAAAGAACAGATAAAGAGAGAAACAGAATCAAGGAAAAAGATTATTATGGATAGATAAAGAAGAGCGAACAGATAAATATAGAAATAGAAGAAGAGGGAGCAGGTAAATGGGGACACAGAAATAAACAGGAAGAGTAAATTAATAGATTTATAGGGCGAAGTTGGAAGAGGTTATTTGATTAATACACAGAAGAGGGAACAGATTAAAAGATAGATAAAATATTGGGCACAGTTGAATAGAGGAATGGAATAGAGTAAACAAATAAATAGTGAAATAGTATTGAGGGAACAGATAAATAGAGAAATAGATTAGAGGGAAGAGATTAATAGTGTAATAGATTAGCGGGAACAGATGATTAGATAATCCAAATCGATGGGAATAGACGAATAGTTAATCAAAATCAATGGGAACAGATGAATAGAGAAATAGAATCGAGGGAAAAGATTATTATGGAAAGATAAAGAAGAGGGAACAGATAAATAGAGCAATAGAATAAAGAGGGAACAGTTGTATAGGGACATAGAGTAGAGGAAAGAGATGCACAGGGACATAGAATAGCGGGAACAGATGAACAGTGAAATAGAACAGAGGGAATAATATAATAGTGAGACGAGGGAACAGAGTAATAGAGAAATCAATTCTGGGGAACACAAAAAGAAATCGATTAGGGGGAACAGATAAAGAGAGAAATCGAATTGAGGGAACAGATAAACGGAGAAGTAGAAAGAAGAGGGAACAATTATAGTGAAAGAGTAAGAAAAGAGGACAGATAAAGAGAGAAATAGAGGGAAAAGATTATTTTGGAAAGAGAAAGAAGAGGGAAGAGATAAATAGGGACACGGAATAAAGAGGAAACAGATAAAGAGAGAAAAAGAAGAGCGGGAAGAGATAAAGAGAGAATCAGAAGAGGGAGTAAATTAATAGATTTATAGAGAGAAGTTGGAACAGATTATTTGATTAATAGAGAGAAGAGGGATCAGATTAATAGAGAGATAAAATATTGGGCAAAGATGAATAGAGGAATGGAATAGAGTAAACAGATAAATAGTGAAACACAGTGACCCCACAGAGACACAGCGACTCCCAGTGGTGGGATATGGGTACTGCATCTCCATAGAGATACATAGCGACCCCATAGAGACACATAGAGACAGCGACACACAGTGGTGGGATATGGGTACTGCATCGCCATAGCGCCGCCTTGTGGCCGTATAGAAATACTGCACCTCCAGAGCGATACATAGCGACGACCGCAAAAGAGATATTGGGCACAGATAAATAAATAGAGGAATGGGATAAAGTATACAGATAAATAGTGAAATTGTATTGAGGGAACAGATAAATACAGAAACAGAATAAAGAGGGAAAAGGTAAATAGAGCAATAGAATAAAGATGGAACAGTTGTATAGGGACAGAGAATAGCTGGAAGCGATGTACAGGGACATCATAGAAAGAAGCGGGAACGCATGTATAGGGACATAGAAAAGGAGAGGGAAGAGTAAATTAATAGAATTCTACAGAGAAGGTGGAACAGATTATTTGATTAATAGAAAGAAGAGGGAAGAGATTAATAGATAAAATATTGGGCACAGATGAATAGATGAATGGAATAGAGTAAACAGATAGATAGTGAAATAGTATTGAGGGAACAGATGAATAGAGAAATAGATTAGTGGGGACAGATTAATTGAGAAATAGAAAGAAGAGTGAACAGATAAAAAGAGAAATTGATTAGAGGGAACAGAATGAATTGAGAAATAGAATCGTGGGAACAGATAAAGAGTGAAATAGAAAGAAAAGTGAATAGATTTATAGTGAAATAGTAAGAAGAGAAGAGATAAAGAGAAATAGAATTGAGAAAAGATTGTTATGGAATAATAAAAAAGAGTGAACAGGTAAATAGAGAGACAGAATAAAGAGGGAACAGGAAAATAGAGCAATAGAATAAAGAGGGAAGAGGTGTATAGAGGCATAGAACAGCGGGAAGAGGTGTATAGGGGCATAGAATAGCGGGAACTGATATCTAGAGGAAAAGAACAGAGGGAACAGATTAACAGTGAGATGAGGGAACAGGCTAGTAGAGAAATCGATTAGGGAAAACATAAAGAGAGAAATAGAATCGTGGGAACAGATAAAATGAGAAATAGAAAGAAGAGGGAACAGAATTACAGTGAAATAGTAAGAAGAGAGGACAGATAAAGAGAGAAATAGAAACGATGGAAAAGATTTTTATGGAAAGATTAAGAAGAGGGAACTGATGAATAGAGAAATAGTATAAAGAGGGAACAGGTTAATAGAAACAGAATAAAGAGGGAAAAGGAAAATAGAGTACTAGAATAAAGAGGGAACGGGTGTGTAGGGACACAGAGTTGAGGGAATGGATAAACGGGGACATAGAAGAGGGAGTAAAACAATAAATTTATAGCGAGAAGTTGGAAAACATTATTTGATTAATAGAGAGAAGAGGGAACAGATTAATAGATATATAAAATATTGGGCACAGATTAATAGAGGAATGAAATAGAGTAAACAGATAAATAGTGAAAGAGTATTGAGGGAACAGATAAATAGAGAAATAGATAAGAAAACAGAATAAAAGAGAAATAGATTAGAGGGATGAGATTACTTGAGAAATAGATTAGCTGGAACAGATGATTAGATAATCAAAATCGATGGGAATAGACAAATAGATGGGGACAGATGAATAAAGAAATAGAATCCAGGGAACAGATAAAGAGAGAAATAGAAAGAAGAGAGCACAAATAAAGAGAGAAACAGAATCGAGGGAAAAGATTAATTTGGAAAGAGAAAGAAGAGGGAAGAGGTAACGGGCGTATAGGGACAGAGAGTCGAGGGAACAGATTAATAGTGAGAAGAGGGAACAGACTAATAAGAGAGAAATCGATTAGGGGGAACAGAGAAAGAGAGAAGAGAAATCGATTAGGGGGAATAGAGAAGGAGAGAAGAGAAATCGATTGGGGAATAGAGAAAGAGAAATAGAAAGAAGAGTGAACACAATTATATTGAAATAGTAAGAAGAGAGGACAGATAAAGAGAAAAATAGAAGAAGGTGTAGAACAATAGATTTATAGAGAGAAGTTGGAACAGATTATTTGATTAATAGAGAGAAGAGGGAACACATTAATAGATAAATAAAAGAATGGGCACAGATTAATAGAGGAATGGAATAGAGTAAACAGATAGTGAAATAGTATCGAGGGAAGAGATAAATAGAGAAATAGATTAGTGGGGACAGATCAATAGAGAAATATAATAGCAGGAATAGATGAATAGATACATAGATTAGCAGGAAGAGATGATTAGATAATCAGAATCGATGGGAATAGATGAATAAAGAAATACAATCGGGGGAACAGATAAAGAGAGAAACAGATTAGCAGGATATTAGGGTGGGACAGCGAGGAGTTAGGGCCAGAGATTGGGAAGGAACAGCGAGGATTTGGACGGAGCAATTGTCTGTGCAGCGTCCAGCAGCTGAGACCAAATCCATGGAGCACTCTTAGTCCTACCTGACCCCGAACATGCACAGCTCCGCCGGTCCCGATGGATGCAGCACAGAGTGCGGAGGGAATTCTCCGTTGCGCTCAGCAGGCCGCTCTGTGGAAGAGCTGAGACGGCGTGGCGGCCAGCGCACGGCCACGGGAAGCAGGAGAGAAGAAAAAAAATACGTGAACCCAAAAAATGCCTCCAAAAAAACCCAAAAAAACTCCCCCAAAAATGCCAAAAAAATCCACCAAAACTATCCCCCCAAAATATCCAAAAAAAAAAAAAAAGAAAAAAGAAAAAAAATCTCCAAAAAAAATCCCCCTAAAAATCCCCCCAAAAGCTACAAAGAATTCCCCAAAAAATCCCCCAAACTGTTGCAGCGCTGTGGGGCAATACTATAGGGAGGGCAGCGGCGCTATGGGGCCGCGCTTTTGAAGCCCTCCCCGCTCTGCCCCAGCAATCAGCCGCCACTAATGAATTAATTAAGCCGCAATTAATTTATTAAGCCGCCCTGTAAAGGGCGCATGCACAGAGATACATAGTGACACATAGAGATGCATAGACAGTGACACAGCGACACCCTGTGGTGATATATGGGTACTGCACCTCCGTAGCGATACATAGCGACCACATAGAGACACATAGAGACAGCGACACCCAGTGGCGGATATGGGTACTGCAACGCCATAGCGCCGCCTTGTGGCCGTATAGAAATACTGCACCTCCAGAGCGATACATAGCGACCCCATAGCGATGACACCAAAAGAGATTTTGGGCACAGATAAATAAATAGAGGAATGGGATAAAGTATACAGATAAATAGTGAAATTGTATTGAGGGAACAGATAAATAGAACAATAGATTGGTGGGGACAGATTCATAGAGAAATAGATTGGAGGGAACAGATGAATAGAGAAATAGAATCGAGGGAACAGATTAATGAGAAGTAGTATAGGGGGAACACATTCATAGAGAAATAGAATAGCGGGAACAGAGAGAAAAAGAGCTGAGGGAACGTAAATAGAGAAATAGAAAGAAGAGGGGACAGAAACAGAGACATAGAACATCGGGAATTAAAGAAATAGAATAGTGGGAATAAAAAATAGAGAAATAAAGTGGAGGGAACATATAAAAAGTGATATAGAAGAGAGGGAAAAGAATTATAGAGAGAAGAGGTAATATATAAATAGAGAAATTGAAGAGAGGGAAGAGACGAATAGAGAAATGGAACAGAGGGAATAGAATAAGAGATAAATAGAACAGAGCTAACAGGTTTAGAGGGAAATAGATTAGAGGGGACAGATTAAGAGAGAAAGGGAATAGAGGGAATGGATTAATAAAGAGAAGAGGGAACAGAGGAATAGAGACATAGAAGAGGGAACTGATTAATGTGGAAATAGAAGCGGGAATAATTTGATAGTTATAGAGTGGAGTTGGAACAGAGTTTGAGATTTGTAGAGAGAACAGGGGACATATGATTAGATTGATAGTGGGAACGGATAAAAGCAGATAAATAGAATATTGGGAACAGACTAATAGAGGAATGGAATCGAGGGAATGGATATATAGAGGAATGGAACAGCGGAACGGATCAGGAGAGAAATAGAAAGAAGAGGGAATGGATTCATAGAGAAATAGAATGGATGGGATCAGATGTATACGGAAAGAGAATCGAGGGAACAGATCAACAGGGACATGGATGAGAGGGAACAGATTAATAGTGAGAAGAGGGGAAAGAATAAGAGAGAAATAGATTCGAGGGAATTGATTACTATGGAAATAGAAAGAAGCGGGAACGGATAAATAGAGAAGGAGAAAGAAGTGGGAATCATGTAATAGATTTATAAAGAGAAGAGTGAAGAGATGAATAAAGAAATGGAAAGAAGAAGGTAGAGTTTAATCGAGAAATAGAATCGAGAGTACAGGAAAACAGAGAAATAGAAGAGTGGGAACAGATAAATAGAAGGAATAACGAGAGGAACAGATAACGAGAGGAATACAATGGAGGGAATAGATCAATAGAGAAATCCAATAGAGGGAACAGATTCACGGTGCGAAGAGGGAACAGAGAAACAGAGAAATGGAATCGAGGGAACAGATTAAAAGTTAGAAGAGGAAACATTAATAGAGAAATAGAACAGAGGAAAAAGAGTAAAAGAAAGAAGAGGGAAAATATGAATAGAGAAATGGAAGAGAGGGAACAGATTTATAGGGAGTAGACGGAAAAGATAAAAAGAGAAACAGAATAGCGGGAGCAGAAAAATAGATGAAAGAGGGAACGTGTAAATAGAGAAATAGAAAGAAGAGAGAACAGAAGTGGGAATATATTTATAGAGAAATGGAATAGAGGGAAAAGATTTATAGGATGTAGACAGAAAAGATAAATAGCAAAGCAGAATAGTGGGAAGAGATTAATAGAGAAAAAAGAGAACAGATAAATAGTGAAATAGAATCGAGGGGACAGATAAACAGAGAAATGGAAAGATGAGGGTACATATAAATAGAGAATTAGATTAGAGGGAGCAGAAAAAAAGAGGAATAGAATAAAGGGAATAGATTAACAGGGAGAAGAGGGAGCGGATAAATAGAGAAATAGAAAGAGGAGGGAATTATATAATGGATTTATAGAGAGGAGAGGGAACAGATTATTATTAACAGATAAACGGAGGAATGGAGTCACGGAAACAGAGAAATGGAGAAACAGAACAGAGGGAATAGAATAATAGGGAGAAGAGGGAATGGATAAATACAGAAATAGAATCGAGGGAACAGATAAAGAGAGAAACGGAAGAGCAGAAAGAGATAAATAGAGAAATGGATAGAAGAGGGAATAATTTAATAGAGTTATAGAGAGAAGTTGGAACAGATTATTTGATTAATAGAGAAGAGGGAACAGATCAATAGATAAATAAAATACTGGGCATAGATAAATAGAGGAATGGAATAGAGTAAACAGAGAAATAGTGAAACACAGTGACCCCATAGAGACAGCGACACCCAGTGGTGGATATGGGTACTGCAACGCCATAGCGCCGCCTTGTGGCCGTATAGAAATACTGCACCTCCGGAGCGATACATAGCGACCCCATAGAGACCCCAAAATTGACCCCAAGAACGACGACCCCAGAAGAGATATTGGGCACAGATGAATAGAGGAAAGGAATGGAGTAAACAGATAAAGAGTGAAATAGTATTGAGGGAACAGATGAATAGAGAAATAGATTGGTGGGGACAGATTAATAGAGAAATAGATATAAGAGGGAATAAATAATAATTTTATAGAGAGAAGAGGTAACAGATTAGAAGAGGAATGGAATGGAGGGAATGGATTAAAAGAGAAACAGAACAGTGGGAACTGATTAACGGAGAAATAGATCAGATGGAACAGGTGAACAGAGAAACAGAACGGAGGGAAAGAATAAATAGTGAGAAGAGGGATCGGATGAAGAGAAACAGAACGGAGGGAACAGTTACAGAGACAAATAGAGCGGAGGGAAATGATTAAGGGAGAAATAGAATAAAGGGAAAAGATCCAGAGAGAATGAAAATTGAGGGAAGAAATTACTAGGGAGAAGAGAGGAAGGGAGGAATAGAAACGAGGGAACGCGTTCATCGAGAAATAGAACAGCAGGAACTGGTAAATAGAGAAATAGAAAGCAGGCAGAGCAGATAAATAAAGAAGGAGAATATCGAGAATACAAAAATAGAGAAAGAAAATCCAGGGAAGAAATAAACAGAAATAGGAGACAGAAATAAATAAATAGAGAAATAGAAATATGAGGGTACAAATAAATAGAGGAATAGCATTGATGGAAGAGATTGATAGAGAGAAGAGGGAATATATGAACAGAGAAATGGAATAGGGGGAATGGATTTATAGGGAGGAGACGGAAAAGATAAATAGAGAAATAGAATATCGGGAAGAGAGAAAGGGATAGAAGAGGGAACAGATAACGAGAGGAATAGAATGGAGGGAACACAAAGAGAAAACACAGAATGGAGGGAACATGAAAACAGAGACATAGAAAGGAGAGGGAACTGTTGAACAGAGAAATAGAATCCAGGGCACTGAGAGAGAAATGGAACAGAGAGAACGGATAAAGAAAGAAATAGAATCGATGGAACAGATAAAGAGAGAAATGTCAAGTAGAGGGAAGAGACTGATAGGAAAAAAATAAGAAGAGGGAAGAGAGAAATAGAGTAATAGAACAAAGAGGGAACTGGTAAATAGAGAAAGAGAATAAAGAAGGAATAAGTAAAGAGAGCAATAGAGCAGCTGGAGCAGATAAACAGAGAGGAAGAAAAAATAATTTAATAGATTTATAGAGAGAAGTTTTAACGGATTATTAGATAAATGGGATATTGGGAACAGATGAACAGACGGATGGCATCGAGGGAGCGGATAAATAGAGAAATAGGATTGAGGGAACAGATAAATAGAGAGAGAGTACTGAGGCAAAGGATAAGTAGAGAAATAGAATAGCGGGAAGGGATAAGTAGAGATGGAGAACGTTGCGGGAAGAGATAAATGGAGAAATAGATTAGCGGGAACAGATGAATAGATCTATTGATTAGCGGGAAGAGATGAATAGAGAGATAGAACCGATGGGAACGGATGCACAGCGTAAAAGAATCAATGAGAACAGTTGTATAGGGAAACAGAATCGAGGGAAAAGATGTACGGGGATTAAAATCAAGGGAACAGATGAATACTGAGAAGAGGGAGCAGATAAACAGAGCAATGGAACCGAGGGAGCAGATCGATAGCGAGAAGAGGGGTTATAGGCGTGAAGAACGATACACACCGATCGCTGCCAATAGTAAGGAATTTATTGAGCAAGCAATAAAGGAGCGGAGCAGCGCTGGGCGGCCGGGAGTCTGCGCTCCACCACAGGAGCCGACCCCTCTTCTTATCGGCTCTTATCTCTATATTCGTGGTTCTCTTTCCTTCCTGGGCTGCGCCGACTGCTATCTGGGAGCCGTTCTCTGCCTCCTCGCAGAGAAGAGATGAAGGCTGCGGTCCTCTTCAGCTCCGATCGCGTGCGCTCAAGAGGAGATTTCCACTTCTTTTCCTTCTGCGGTTCCTCAGAAGGTCGCTGCTATGTTATGTCCATTGCCCAGGTGTCAGAACTAAGCGCTGTGGCTCCGATTTCCAAAACCATCTCTCCATCCACTTTCAGACTTCTACCGACCACACAGTTCTAAGAAAAATAAGCGCTGCCAAACACTGCCCCATCCATCTCGAGTCGGTTTGATGAACGGGAATAGAAAGCACAGACCTCGTTTCCTATCACAATCCCCCCTTTTCCTTTGATCACCTCGTTCATCAAACCGTATCACCGCATCCTGGGCTAAAAGGTGACCTTTTCCTTCCAGTTGTTTCCGACAGTGTTTTCTGGTTCCCGTTATCCGGTGGAGCGCAGACTCCCGGCCGCCCAGCGCTGCTCCGCTCGTTTATTGCTTGCTCAATTAATTCCTCACTGCCGGCAACGATCGGTGTGTGCACACCTATAACAGAGGGAGCGGGTGTAGAGAGAAACAGAACCGATGGGAACAGATGGACGGGGAAATAGAATCGAGGGAAGAGAGGTAGAGGGACATGGAAAGCAGGCGCAACAAATCAATACGGAAAGAGGAAGAAGAGGGAACAGACTAATAGGGAAATAGAAGAGGGAACAGATTGATAGGGAAATATCATTGAGGGAACGGATTAATAGTGAGAAGAGGGAAGTGATTAATAGAGAAATAGAAAGAAGAATGAGTAATTTAATGGATTCATAGAGAGAAGTTGGAACAGATTATTTGATTAATAAAGAGGGAACAGATTAATAGATAAATAAAATATCGGGCAGAGATGAAGAGAGAAATGGAATAGAGTAAACAGATAAATGGTGAAATAGTATTGAGGGAACAGATTAATAGAGAAAGAGATTAGTGGGGACAGATTAATAGAGAAATAAATTAGAGGGAAGAGTCTAGTAGAGAAATAGATTGGAGGGAACAGATAAATAGAGAAATAGAATGAAGAGGTAACGGGATGTTATGGTGTGGAATAGCAATGCCAGAAATCATAAAGCCACGCCACAGGTAAAGAAAGAAACAGAAAGAAGAGAGGAGAGATGAACAGAGAAATAGAATCGAGGGAAATGATTAAGGCAGAAATAGATTGAAGAGGGAATAATTTAATAGATTTATAGAGAGAAGTTGGAAGAGATTATTCGTCTGATAGAGAAAAGAGGGAAGAGATGAATAGAGAAATACTGCATTGGGAACAGATGAACGGAGAAAGGGATTAGCGGGAACAGATAAAGAGAGAAACGGAAGAGCGGGTAGAGATAATTAGGGAAATAGATCAGAGGGAATAGGTGAAGAGAGAAATAGCATAGAGGGTACAGATTAATAGAGAAAAAGAAGAAGAGAATGAAAGGATTAATAGAGAGAAGAGGGTATAGATTAATAGAGAAATAAAACTGAGGGAAGTAATTAATAGGGAGAAGAGGGAACAGATCAACTGAAATATAGATTAGAGGGAATGGATAAACAGAGAAAAAGAATCAAGGGTGGAGATTAATGGAGGAATAGAATTCAGAAACAGATATACAGAGAAATAGAATAGAGGGAATAAATTCACAGAGAGAACAGGGAACAAATAACGAGAGGAATGGAAAGAAGAGGGAAGAGATGAAGGGAGGAATAGAATCGAGGGAACAGAAATATAGAACTAAAATCGAGGGAACAAATAAATAGAGAAACAGAAAGAAGAGGGAACAGATAAATAGGGCAATAGAATAAAGAGAGAACAGGTAAATAGAGCAAGAGAATAGCGGGAACAGATAAATAGAGAAGTAGAAAGAAGTGGGAATAATTTAATAGATTTATAGAGAAATGTTGGAACAGATAATTAGATCTATAGAGAGAAGAGGGAACAGATTATTAGATAAATAGAATATTAGGAACAGATGAATGGAGGAATGGAGTCGAAAGAAAAGGTTAATACAGGAATGGAATCGAGGGGACGGATAGAGAAAAGGTTTTGAGGAAAAGGATAAGTAGAGAAAAAGAATAGCGGGAACGGATAAGTAGAGATAGAGAAAGAAGCGGGAAGAGATAAATAGAGAAATGGAATCGATGGGAACAGATCAAGAGAGAAATAGTATAGGGGAAACATAAATATGGAAATAGAATAGCGGGAACAGATTAACAGTGAAATAGAAGAGAGGGAAATAGATTAACTGAGAAATAGAATGGAGGGAATAAATTAATAGTGAGAAGAGGGAACAGATTAATAGAGAAATCAATTAGAGGGAAGAGATCAAGAGAGAAATTGATTAGGGGGAACAGAATAAACTGAGAAATAGAATTGCGGGAAGAGATACATAAATAGAATGGCGGGATCAGATAAATAGAGAAATTAACTAGCGGGAACAGATAAATACAGAAATAGAGAGAAGAGGGAGTACATTTATAGATTTATAGAGAGAAGTTGGAACAGATTATTTGATTGAGAGAGAGAAGAGGGAACGGATTAATAGAGAAATAAAATATCGGGCAGAGATTCATAGAGGAATGGAATCGAGGGCACTGATTAAAAGAGAAACAGAATAGCGGGAACTGATTAACAGAGAAATAGATCAGAGGGAACAAATTAATAGGGAAAAGAGGGAACAGATATATTAAGAAACAGCACTGAGGGAACAGATAGAAAGAGAAAAATAATAGAGGGAACCAATAAATAGAGAAATAGAATGGAGGGAACTGATTAATAGAGTAATAGATATAAGAGGGATTAAACTAAAACATTTACAGTGAGAAAAGAGATTAATAGAGGAATGGAATATTGGGAACATATTAATAGAGGAATAGAATCGAGGGCACAGATAAACTGAAAAGTATTATTGAGAGAATAGATTGATAGAGAAATAGAAAGAAGAAGGAACAGACTTAGAGGGAAATAGGATTGAGGGTGCAGAAAAATAAAGAAATAGTACTGAGGACACAGAATAATGAGGAAATAGTGAGAAGAGGGAACAAATTAATAGAGAAATTAAGAGGGAATAGATAAATAGGGAGTAGAGGGAAAAGATAAACTGAGAAACGGAACGGAGTACACAGATAAAAAGATAAATATAATCTAGGGAACCAATAAACAGAGAAACAGAATCGAGGGAAGAGATCCATAGAGAAATAGAATGGAGGGAAGAGATGAATAGATGTAGGATCGAATAGGACTGAGGGCCGGAGGTTGGGGTGGGACAGCGAGGAGTTAGGGCTAGAGATTGGGGAGGAACAGCGAGGATTTGGACGGAGCAATTGTCTGTGCAGCGTCCAGCAGCTGAGACCAAATCCATGGAGCACTCTTAGTCCTACCTGACCCCGAACATGCACAGCTCCGCCGGTCCCGATGGATGCAGCACGGAGTGCCGAGGGAATTCTCCGTTGCGCTCAGCAGGCCGCTCTGGGCAAGAGCTGAGACGGCGTGGCGGCCAGCGCACGGCCACGGGAAGCAGGAGAGAAGAAAAAAAATACGTGAACCCAAAAAATGCCTCCAAAAAAACCCAAAAAAACTCCCCCAAAAATGCCAAAAAAATCCACCAAAACTATCCCCCCAAAATATCAAAAAAAAAAAAAACGAAAAAAAATCCGAAAAAAAAGAAACAAATTCTCCTCCAAAAAATCCCCCTCCCAAAAAAAAAAAAAAAAAAATTCCCACAAAAAAAAATCCAAAAAAAATCCCCCTAAAAATCCCCCAAAAAGCTACAAAGAATTCCCCAAAAAATCCCCCAAACTGTTGCAGTGCTGTGGGGCAATATTATAGGGAGGGCAGCGGCGCTATGGGGCCGCGCTTTTGAAGCGCTCCCCGCTCCGCCCCCGCAATCAGCCGCCACTGATGAATTAATTAAGCCGCAATTAATTTATTAAGCCGCCCTGTAAAGGGCGCATGCACAGAGATACATAGTGACACATAGAGATGCATAGACAGTGACACAGCGACACCCTGTGGTGATATGTGGGTACTGCACCTCCGTAGCGATACATAGCGACCACATAGAGACACATAGAGACAGCGACACATAGTGGTGGATATGGGTACTGCAACGCCATAGCGCCGCCTTGTGACCGTATAGAAATACTGCACCTCCAAAGCGATACATAGCGACCCCATAGCGACGACCCCAAAAGAGACATTGGGCACAGATGAACAGAGGAATGGAATAGAGCAAACAGATAAAGAGTGAAATAGTATTGAGGGAACAGATAAATAGAGAAATAGATTGGTGGGGACAGATTCATAGAGAAATAGATTGGAGGGAACAGATGAATAGAGAAATAGAATCGAGGGAACAGATTAATGAGAAGTAGTATAGGGGGAACACATTCATAGAGAAATAGAATGGACGGAACAGAGAGAAAAAGAGCTGAGGGAACGTAAATAGAGAAATAGAAAGAAGAGGGGACAGAAACAGAGACATAGAACAGCGGGAATTAAAGAAATAGAATAGTGGGAATAAAAAATAGAGAAATAAAGTGGAGGGAACATATAAAAAGTGATATAGAAGAGAGGGAAAAGAATTATAGAGAGAAGAGGTAATATATAAATAGAGAAATTGAAGAGAGGGAAGAGATGAATAGAGAAATGGAACAGAGGGAATAGAATAAGAGAGAAATAGAGCAAACAGGTTGAGAGAGAAATAGATTAGAGGGGACAGATTAAGAGAGAAAGAGAATAGAGGGAATGGATTAATAGAGAGAAGAGGGAACAGAGGAATAGAGACATAGAAGAGGGAACTGATTAATGTGGAAATAGAAGCGGGAATAATTCGATAGTTATAGAGTGGAGTTGGAACAGAGTTTGAGATTTGTAGAGAGAACAGGGGACATATGATTAGATTGATAGCGGGAACGGATAAAAGTAGATAAATAGAATATTGGGAACAGACTAATAGAGGAATGGAATCGAGGGAACGGATAAATAGAGGAATGGAATAGCGGAACAGATCAGGAGAGGAATAGAAAGAAGAGGGAATGGATTCATAGAGAAATAGAATGGATGGGATCAGATGTATACGGAAAGAGAACCGAGGGAATGGATAAACAGGGACATGGATGAGAGGGAACAGATTAATAGTGAGAAGAGGGGAAAGAATAAGAGAGAAATAGATTCGAGGGAATTGATTACTATGGAAATAGAAAGAAGCGGGAACGGATAAATAGAGAAGGAGAAAGAAGTGGGAATCATGTAATAGATTTATAAAGAGAAGAGTGAAGAGATGGATAAAGAAATAGAAAGAAGAAGGTAGAGTTTAATCGAGAAATAGAATCGAGAGTACAGGAAAACAGAGAAATAGAAGAGTGGGAACAGATAAATAGAAGAAATGACGAGAGGAACAGATAACGAGAAGAATACAATGGAGGGAACAGATCAATAGAGAAATACAATAGAGGGAACAGATTCACGGTGCGAAGAGGGAACAGAGAAACAGAGAAATGGAATCGAGGGAACAGATTAAAAGTTAGAAGAGGAAACATTAATAGAGAAATAGAACAGAGGAAAAAGAGTAAAAGAAAGAAGAGGGAAAATATGAATAGAGAAATGGAAGAGAGGGAACAGATTTATAGGGAGTAGACGGAAAAGATAAAAAGAGAAATAGAATAGCGGGAGCAGAAAAATAGATGAAAGAGGGAACATGTAAATAGAGAAATAGAAAGAAGAGAGAACAGAAGTGGGAATATATTAATAGAGAAATGGAATAGAGGGAAAAGATTCATAGGATGTAGACAGAAAAGATAAATAGCAAAGCAGAATAGTGGGAAGAGTTAAATAGAGAAAGAAGAGAGAACAGATAAATAGTGAAACAGAATCGAGGGGACAGATAAACAGAGAAATGGAAAGATGAGGGTACATATAAATAGAGAATTAGATTAGAGGGAGCAGAAAAATAGAGGAATAGAATAAAGGGAATAGATTAACAGGGAGAAGAGGGAACGGATAAATAGAGAAATAGAAAGAGGAGGGAATTATATAATGGATTTATAGAGAGAAGAGGGAACAGATTATGAGATCAACGGAATATTGGGAACAGATGAAGAGAGGAACGGAATCGAGGGAACGGATTAAAAGAGAAACAGAACAGTGGGAACTGATTAACGGAGAAATAGATCAGATGGAACAGGTGAACAGAGAAACAGAACAGAGGGAAATAATAAATAGTGAGAAGAGGGATCGGATGAAGAGAAACAGAACGGAGGGAACAGTTACAGAGACAAATAGAACGGAGGGAAATGATTAAGGGAGAAATAGAATAAAGGGGAAAGATTAAGAGAGAAATAAAATTGAGGGAAGAAATTACTAGGGAGAAGAGAGGAAGGAAGGAATAGAAACGAGGGAACGCGTTCGTCGAGAAATATAACAGTGGGAATAGAGAAATAGAAAGCAGGCAGAACAGATAAATAAAGAAGGAGAATATCGGGAATACAAAAATAGAGAAAGAAAATCCAGGGAAGAAATAAACAGAAATAGGAGACAGAAAATAAATAAATAAATAAATAGAAATAATAAATGGAGGAATAGCATTGATGGAAGAGATTGATAGAGAGAAGAGGGAATATAAGAACAGAGAAATGGAATAGGGGGAATGGATTTATAGGGAGGAGACGGAAAAGATAAATAGAGAAATAGAATATGGGGAAGAGAGAAACGGATAGAAGAGGGAACAGATAACGAGAGGAATAGAATGGAGGGAACACAAAGAGAAAACACAGAATGGAGGGAACATGAAAACAGAGACATAGAAAGGAGAGGGAACTGTTGAACAGAGAAATAGAATCCAGGGCACTGAGAGAGAAATGGAATAGAGAGAACAGATAAAGAAAGAAATAGAATCGATGGAACAGATAAAGAGAGAAATGTCAAGTAGAGGGAAGAGACTGATAGGAAAAAAATAAGAGGGAAGAGAGAAATAGAGTAATAGAATAAAGAGGGAACTGGTAAATAGAGAAAGAGAATAAAGAAGGAATAAGTAAAGAGAGCAATAGAGCAGCTGGAGCAGATAAACAGAGAGGAAGAAAGAATAATTTAATAGATTTATAGAGAGAAGTTGGAAGGGATTATTAGATAAATGGGATATTGGGAACAGATGAACAGACGGATGGCATCGAGGGAGCGGATAAATAGAGAAATAGTATTGAGGGAACAGATAAATAGAGAGAGAGCACTGAGGCAAAGGATAAGTAGAGAAATAGAATAGCGGGAACGCATAAGTAGAGATGGAGAACGTTGCGGGAAGAGATAAATGGAGAAATAGATTAGCGGGAACAGATGAATAGATCTATTGATTAGCGGGAAGAGATGAATAGAGAGATAGAACCGATGGGAACGGATGCACAGCGTAAAAGAATCAATGAGAACAGTTGTGTAGGGAAACAGAGGAGCCGACCCCTCTTCTTATCGGCTCTTATCTCTATATTCGTGGTTCTCTTTCCTTCCTGGGCTGCGCCGGCTGCTAGTTGGGAGTCGTTCTCTGCCTCCTCGCAGAGAAGAGATGAAGGCTGCGGTCCTCTTCAGCTCCGATTGCGTGCGCTCAAGAGGAGATTTGCACTTCTTTTCCTTCGGCGGTTCCTCAGAAGGTCGCTGCTATGTTATGTTCATTGCCCAGGTGTCAGAACTAAGCGCTGTGGCTCCGATTTACAAAACCATCTCTCCATCCACTTTCAGACTTCTACCGACCACACAGTTCTAAGAAAAATACGCGCTGCCAAACACTGCCCCATCCATCTGGAGTCGGTTTGATGGACGGGAATAGAAAGCACAGACCTCGTTTCCTATCACAATCCCCCCTTTTCCTTTGATCACCTCGTTCATCAAACCGTATCACCGCACCCTGGGCTAAAAGGTGACCTTTTCCTTCCAGTTGTTTCCGACAGTGTTTTCTGGTTCCCGTTATCCGGTGGAGCGCAGACTCCCGGCCGCCCAGCGCTGCTCCGCTCGTTTATTGCTTGCTCAATTAGTTCCTCACTGCCGGCAACGATCGGTGTGTATCGCTCTCTGCACACCTATAAGAGAGGGAGCGGATGTAGAGAGAAACAGAACCGATGGGAACAGATGGACGGGGAAATAGAATCGAGGGAAGAGAGGTAGAGGGACATGGAAAGCAGGCGGAACAAATCAATACGGAAAGAGGAAGAAGAGGGAACAGACTGATAGGGAAATAGAAGAGGGAACAGATTGATAGGGAAATATCATTGAGGGAACGGATTAATAGTGAGAAGAGGGAAGTGATTAATAGAGAAATAGAAAGAAGAGGGAATAATTTAATGGATTCATGGAGAGAAGTTGGAACAGATTATTCGTCTTACAAAGAAAAGAGGGAAGAGATGAATAGAGAAATACTACATTGGGAACAGATGAACGGAGAAAGGGATTAGCGGGAACAGATAAAGAGAGAAACGGAAGAGCGGGTAGAGATAATTAGGGAAATAGATCAGAGGGAATAGGTGAAGAGAGAAATAGCATAGAGGATACAGATTAATAGAGAAAAGAAGAATAGAATGAAGGGATTAATAGAGAGAAGAGGGTATAGATTAATAGAGAAATAAAATTGAGGGAATAAATTGATAGGGAGAAGAGGGAACAGATCAACTGAGATAGATTAGAGGGAACAGAGGAACAGAGAAATAGAATCGAGGGTGGAGATTAATAGAGACATGGAATTCAGGAAACAGATATAGAGAGAAATAGAAGAGAGGGAATAAATTCATAGAGAGAAGAGGGAACAGATAACGAGAGGAATAGAGAGAAGAGGGAAGAGACAAAGGGAGGAATAGAATCGAGGGAAGAGATGAATAGTGAAACAGAATTGTGGGAACTGTTTCATAGAGAGATAGAAAAAAGAGAGAACAGATTCATAGAGAAATAGGAAGAAAATAGAACAGATTTATAGAGAAAGAGAATCGAGGGGAGAATCTATAGGGAAATAGAAAGACGAGGGGACACATTAATTGGGACACAGAAAGAAGAGGGGACAGATAAATAGAGAAATAGAAGCGGGAAGGATTTAATAGATTCATAGAGATAAGAGGGAACAGATTGCTACATTTATAGATTATTGGGAACAGATGAATAGAGGAATGAATTCGAGGGCACGGATAAATAGAGAAACACAACCGAGGGTAGAGATTAATGGAGGAAGAGAATTCAGGAAACAGATATAGAGAGAAATAGAATAGAGTAATAGAGAGAAGAGGGAAGAGATAACTAGAGGAAGAGAATGGAGAGAGCAGGTGAACACAGCAATAGAAAGGAGAGGGAACTGTTTAACAGGGAAATAGAATCAAGAAAAAGGAACGGATTAATAGATAAATAAAATATTGGGCACAGATTAATAGAAGAATGGAATGGAGTAAACAGATAAAGAGTGAAACATTAGTGTGGACAGATTAATGGAGAAATAGATTAGAGGGAAGAGAGTAGAGGGAACAGAAAAATATATAAATATAACAGTGGGAAATGATGAATAGATATCTAGAATCGCGGGAACAGATGACTAGGTAATCAGAATCGATGGGAATAGATGAATAGATAAGCAAAATCAATGGGAACAGATAGATAAAGAAGAGAATCGAGGGAACAGATAAGGAGAGAAAGAGAAAGAAGAGGGAACGGGTAAAGAGAGAAAGGAAGAAGAGGGAACGGGGAAAGGGAGAAAAAGAATGGAGGGAAAAGATTAATATGGAAAGAGAAAGAAGAGGGAACAGGTGAATAGGGAAACAGTATAAGAGATACAGAGAAATGGGGACATAGGAGAATGGTAACAGAGAAATAGGGACATAGAATAGCGGGAACTGATAAAGAGGGACACAGAAAGAAGAGGGAGCATGTAAAAAGGGAAATAGAAAGAAGAGCAGATAGATGAAGTGAGAAATAAATTGTGGGAAGTGTTAAAAAAAGAAACAGAAGAGGGACTAAACAGATTGATAGAGAGAGGAGGGAACAGATGAGAAGATAAACAGAATATTGCGAAGAGTTCCATAGAGGAATGGAATCGAGGGAGTGGATAAATAGAGAGAGAACTGAGGCAAAGAATGTGCAGAGACATGGAATAGCGGGAACGCATAAGTAGAGAGAGAATGTTGCGGGGAGAGAGAAATAGAGAAACAGATTAGGGGAACAGATGAATAGAGAAACGGAATCGATGGGAAGAGAAAAATAGAAAAATATATTAGCGGGAAAAGATGAAGAGATAATCAGAATATATGGGGATAGATGCATCGATAATCAGAATCAATGGGAACTGATGAATAAAGAAACAGAATCGAGGGAACAGGTAAGGAGAGAAAGAGAAGAGAGAATAGAGAAAAAGAGAAATAGAATCAAGGAAAAGATGAATGTGGAAAGAGAAAGAAGAGGGAATGGGTAAATAGAGCAATGGAGTAAAGAGGGAACGGGCAAATAGGGATACGGAAAGAAGAGGGAGTAAATTCATAGATGTATAGAGAGAAGGTGGAACAGAGAATCTGCTCCCTCTTCTCCCTCTTAATCCAATGGATAGATAAATAAAATATTGTGCACAGATTAATAAAGGAATGAAATCAAGGGCACGGATGAAAAGAGAAACAGAATAGCGGGAACTGATGAACGGAGAAACAGAACAAAGGGAACTGATGAACAGAGAAATAGATCAGAGGGAACAAATTAATGGGGAAAAGAGGGAACAGGGATATTAAGAAACAGAATCGAGGGAACAGACAGAAAGAGAAAAATAATGGAGGGAACCCATAAATAGAGAAATAGAATCAAGGGAACTGATTAATAGAGTAATAGATATAAGAGGGATTAAACTAAAACATTTACAGTGAGAAAAGAGATTAATAGAGGAATGGAATACTGGGAACAGATTAATAGGGGACGTGAATCCAGGGAACGGATAAGTAGAGAAACAGAATAGCGGGAACAGATAAGTAGAGACAGAGAAAGAAGCGGGAAGGGACAGAGAAATAGATTAGCGGGAACACATTAATAGATATATTGATTAGCGGGAAGAGATGAAGAGAGAAATAGAATCGAGGGAACAGATAACTAGAGAAATAGATTGGAGGGAAGAGGTAAATAGGGACATAGAAAAGCGTAGGGAACAGAAAAAGAGAGAAAAAGAAAAACGGGAAGAGATAAAGAGAGAATCAGATGGAAGAGGGAGTAAATTAATAGGTTTATAGAGAGAAGTTGGATCAGATTATTTCAATAATAGAGAGACGAGGGATCAGATTGATAGAGAGATACAATAATGGGCACAGATGAATAGAGGAATGGAATAGAGTAAACAGATAAATAGTGAAATAGTATTGAGGGAACAGATAAATAGAGAAAGAGAATATAGGGAACGGATAAATAGAGAAATAAAACAGAGGGAAGAGATTAACAGAGGAATGGAACAGAGGGAACAGATTATATGAGAATTAGAATGGAGGGAACAAATTAATAGTGAGAAGAGGGAAGAGGTAATGAGAGGAATAGAATGGAGGGAACACAAAGAGAAAAAAATACAATGGAGAGAACAGGTAAACAGAGAAAGAGAGAAGTAGATTAGTGGGGACAGATTAATAGAGAAATAGATTGGAGGGAACAGGAAAAAAAAGAAAAAATATAATAGCAGGAAAAGATGAATAGATCTATAGATTCGTGGGAACAGATGATTAGATAATCAGAATCGATGGGACGAGATGAATAGATAATCAAAATCAATGGGAACTGATGAAAAGAGAAATGGGATTGAGGGAATAGATAAAGAAAGAAATATAAAGAAGGGATTACAGATTTATGGTGAAATAGTAAAAGGAGAGAACAGAAATAGAATCAAGGGAAAAGATTAATATGGAAAGAGAAAGAAGCGGGGACAGATAAATAGAGAAACAGAATAAAGAGGGAAGAGGGAAACAGAAAAACAGTATGAAGTGGGAAAAGGTAAATAGAGCAATAGAATAAAGAGGGAACACTTGTATAGGGACACAGAGAGCGGGAAGAGATGAACGGGGACAAAGACTAGCGGGAACAGATGAACAGTGAAATAGAACAGAGGGAATAACATAATAGTGAGACGAGGGAACAGACTAATAGAGAAATAAATCATGGGGAACACAAAGAGAGAAATAGAATCGAGGGGAAAGATAGACGGAGAAACAGAAAGAAGAGGGAAGAGAATTATTCTAGTGAAAGAAGAGAAGAGAGGACATATAAAGAGAGAAATAGAAAGAAGAGAGATCAGATGAAGAGAGAAATGGTAAAAAGAGCAGATAAAAAGAAATAGAATCGGGATGGAACAACTAAGAGTATAGGTAAATGGAGATAGAGAATAAAGAGGGAACAGGAAAATAGAGTAATAGCATAAAGAGGGAACGGGTGCATAGGGACATAGAATCGAGGGCAAACAGATAATCAGAATCGATGGGAATAAATGAACGGAGAAATAGCATCGAGAGAACAGAAAGAGAGAAACGGAATCGAGGGAAGTGATAAACAGAGAAAAAGAACTGAGGGAACAGATGAAATGAGAAATAGAATGCAGGGATAAAATTCAGAGTGAGAAGAGGGAACAGAATAAGAGAGAAAAAGAAGAGAGGGAAATGATTCATATGGAAATAGAAAGAACCGGGAACAGATAAATAGAGAAGGAGACACAAGCGGGAATTATTTAGATTTATAGGGAGAAGTCGGAACAGATTATTAGATAAACAAAATCTTGGGAACAGATGAATAGAGGAATCGAGGGCAAGGAGAAAAAGAGAAATAGAACCAAGGATTAATGGAGATGAATTCAGGAAACAGATATACAGAGAAATAGAATAGAGGGAATAAATTAATAGTGAGAAGAGGGAACAGATCACGGGAGGACCAGAATGGAGGGAACACATAAAGAGAAAAATAGAATGGAGAGAACAGAGAAATAGAGAAATAGATATAAGAGGAAATAAAGTAATAATTTTATAGAGAGAAAAGGGAACTGATTATAGAAAAATAAAATTGAGGGCACAGATAAATAGAGAAACAGTATTGAGGGAATTGTTATATAGGAAAATAGAACAGCGGGTCGAGATAAATAGAGAAATTGAATCGAGGGGGCTGATTAATATGCAAGTAAAACAGAGGGAAGTGATTAATATGCAAATAGAATGAGGGGAAGTAGAAAGAAGAGGGAACAATTGAGTAGATATAGAGAGAGAAGTTGGAACAGATGATTGGATCTATAGAGAGGGAACAGAGGAATAGAGGAATGGAATCGAGGGAACAGATTAAAAGATAAATATCATCCAGGGAACCAATACACAGAGAAATAGAATCGAGGGAAATGATTGATAGACTAATAGATATAAGGGGTATTAAACAAAAAATTAATAGAGAGAAGACGGAACAGATGAATAGAGGAATGGAACTGAGGGCACAGATAGAGACGGAACGGATAAATAGAGAAACAGAATCAAGGGTAGAGATTCATGGAGGAATAGAATTCAGGAAACAGATATACAGAGAAATAGAAGAGAGGGAATAAATTCATAGAGAGAAGAGGGAACAGATAACGAGAGGAATAGAATGGAGGGAAGAGATTAATAGAGAAATGCAATCATGGGAACGGATAAAGAGAGAAATGGAAGAGCGGGTAGAGATAAATAGGGAAAAAGATCAGAGGGAATGGGTGGAGAGAGAAATAGCATAGAGGATACAGATTAATAGAGAAAAATAAGAACAGAATGAAAGGATTAATAGAGAGAAGAGGGTATAGATTAATAGAGAAATAAAATTGAGGGAATAAATTGATAGGGAGAAGAGGGAACAGATCAACTGAGATATAGATTAGAGGGAACAGATGAGCAGAGAAATAGAATCGAGGGTGGAGATTAATAGAGACAGAATTCAGGAAACAGATATATAGAGAAATAGAATAGAGGGAATAAATTAATAGAGAGAAGAGGGAACAGATAACGAGAGGAATAGAATGGAGGGAACAGATGAATAGAGACATAAAATTGAGGGAATAAATTAATAGGGAGAAGAGGGAACAGGTGAACAGTGAAATAGTGAAATAGGATTGAGGGAACAGATAAATAGAGAAATAGATTAGTGGGAACAGATTAATAGAGAAATATAATAGCGGGTAAAGATGAATAGATAAATAGATTAGCTGGAACAGATGATTAGATAATCAGAATCGATGGGAACAGATGAACAGAGAAACAGAATGGAGTGAACAGATAAGGAGAGAAATATTAAGAAGAAAGAACCGATAAAGAGAGAAACAGAAGAGCGGTAAAAGATAAATAAAGCAGTAGAAAGAAGTGGGAATAAATTAATAGATTAATAGAGAGAAGTGGGAACTGATTGATCTATAGAGAGAAGAGGGAACCGATTATAAAATAAATAGAATATTGGGAACAGATGAAGAGAGGAATGGAATCGAAAGAACAGTTTAATACAGGGATAGAAGGGAGGAAACACATCAAGAGAAAAATAGAAGGGAGAGAACACGTAAACAGAGAAATAGATATAAGAGGGAATAAATAATAATTTTATAGAAAGAAGAGGAAACATGAGAAGAGGAATGGAATTGAGGGCACAGATAAATAGAGAAACAGTAATGAGGGAACTGTTACATAGGAAAATAGAATAGCGGGTCGAGATACATAGAGAAACTGAATCGAGGGAACTGATAAATAGAGAAATAGTATAGATAGAACTGATTAAGAGTGAAAAGAGCGAATAGAGAAATAGGGAAATGAAATAGCAGGAACAGATAAATAGAGAAGCAGAAAGAAGTGGGAATAATTTAATAGATTTATAGAGAGAAGTTGGAACAGAGAAATGGAAGAATGGAATCGGGGGAACGGATAAATAGAGGAATGGAATGGAGAGCACGGATAAGCAGAGAAATATAACAGAGGGAAGAGATAAACAGAGAAATAGAATCGAGAGCACGGAAAAATAAGGAAAGAGAAAGAAGAGGGTACAGACTTAGAGGGAAATAGATGAGAGGGTACAGATTAATAGAGAAATAGATCAGTGGGAAGAGATTAATAGGGAGTAGAGGGCACAGATGAACAGAGAAACAAAATGGAGGGCACAGATAAAGAGAGAAATGGAATTGAGAGCATGGATGAACGGTGAGAAGATGGAACAGATGAACGGAGAAAAAGAACCGAGGGAACGGATGAATAGAGGAATGGGATTGAGGGAACGGATAAACAGAGGATTGGAATTGAGAGAATGGATAAACATAAATGGGATCGATGGCACGGACAAACAGAGAAATAGAATCGAGGGTGCGGATAAATAGGGAAATAGAAAGAAGAGGGTACAGATAATCAGAGAAAGAGAATCGAGGGAACGGATTAATAGAAAAATAGATATGAGGGGGAATAAAGTAATAATTTTATAGAGAGAAGAGGGAACTGATTAACAGAGAAATGGAATTGAGGGCACAGGGAAATAGAGGAATGGAATCGAGGGAACAGATAAATATGGAAAAAGAATCGAGGGAACTGATCAAATGAGAAGAAGAAAGAAGAGGGAATGATTTAGTAGATACAGAGAGAGAAGTTGGAACAGATGATCGGATCTACAGAGAGAAGAGGGAACAGAGGAATAGAGGAATAGAGGAATGGAATCGAGGGCACGGATAAATAGAGAAATAGTATCGAGGGAACGGATAAGTAGAGATAGAGAAAGAAGCTGGAAGAGATAAATAGAGAAATAGATTAGTGGGAACAGATTAATTGATATATTGATTAGCGGGAACAGATGAATAGAGAAATAGAAGAGGGAGTAAATTAATAGATTTATTGAGAGAAGTTGGCACAGATTATGTGATTGATAGAGAGAAGAGGGAACAGATTATTAGATAAATAAAATATTGGGCACAGATGAAGAGAGGAATGGAATAGAGTGAAGAGATCAACAGAGAAATAGATTGGAGGGAACAGATTAATAGAAAAAAAAAATAGCGGGAAAAGATGATTAGATGATCAGAATCTATGGGAACAGATGCATAGAGAAAAGATTAAGAGAGAAATAGAATACATTATGCAAACAGGAAAGAGGGGGCGGGTACATATGCAAATAGGCCAGAGGGGGCGGGTCTATATGCAAATAGGCCAGAGGGGGCGGGGTGATATGCAAATAAGACAGAGGGGTGCGGGTCGATATGCAAATAAGACAGAGGGGGCGGGTCGATATGCAAATAGGACAGAGGGGGTGGGTACATATGCAAATAAGACAGAGGGGGCGGGTCGATATCCAAATAGGACAGAGGGGGCGTGTCGATATGCAAATAGGACAGAGGGGGCGGGGCGAAATGCAAATAAGACAGAGGGGGCGGGTCGATATGCAAATAAGGCAGAGGGGGCGGGTACGTATGCAAATGGCGGAGAGGGGGCGGGTACACATGCAAACAGAACACAGGAGGATTGTCGATATGCAAATAGGCCAGAGGGGGCGGTTCGATATGCAAATAGGCCAGAGGGGGCGGTTCGATATGCAAATAGGCCAGAGGGGGCGGGTCGATATGCAAATAGGAAAGAGGGGGCGGGTCGACATGCAAATAGGACAGAGGGGGCGGGTAGATATGCTAGTCGGATACAGGGAAGTGATTAATATGCAATTAGAACCGAGGGAAGTGATTAACATGCAAACAGAATGAGGGGAAGTAGAAAGAAGAGGGAATAATTTAGTGGATATGTAGAGAGAAGTTGGAACAGATTATTGGATACAGAGAGTGAAGAGGGAACAGATGATTAGAAAAATCTAATATTAGGAACTGATTAATAGAGGAACGGAATCGAGGGAACAGATAAGCAGAGAAAGAGAAATAGGCGGGAACGGATAAGTCAAGAAAGAAGAGGGAACAGATGTATTGAGAAACGGAAGAGGGAGAAAATTAAAAGGTTTATACAGAGAAGGTGGAACAGATTATTTCATTAATAAAGTGAAGAGGGAACAGATTAATAGATAAATAAAATATTGGGTACAGATGAAGAGAGGAATGGAATGGAGTAAACAGATAAATAGTGAAGCACAGTGTCCCCATAGAGATACGGAGACGCAGCGACACCCAGTGGTGGATAAGGGTACTGCACCTCCATAGAGATACATAGCGAACCCATAGAGACACATAGAGACAGCGACACCCCGTGGAGGGATATGGGTACTGCAACGCCATAGCGCCGCCTTGTGGCCGTATAGAAATACTGCACCTCCAGAGCGATACATAGCGACCCCATAGAGACCACAAAATTGACCCCAAGAACGACGACCCCAGAAGAGATATTGGGCACAGATGAATAGAGGAATGGAATGGAGTAAACTGATAAAGAGTGAAATAGTATTGAGGGAACAGATAAAGAGATTAGAGGGAAGAGATTAGAGGGAACAGAAAAATATATAAATATAACAGCGGGAAATGATGAATAGATATCTAGAATAGCGGGAACAGATGATTAGGTAATCAGAATCGATGGGAATAGATGAATAGATAATCAAAATCAATGGGAACTGATAGATAAAGGAAGAGAATCGAGGGAACAGATAAGGAGAGAAAGAGAAAGAAGAGGGAACGGGTAAAGAGAGAAAGGAAGAAGAGGGAACGGGGAAAGGGAGAAAAAGAATGGAGGGAAAAGATTAATATGGAAAGAGAAAGAAGAGGGAACGGGTGAATAGGGAAATAGTATAAGAGATACAGAGAAATGGGGACATAGGAGAATGGTAACAGAGAAATAGGGACATAGAATAGCGGGAACAGATTAAGAGGGGCACAGAAAGAAGAGGGAGCGTGTAAATAGGGAAATAGAAAGAAGAGCGGACAGATGAAGTGAGAAATAAATTGTGGGAAGTGTTAAATAAAGAAACAGAAGAGGGACTAAACAGATTGATAGAGAGAGGAGGGAACAGATGAGAAGATAAACAGAATATTGCGAAGAGTTCCATAGAGGAATGGAATCGAGGGAGTGGAGAAATAGAGAGAGAACTGAGGCAAAGAATGTGCAGAGACATGGAATAGCGGGAACGCATAAGTAGAGAGAGAATGTTGCGGGGAGAGATAAATAGAGAAACAGATTAGGGGAACAGATGAATAGAGAAACGGAATCGATGGGAAGAGGAAAATAGAAAAATATATTAGCGGGAAAAGATGATTAGATAATCAGAATATATGGGAAGAGATGCATCGATAATCAGAATCAATGGGAACCGATGAGTAAAGAAATAGAATCGAGGGAACAGGTAAGGAGAGAAAGAGAAGAGAGAATAGAGAAAAAGAGAAATAGAATCAAGGAAAAGATGAATGTGGAAAGAGAAAGAAGAGGGAATGGGTAAATAGAGCAATGGAATAAAGAGGGAACGGGCAAATAGGGATACGGAAAGAAGAGGGGGTAAATTCATAGATTTATAGAGAGAAGGTGGAACAGAGAATCTGCTCCCTCTTCTCCCTCTTAATCCAATGAATAGATAAATAAAATATTGGGCACAGATTAAGAAAGGAATGGAATCAAGGGCACGGATGAAAAGAGAAACAGAATAGCGGGAACTGATGAACGGAGAAACAGAACAAAGGGAACTGATGAACAGAGAAATAGATCAGAGGGAACAAATTAATGGGGAAAAGAGGGACCAGGGATATTAAGAAACAGAATCGAGGGAACAGACAGAAAGAGAAAAATAATGGAGGGAACCCATAAATAGAGAAATAGAATCAAGGGAACTGATTAATAGAGTAATAGATATAAGAGGGATTAAACTAAAACATTTACAGTGAGAAAAGAGATTAATAGAGGAATGGAATATTGGGAACAGATTAATAGAGGAATAGAATCGAGGGCACAGATAAACTGAAAAGTATTATTGAGAGAATAGATTGAAAGAGAAATAGAAAGAAGAAGGAACAGACTTAGAGGGAAATAGAATTGAGGGTGCAGAAAAATAAAGAAATAGTACTGAGGACACAGAATAATGAGGAAATAGTGAGAAGAGGGAACAAATTAATAGAGAAATTAAGACGGAAGAAATTGGGAACAGATGAATAGAGGAATGGAATCGAGGGAACTGATAAACAGAGAAATAGAATCGAGGGAACTGATTAAGAGAGAAATAAATATAAGAGAGAATCAAGTAATAAATTCATAGTGAGAAGAGCGAACAGATGAGTAGAGGAATGGAATTGAGGGCACAGATAAACAGGGGAAGAGAATCGAGAGTGTAGAGATTCAAAGAAAAACAGAAATTAGGAAACAGATATATAGAAAAATAGAAGAGGGAATAAATTCATAGAGAGAAGAGGGAACAGATAAACTAGAGAGAAGAAATAGAGAGAAATAGAATCGAGGGAACGGATAAAGAGAGAAATGGAAAGAAGACAGAAGATAGAAACAGTGAAATAGAACGGAGGGAACAGATTAACAGTGAGAAGAGGGAATAGACTGATAGAGAAATTGAACAGAGGAAATAGATTAATTGAGAAATAGAAGAGCGGGAGCAGAGAAACAGAATCGAGGGCACAGTTTTATGGAGAAATCGAAAGAAGAGAGAACAGACTGATAGAGAAATAGAATCGAGGGAAAAAGGTTTTATAGGGAAATAGAAAGTAGAGGGAACAGATTAATTGAGAAAGAGAAAGAAGAGGGAATAATTTAATAGATATATAGAGAGAGAAGTTGGAACAGATTATTAGATAAATAGAATATTGGGAATAGAAGAATGGAACCGAGGGCACGAATAAAAAGAGGAATAAAACCGAGGGTAGAGATTAATGGAGAAATGGAATTCAGGACACTGATATATAGAGAAATAGAATCGAGGGAATAAATTAATAGAGAGAAGAGGGAACAGATAACGAGAGAAATGGAAAAGAGGGAAGTGACAAAGGGAGGAATAGAATCGAGGGAAGAGATCCATAGCGAAATAGAATGGAGGGAAGAGATGAATAGATGTAGGATCGAATAGGACTGAGGGCCGGAGGTTGGGGTGGGACAGCGAGGAGTTAGGGCCAGAGATTGGGGAGGAACAGCGAGGATTTGGACGGAGCAATTGTCTGTGCAGCGTCCAGCAGCTGAGACCAAATCCATGGAGCACTCTTAGTCCTACCTGACCCCGAACATGCACAGCTCCGCCGGTCCCGATGGATGCAGCACGGAGTGCCGAGGGAATTCTCCGTTGCGCTCAGCAGGCCGCTCTGTGCAAGAGCTGAGACGGCGTGGCGGCCAGCGCACGGCCACGGGAAGCAGGAGAGAAGAAAAAAAATACGTGAACCCAAAAAATGCCTCCAAAAAAACCCCAAAAAACTCCCCCAAAAATGCCAAAAAAATCCACCAAAACTATCCCCCCAAAATATCCAAAAAAAAAAAAAAAAAAACCGAAAAAAAATCCGAAAAAAAAGAAACAAATTCTCCTCCAAAAAATCCCCCTCCCAAAAAAAAAAAAAAAAAAAATTCCCACAAAAAAATCTCCAAAAAAAATCCCCCTAAAAATCCCCCAAAAACCTACAAAGAATTCCCAAAAAATCCCCCAAACTGCTGCAGCGCAGTGGGGCAATACTATAGGGAGGGCAGCGGCGCTATGGGGCTGCGCTTTTGAAGCCCTCCCCGCTCCGCCCCCGCAATCAGCCGCCACTAATGAATTAATTAAGCCGCAATTAATTTATTAAGCCGCCCTGTAAAGGGCGCATGCACAGAGATACATAGCGACACATAGAGATGCATAGACAGTGACACAGCGACACCCTGTGGTGATATACGGGTACTGCACCTCCGTAGCGATACATAGCGACCCCATAGAGACACATAGAGACAGCGACACCCAGTGGCGGATATGGGTACTGCAACGCCATAGCGCCGCCTTGTGGCCGGATAGAAATACTGCACCTCCAGAGCGATACATAGCGACCCCATAGAGACCCCAAAATAGACCCCAAGAACGACGACCACAAAAGAGATATTGGGCACAGATGAACAGAGGAATGGAATAGAGCAAACAGATAAAGAGTGAAATAGTATTGAGGGAACAGATAAATAGAGAAATAGATTAGTGGGAGCAAATAGAAAAATATAACAGCGGGAAAAGATGAATGGATATATAGATTAGTGGGAACAGATGCTTAGATAATCAGAATCGACGGGAACAGATAAAGAGAGAAATAGAATTGAGGGAACAGACAAATGGGGCAATAGAATAAAGAGAGAACAGGTAAATTGAGAAACAGAAATGAGAGGGAACAGATAAGAGAAATAGAATACTGCGAAGAGATTAATTGAGAAATAGATTAGAGGGAACAGATAAATAGAGAAAAGGAAAGAAGAGTGAACTGATTTATAGAGAAGGAGTATAGAGGGAAAAGATTTATAGGGAATTAGAAAGTACATGGAAGAGATAAATAGGGAAATAGAAGGAAGAGGGAACAGATTAATAGGGAAAGAGATTTTAGGGAACAGTTTAATAGAGAAATAGAATCGCGGGAGCAGATAAACAGAGAAACAGAATCGAGGGAAAAGATTGATACGGAAAGAGAAAGAAAAGGGAACAGAAATAGAGAAAAAGTATAGATCAAACAGATCAGAGTGAAAAGAGGGAACCGATCAATAGAGAAGTAGAAAGAAGTGGGAATAATTTAATGGATTAATAGAGAGAAGTTGGAACAGATAAATAGAGGAATGGAATCGAGGGAACGGAGGTATAGAGAAATACAAACGAGTGCAGAGAATCAGAGAGGAATAGAACAGAGGGAACAGATAAATAGTGAGAAGAAGGAACAGATAAAGAGAGAAATAGAATCGATGGGAAGAGATGTATAGGGAAATAGAATCGAGGGAAAAGATAAAGAGAGAAACAGATTAATGGGAACAGATGAATAGAGAAATAGAATAGCCAGAGCAGATTAATAGAGAAAAAGTCTAGAGGGAATAGATAAGGAAAGTCAAGAGGGGTCAGAATGACAGAGAGAAGAGGGTACAGATAAACAGAGAAGAGTTAACGAGAAAGGACGAGGAAACGAGAGGAAAAACAAGAAGAGGGAAGAGATAAAGGGAGGATCAGAAGCGAGGGAAGAGATGAATGAGAAGTATTATAGAGGGAACACGTTCATAGAGAAATAGAATAGCGGGAACAGATAGAGACATAGAATCGAGGGAACAGATTAATAGATTTATACAGAGAAGAGAGAACAGAAACAGAGAAAGAATAGCAGGAACAGATTAATAGGGATACAGATTAGAGGGAACAGATTAATAGAGAAACAGATATAAGAGGGAATAAATTAATAAATGTATAGAGAGAAGAGGGAACAAATAGAATACTGGGAACAGATGAATAGAGGAATGGAATTGCGGGCACAGATTAAAAGAGAAACAGAACAAAGGGAACAGATACACAGAGAAATAGATCAGTGGGAACAGATAATATATAAATACAATCGAGGGAACCAATAAATAGAGAAATAGAATCGAGGGAACAGATTAATAGGGAAAGAGTAATGAGGGAACCGTTACATAGGAAAACAGAATAGCGGGTCGAGATAAATAGAGAAACTGAATCGAGGGAACTGATAAATAGAGAAATAGTATAGATAGAGCTGATTAAGAGTGAAAAGAGGGCACAGAGAAACAGAAATTAAATAGCGGGAACAGATAAATAGAGAAGCAGAAAGAAGTGGGAATAATTTAATAGATTTACAGAGAGAAGTTGGAACAGAGAAATGGAAGAATGGAATCGGGGGAACGGATAAATAGAGGAATGGAATGGAGAGCACGGATAAGCGGAGAAATATAACAGAGGGAACAGATAAACAGAGAAATAGAATCGAGAGCACAGAAAAATAAGGAAATAGTATTGAGGGCACGGAATAATAAGGAAATAGAAAGAAAAGGGTACAGACTTATAGGGAAATAGATGAGAGGGTATAGATTAATAGAGAAATGGATCAGTGGAAATAGATTAATAGGGAGTAGAGGGCACAGAAAAACAGAGAAATGGAATCGAGGGAATGGATAAAGAGAGAAATGGAAGAGAGGGAATGGATAAGTACCGATATAGAAAGAAGAGGGAACAGATAAATAGAGAAAGAGAATCGATGGAACAGATAAATAGAGAAACAGAAAGAAGAGAGAACAGATAAATAGAGAAATATTAAAAAGAGAGAAAAAATTTATGGAGAAATAGAATTGAGGGAAATGATGTATATGGAAAGAGAAATAAGAGGGAACAGATAAATAGAGAAATCGTATAAAGAGGGAAGTGGTAAACAGAGAAAAAAATAAAGGGGGAACAGGTAAACAGAAAAAGAGAAAAAAGAGGGAACAGTTGTATAGGGACATAGAAAGCAGAGGGAAGAGATGTATAGGGACATACATAGAAAGCAGAGGGAGGAGATAAAGAGAGAAACAGAAAAGCAGGAAGAGATAAATGGAGAAATAGAAGAGGGAGTAAATTAATAGATTTATAGAGAGATGTTGGAACAGATTATATAATTAATAGAGAGAAGAGGGAACATTAATAGATAAATAAAATAATAATAGAGATTAGAGGGAACAGAAAAATAGACAAATATAATAGCGGGAAATGATGAATAGATTTATAGATTAGCAGGAACAGATGATTAGATAATCAGAATGGATGGGAATAGACGAATAGATAATCAAAATCAATGGGAACACATAGATAGAGAAAGAAAATCGAGGGAACAGATGAGGAGAGAAAGAGGATGAAGAGGGAACGGGTAACGGGAGAAAGAGAATCGAGGGAGAAGATTAATATGGAAAGAGAAAGAAGAGGGAACAGGTGAATACGGAAATAGTATAAGAGAAACAGAGAAATGGGGACATAGGAGAATGGTAACAGAGAAATAGGGACATAGAATAGCGGGAACTGATAAAGAGGGGCACAGAAAGAAGAGGGAACTGATAAAGAGGGAAACAGAAGAGCAGGAAGAGGTTAACTGAGAAATAGAATGGAGGGAATTAATAGTGAGAAAAGGGAACAGATATATTGAGAAATCTCTTAAAGGGGATAGGTAACTACAGAAATAGAAAGAAGAGAGAACAGATCAATAGAGAAATTGATTAGAGGGAACAGAATGAGCGGAGAAATAGAATCGTGGGAACAGATAAAGAGAGAAATAGAATCGAGGGAAAAGATTAATAGGAAAGAGAAAGAAGAGGGAACAGAGAAATAGAGAAATTGCATAGGGGAAAGAGATAAATAGAAAAATGGTATAGGGGAAACAGATGTATAGGGACATAGAAGAGCAGGAACAGATGTATGGGGACGTAGAAAGAAGAGGGAGGAGATAAAAGAAACAGAAGAGTGGAAAGAGATAAAGAGAAATAGAAGAGGGAGTAAATTAATGGATTTATAGAGAGATGTTGGAACAGATTATTTGATTGATAGAGAGAAAAGGGAACGGATTAATAAAGAAAATATCGGGCACAGATGAATAGAGGAATGGAATAAACAGATAAATAGTGACATAGTATTGAGGGAACTGATAAATAGAGAAACTAATTAGAACAGATACAGAGAGAAATAGAAACAGAGAAACAGAGAAACAGAATAGCAGGAAGAGACAAATAGATGAATAGAAATAAGAGGGAACAGATCAATTGAGAAGTAGAATATCGGGAACAGAAAAATTGAGAAATAGAATAACGGAACAGAAAAACTGAGAAATAGATAGAAGAGGGAACAGGTAAATAGAGAAAAAGGATGGCAGGAACAGATCTATAGCAAAATAGGATAGCGGGAATAGGAAAATAGAGAAACAGAAAGAAGAGGGCACAGATCAATAGAGAAATAGTACTGAGGGGACTGATTAATAGTGAGAAGAGGGAACAGAATAAGAGAGAAATAGAACCGAGGGAAATGATTAATATGGAAATAGATTCAGTGGAACTGATTAATATGCAAATAGAAAGAAGCGGGAACAGATAAATAGAGAAGTAGAAAAAAGAGGGAATTATTTAATAGATTTATAGGGAGCAGTCGGAACAGATTATTAGATAAATAGGATATTGGAAACAGATGAATAGAGGAATGGAATCGAGGGCACGGATAAAAAGAGAAATAGAAGCAAGGGGAGAGATTAATGGAGGAATAGGATTCAGGACACAGATATATAGAGAAATAGAATAGAGGGAATAAATTAATAGTGAGAAGAGGGAACAGATTAATAGGGAAATAGAATAGAGGGAATAGATCAATAGGGAGAAGATGGAACAGAAAAAAAGAGAATCGAAAGAACAGATAAATAGAGAAAGAGGATTGAAGTAAAAGATAATTAGAGAAATAGAATAGCGGGAACTGATAAAGAGAGAAACAGAATCGTTGAAAAGATGAAGATGGAAAGAGAAAGAAGAGGGAACACATAGGAAGGGAAATAGAATCGAGGGAACAGATAAATAGAGAAATAGTACGGGGAAAAAGATAAATAGAGAAAAAGAATAGCGGGAAGATATCAACTGAGAAACAGAATCAAGGGCACGGGAAAATAAGGAGATAGTATTGAGGGCACAGAAAAATAAGGAAATAGAAAGAAGAGGATACAGACCTATAGGGAAATAGATTAAAGGGCACAGATTGATAGAGAAATAGATCAGGGGGAATAGATAAAGAAAGAAACAGATTAGCAGGAGCAGATTAATGGAGAAATAGAATAGCCAGAACAGATTAATAGAGAAAAAGTCTAGAGGGAATAGATAAACGGAGAAATGGAAGAGTGGGAACAGATGAACAGAAAAATTAAAATAGCATAAATAGGGAAAAAGATCAAAGGGAGGAGGTTAAGAGAGAAATAGCATAGAGGATACAGATTAATAGAGAAAAATAAGAATAGAATGAAGGGATTAATAGAGAGAAGAGGGTACAGATTAATAGAGAGATAAAATGGAGGGAATTAATTAATAGGGAGAAGAGAGAAGAGGTAAAGAGAGAAATGGAGGGAAGCAAGAAGAGACAAAGGGAGGAATAGATTCGAGGGAAGAGATCCATAGAGAAATGGAATGGAGGGAAGAGATGAATAGATGTAGGATCGAATAGGACTGAGGGCCGGAGGTTGGGGTGGGACAGCGAGGAGTTAGGGCCAGAGATTGGGGAGGAACAGCGAGGATTTGGACGGAGCAATTGTCTGTGCAGCGTCCAGCAGCTGAGACCAAATCCATGGAGCACTCTTAGTCCTACCTGACCCCGAACATGCACAGCTCCGCCGGTCCCGATGGATGCAGCACGGAGTGCCGAGGGAATTCTCCGTTGCGCTCAGCAGGCCGCTCTGGGCAAGAGGAGACATCGGGAACACACAAAATCACCCCAAAAATCCCTCAAAAAAAAAACAAAAAAAAAACAAAAAATCCCCCAAAAAATCCCCCCAAAATCCCCCCAAAATCCCTCAAAAATCCCCCAAAAAATCGCCCCAAAAATCCCTCAAAAAATCCCCTGAAAAAACCCTCAAAAAATCCCCCCAAAAAATCCCCCAAAAAAATCCTTCAAAAAAATCCCTCAAAAAATCCCAAAAAAATCCCCCAAAAAATCCCTCAAAAAATCCCTCAAAAAATAAAAAACTCCCTCAAAAAATCCCCAAAAAAATCCCTCAAAAATCCCTCAAAAAATCCCCCAAAAATCCCCCCAAAAATCCCCCCAAAAATCCCCCCAAAAATCCCCCAAAAATCCCCCCAAAAATCCCCCAAAAAATCCCCCAAAAAATCCCCCAAAAAATCCCCCAAAAAATACCCCAAAAAAATCCCCAAAAAATCCCCCAAAAAATCCCCCAAAAATTCCCTCAAAAAATCCATCAATAAATCCCTCAAAAAATCCCTCAAAATATCCCCCTCAAAAATCCCACAGAAAAATCCCACAGAAAAATCCCACAGAAAAATCCCACAGAAAAATCCCACAGAAAAATCCCACAGAAAAATCCCACAGAAAAATCCCACAGAAAAATCCCACAGAAAAATCCCACAGAAAAATCCCACAGAAAAATCCCACAGAAAAATCCCACAGAAAAATCCCACGAAAAATCCCACGAAAAATCCCACGAAAAATCCCACGAAAAATCCCCCCAAAAATCCCCCCAAAAAATCCCCCAAAAAATCCCCCAAAAAATCCCCAAAAATCCCTCAAAAAATCCAAAAAAATCCCTCAAAAAATCCAAAAAAATCCCTCAAAAAATCCCTCAAAAAATCCCCAAAAAAATCCCCCAAAAATCCCCCAAGAAATCCCCCAAGAAATCCCTCAAAAAATCCCTCAAAAAATCCCCCAAAAAATCCCCTCAAAAATCCCACAAAAAATCCCACCAAAAAATCCCCCAAAAAATCCCCCAAAAAATCCCCCAAAAAATCCCCCCAAAAATCCCCCCAAAAATCCCCCCAAAAAGTCCCCCAAAAAATCCCCCAAAAACTCAAAAAAAAATTCCCCAAAAAATCCCTCAAAAAATCCCCCAAAAATCCCTCAAAAAATCCCCCTAATGTGGCAGCGCTATGGGGCAGGGAGCGGAGCTATGGGGCAGCGCTATGGGGCAGGGAGCGGAGCTATGGGGCAGCGCTATGGGGCTGGGAGCGGAGCTATGGGGCAGCGCTATGGGGCAGTGCTGTGGGGCAATGCTATAGGGAGGGCAGCGGCGCTATGGGGCTGCGCTTTTGAAGCCCACCCCGCCCCGCCCCCGCAATCAGCTGCCATTCATTAACGCAGCAGCAGTGAGTGAATTAATTAAGGCGCCAATAATGAGTTAATTAATGCGCCGTTAATTAATATGGGGTCTCTGTGTCTCTATGGGTCCCTATGGAATCCCATAGAGACATAGTGACCCCATTCAGACATAGCGACACAGCGCCACCCAGTGGTGGGATGTGGGTACTGCAGCTCCATAGAGATACAGAGCGACCCCATAGAGACACATAGAGACAGCGACACCCAGTGGTGGGATATGGGTACTGCAACTCCATAGCGATACATCGCGACCCCATAGAGATACAGTGACCCCACAGAGAAACCATAGGGACCCAACGGAGACCCCAGTCACGCTCCAATACAAAGGAGGCAGACGAGGCTCTTCAGATTACGTGCACACCCAGCGTGAGATTCAGAAACAACGGTTCAGGTGTCGGTCCGAGCAGTTTCTTACCAATATCGAGCAGGGAGATGGGGAAGGGGGACACTGTGAAGGGCAGCGAGCGGTTTGTCCTGGAGAAGCAGCGAGGGGTCAGCACCGGAGAAGCAGCGAGGGAGTCAACCCCGAGAGGGGCAGCAGCCAACAGGGATCAGCTCGGGAAGGCTCTCCAAAGAGAAAACCCCAACGGCTGCAGAGAAAAAGCCGAGAGGGATCGGAATGACAGAGAGAAGAGGGAACGGATCAACAGAGACATGGGAGAGCGGGTAGAGATAAATAGGGAAAGAGATCAGAGGGAATAGGTGGAGAGAGAAATAGCATAGAGGATACGGATTAATAGAGAAAAAGAAGAATAGAATGAAAGGATTAATAGAGAGAAGAGGGTATAGATTAATAGAGAAATAAAATTGAGGGAATAAATTGATAGGGAGAAGAGGGAACAGATCAACTGAGATATAGATTAGAGGGAACAGATGAACAGAGAAATAGAATCGAGGGTGGAGATTAATAGAGAAATGGGATTCAGGAAACAGATAGATAGAGAAATAGAAGAGAGGGAATAAATTAATAGAGAGAAGAGGGAACAGATAACGAGAGGAACAGAATGGAGGGAACAGATGAATAGAGACATAAAATTGAGGGAATAAATTAATAGGGAGAAGAGGGAACAGGTGAACAGTGAAATAGTATTGAGGGAACAGATAAATAGAGAAATAGATTAGTGGGAACAGATTAATAGAGAAATACAATAGCGGGCAAAGATGAATAGATATATAGATTAGCTGGAACAGATGATTAGATAATCAAAATCGATGGGAATAGACAAATAGATAATCAAAATAGATGGGGACAGATGAATAAAGAAATAGAATCGAGGGAACAGATAAAGAGAGAAATAGAAAGAAGAGAGCACAAATAAAGAGAGAAACAGAATTGAGGGAAAAGATTAATTTGGAAAGAGAAAGAAGAGGGAAGAGGTAAACGGAGAGAGAAAGAAGAGGGAAGAGGTAACGGGCGTATAGGGACAGAGAGTCGAGGGAACAGATTAATAGTGAGAAGAGGGAACAGACTAATAAGAGAGAAATCGATTAGGGGGAATAGAGAAAGAGAGAAGAGAAATCAATTAGGGGGAATAGAGAAGGAGAGAAGAGAAATAGATTGGGGGAATAGAGAAGGAAAGAAGAGAAATCGATTGGGGGAATAGAGAAAGAGAGAAATAGAAAGAAGAGTGAACACAATTATATTGAAATAGTAAGAAGAGAGGACAGATAAAGAGAAAAAAAGAAGAAGGTGTAGAACAATAGATTTATAGAGAGAAGTTGGAACAGATTATTTGATTAATAGAGAGAAGAGGGAACAGATTAATAGATAAATAAAAGACTGGGCACAGATTAATAGAGGAATGGAATAGAGTAAACTGATAAAGAGTGAAATAGTATTGAGGGAAGAGATAAATAGAGAAATAGATTAGTGGGGACAGATGAATAGAGAAATATAATAGCAGGAATAGATGAATAGATATATAGATTAGCAGGAAGAGATGATTAGATAATCAGAATCGATGGGAATAGATGAATAAAGAAATACAATCGAGGGAACAGATACAGAGAGAAACAGATTGGCAGGATATTAGGGTGGGACAGCGAGGAGTTAGGACTAGAGATTTGGAAGGAACAGCGAGGATTTGGACGGAGGAACTGTCTGTGCAGCATCCAGCAGCTGAGACCAAATCCATGGAGCACTCTTAGTCCTACCTGACCCCGAACATGCACAGCTCCGCCGGTCCCGATGGATGCAGCACGGAGTGCCGAGGGAATTCTCCGTTGCGCTCAGCAGGCCACTCTGTGCAACAGCTAAGACGGCGTGGCGGCCAGCGCACGGCCACGGGAAGCAGGAGAGAAGAAAAAAGATACGTGAACCCAAAAAATGCCTCCCAAAAAACTCCCCCAAAAATGCCAAAAAAAATCCACCAAAACTATCCCCCCAAAATATCCAAAAAAAAAAAAAAAAAAAAAAAAACCGAAAAGAAAAAAAACGAAAAAAAATCCGAAAAAAAAGAAACAAATTCACCTCCAAAAAATCCCCCTCCCAAAAAAAAAAAAAAAAAAAAATTCCCACAAAAAAAAATCTCAAAAAAAATCCCCCTAAAAATCCCCCAAAAGCTACAAAGAATTCCCCAAAAAATCCCCCAAACTGTTGCAGCGCTGTGGGGCAATACTATAGGGAGGGCAGCGGCGCTATGGGGCCGCACTTTTGAAGCCCTCCCCGCTCCGCCCCCGCAATCAGCCGCCACTAATGAATTAATTAAGCCGCAATTAATTTATTAAGCCGCCCTGTAAAGGGCGCATGCACAGAGATACATAGTGACACATAGAGATGCATAGACAGTGACACAGCGACACCCTGTGGTGATATGTGGGTACTGCACCTCCGTAGCGATACATAGCGACCCCATAGAGACACAGAGACAGCGACACCCAGTGGTGGGATAAGGGTACTGCAACGCCACAGCGCCGCCTTGTGGCCGTATAGAAATACTGCACCTCCAGAGCGATACATAGCGACCCCATAGCGATGACCCCAAAAGAGATATTGGGCACAGATAAATAAATAGAGGAATGGGATAAAGTATACAGATAAATAGTGAAATTGTATTGAGGGAACAGATAAATAGACAATAGATTGGTGGGGACAGATTCATAGAGAAATAGATTGGAGGGAACAGATGAATAGAGAAATAGAATCGAGGGAACAGATTAATGAGAAGTAGTATAGGGGGAACACATTCATAGAGAAATAGAATGGACGGAACAGAGAGAAAAAGAGCTGAGGGAACGTAAATAGAGAAATAGAAAGAAGAGGGGACAGAAATAGAGACATAGAATAGCGGGAATTAAAGAAATAGAATAGAGGGAATAAAAAATAGAGAAATAAAGTGGAGGGAACGTATAAAGAGTGATATAGAATAGAGGGAAAAGAATTATAGAGAGAAGAGGTAATATATAAATAGAGAAATTGAACAGAGGGAAGAGATGAATAGAGAAATGGAACAGAGGGAATAGAATAAGAGATAAATAGAACGGAGCGAACAGGTTTAGAGGGAAATAGATTAGAGGGGACAGATTAAGAGAGAAAGGGAATAGAGGGAATAGATTAATAAAGAGAAGAGGGAACAGAGGAATAGAGACATAGAAGAGGGAACTGATTAATGTGGAAATAGAAGCGGGAATAATTCGATAGTTATAGAGTGGAGTTGGAACAGAGTTTGAGATTTGTAGAGAGAACAGGGGACATATGATTAGATTGATAGCGGGAACGGATAAAAGTAGATAAATAGAATATTGGGAACAGACTAATAGAGGAATGGAATCGAGGGAACGGATAAATAGAGGAATGGAACAGCGGAACGGATCAGGAGAGAAATAGAAAGAACAGGGAATGGATTGATAGAGAAATAGAATGGATGGGATCAGATGTATACGGAAAGAGAACCGAGGGAACGGATCAACAGGGACATGGATGAGAGGGAACAGATTAATAGTGAGAAGAGGGGAAAGAATAAGAGAGAAATAGATTCGAGGGAATTGATTACTATGGAAATAGAAAGAAGCGGGAACGGATAAATAGAGAAGGAGAAAGAAGTGGGAATCATGTAATAGATTTATAAAGAGAAGAGTGAAGAGATGAATAAAGAAATAGAAAGAAGAAGGTAGAGTTTAATCGAGAAATAGAATCGAGAGTACAGGAAAACAGAGAAATAGAAGAGTGGGAACAGATAAATAGAAGAAATAACGTGAGGAACAGATAACGAGAGGAACAGAATGGAGGGAATAGATCAATAGAGAAATACAATAGAGGGAACAGATTCACGGTGCGAAGAGGGAACAGAGAAACAGAGAAATGGAATCGAGGGAACAGATTAAAAGTTAGAAGAGGAAACATTAATAGAGAAATAGAACAGAGGAAAAAGAGTAAAAGAAAGAAGAGGGAAAATATGAATAGAGATATGGAAGAGAGGGAACAGATTTATAGGGAGTAGACGGAAAAGATAAAAAGAGAAATAGAATAGCGGGAGCAGAAAAATAGATGAAAGAGGGAACATGTAAATAGAGAAATAGAAAGAAGAGAGAACAGAAGTGGAAAGATATTAATAGAGAAATGGAATAGAGGGAAAAGATTAATAGGATGTAGACAGAAAAGATAAATAGCAAAGCAGAATAGTGGGAAGAGATTAATAGAGAAAGAAGAGAACAGATAAATAGTGAAATAGAATCGAGGGGACAGATAAACAGAGAAATGGAAAGATGAGGGTACATATAAATAGAGAATTAGATTAGAGGGAGCAGAAAAATATAGGAATAGAATAAAGGGAATAGATTAGTAGGGAGAAGAGGGAACGGATAAATAGAGAAATAGAAAGAGGAGGGAATTATATAATGGATTTATAGAGAGAAGAGGGAACAGATTATTATTAACAGATAAACGGAGGAATGGAGTCACGGAAACAGAGAAATGGAGAAACAGAACAGAGGGAATAGAATAATAGGGAGAAGAGGGAATGGATATATAGAGAAATAGAATCGAGGGAACAGATAAAGAGAGAAACGGAAGAGCAGAAAGAGATAAATAGAGAAAAGGATAGAAGAGGGAATAATTTAATAGGGTTATAGAGAGAAGTGGGAACAGATTATTTGATTAATAGAGAAGAGGGAACAGATCAATAGATAAATAAAATACTGGGCATAGATAAATAGAGGAATGGAATAGAGTAAACAGATAAATAGTGAAACACAGTGACCCCGTAGAGACACAGAGACACAGCGACACCCAGTGGTGGATATGGGTACTGCACCTCCATAGAGATACATAGCGACCCCATAGAGACACAGCGACACCCAGTGGTGGATATGGGAACTGCAACGCCATAGCGCCGCCTTGTGGCCGTATAGAAATACTGCACCTCCAGAGCGATACATAGCGACCCCATAGAGACCCCAAAATAGACCCCAAGAACGACGACCCCAAAAGAGACATTGGGCACAGATGAACAGAGGAATGGAATGGAGTAAACTGATAAAGAGTGAAATAGTATTGAGGGAACAGATGAATAGAGGAATAGATTGGTGGGGACAGATTAATAGAGAAATAGATATAAGAGGGAATAAATAATAATTTTATAGAGAGAAGAGGTAACAGATTAGAAGAGGAATGGAATGGAGGGAACGGATTAAAAGAGAAACAGAACAGTGGGAACTGATTAACGGAGAAATAGATCAGATGGAACAGGTGAACAGAGAAACAGAACAGAGGGAAATAATAAATAGTGAGAAGAGGGATCGGATGGAGAGAAACAGAACGGAGGGAACAGTTACAGAGACAAATAGAGCGGAGGGAAATGATTAAGGGAGAAATAGAATAAAGGGGAAAGATTAAGAGAGAAATAAAATTGAGGGAAGAAATTACTAGGGAGAAGAGAGGAAGGGAGGAATAGAAACGAGGGAACGCGTTCGTCGAGAAATAGAATAGTGGGAACGGGTAAATAGAGAAATAGAAAGCAGGCAGAGCAGATAAATAAAGAAGGAGAATATCGGGAATACAAAAATAGAGAAAGAAAATCCAGGGAAGAAATAAACAGAAATAGGAGACAGAAAAAAATAAATAGAGAAATAGAAATATGAGGGAACAAATAAATAGAGGAATAGCATTGACGGAAGAGATTGATAGAGAGAAGAGGGAATATATGAACAGAGAAATGGAATAGGGGGAATGGATTTATAGGGAGGAGACGGAAAAGATAAATAGAGAAATAGAATATGGGGAAGAGAGAAATGGATAGAAGAGGGAACAGATAACGAGAGGAATAGAACGGAGGGAACGCAAAGAGAAAACACAGAATGGAGGGAACATGAAAACAGAGACATAGAAAGGAGAGGGAACTGTTGAACAGAGAAATAGAATCCAGGGCACTGATAGTGAAATGGAATAGAGAGAACGGATAAAGAAAGAAATAGAATCGATGGAACAGATAAAGAGAGAAATGTCAAGTAGAGGGAAGAGACTGATAGGAAAAAAATAAGAAGAGGGAAGAGATAAATAGAGTAATAGAATAAAGAGGGAACTGGTAAATAGAGAAAGAGAATAAAGAAGGAATAAGTAAAGAGAGCAATAGAGCAGCTGGAGCAGATAAACAGAGAGGAAGAAAGAATAATTTAATAGATTTATAGAGAGAAGTTGGAACGGATTATTAGATAAATGGGATATTGGGAACAGATGAACAGACGGATGGCATCGAGGGAGCGGATAAAGAGAGAAATAGGATTGAGGGAACAGATAAATAGAGAGAGAGTACTGAGGCAAAGGATAAGTAAAGAAATAGAATAGCGGGAACGGATAAGTAGAGATGGAGAACGTTGCGGGAAGAGATAAATGGAGAAATAGATTAGCGGGAACAGATGAATAGATCTATTGATTAGCGGGAAGAGATGAAAAGAGAGATAGAACCGATGGGAACGGATGCACAGCGTAAAAGAATCAATGAGAACAGTTGTATAGGGAAACAGAATCGAGGGAAAAGATGTATAGGGATTAAAATCAAGGGAACAGATTAATACTGAGAAGAGGGAGCAGATAAACAGAGCAATGGAACCGAGGGAGCAGATCAATAGCGAGAAGAGGGGTTATAGGCGTGAAGAACGATACACACCGATCGCTGCCAATAGTAAGGAATTTATTGAGCAAGCAATAAAGGAGCGGAGCAGCGCTGGGCGGCCGGGAGTCTGCGCTCCACCAGAGGAGCCGACCCCTCTTCTTATCGGCTCTTATCTCTATATTCGTGGTTCTCTTTCCTTCCTGGGCTGCGCCGGCTGCTATTTGGGAGCCGTTCTCTGCCTCCTCGCAGAGAAGAGATGAAGGCTGCGGTCCTCTTCAGCTCCGATCGCGTGCGCTCAAGAGGAGATTTCCACTTCTTTTCCTTCGGCGGTTCCTCAGAAGGTCGCTGCTATGTTATGTTCATTGCCCAGGTGTCAGAACTAAGCGCTGTGGCTCCGATTTCCAAAACCATCTCTCCATCCACTTTCAGACTTCTACCGACCACACAGTTCTAAGAAAAATAAGCACTGAAAAACACTGCCCCATCCATCTGGAGTCGGTTTGATGGACGGGAATAGAAAGCACAGACCTCGTTTCCTATCACAATCCCCCCTTTTCCTTTGATCACCTCGTTCATCAAACCGTATCACCGCACCCTGGGCTAAAAGGTGACCTTTTCCTTCCAGTTGTTTCCGACAGTGTTTTCTGGTTCCCGTTATCCGGTGGAGCGCAGACTCCCGGCCGCCCAGCGCTGCTCCGCTCGTTTATTGCTTGCTCAATTAGTTCCTCACTGCCGGCAACGATCGGTGTGTATCGCTCTCTGCACACCTATAACAGAGGGAGCGGATGTAGAGAGAAACAGAACCGATGGGAACAGATGGACGGGGAAATAGAATCGAGGGAAGAGAGGTAGAGGGACATGGAAAGCAGGCGGAACAAATAAATACGGAAATAGGAAGAAGAGGGAACAGACTAATAGGGAAATAGAAGAGGGAACAGATTGATAGGGAAATATCATTGAGGGAACGGATTAATAGTGAGAAGAGGGAAGTGATTAATAGAGAAACAGAAAGAAGAGGGAATAATTTAATGGATTCATAGAGAGAAGTTGGAACAGATTATTTGATTAATAGAGAGAAGAGGGAACGGATTAATAGATAAATAAAATATTGGGCAGAGATGAAGAGAGGAATGGAATAAACAGATAAATAGTGAAATCGTATTGAGGGAACAGAAAAATAGAGAAATAGATTGGAGGGAACAAAAATAAAAAAATATAATAGCGGGAAAATATGAATAGATTTATAGATTAGTGGGAACAGATGATTAGATAATTAGAATCGATGGGAATAGAAGAATAGATAATCAGAACCAATGGGAACAGATGAATAAAGAAATAGATTCAAGGGAACAGATAAGGAGAGAAATAGAAAGGAGAACAAATAGAGAAATCGAATCGAGACATAAGATTACTATGGAAAGAGATAAAAGAGGGAACAGAAAAATAGAGAGAGGGAAAGAAGAGGGAACAGATAAATAGGGAAATAGAATGAAGAGGTGTCATGGCTTTGCGATTTCTGGCCTTGGTATTCCACACCACAGCATCCTGTAGTGCACTCAGAGCGAAAGAGTCAATGCTGCAGCCCCGTGGATCACTGATAGTTCCGGGTGTACCTGTCTCAGAAGAGAAGAACAACTCCTTTCCCAGAGCACCGTGCAATGCTTCGCATTGTTCCGTGTTTCCGCTCAGAGGGAACAGATGAAAACTGTCTGCGCTCACGGGACGCTCTCTTTCCTTCGGGATCACTCAGCACTGGGTGCTCGCTGCCATCTCGCCTTCAGTGGTCCGGGGGTGCCCCGCACCGATGGTCACGTTGGGTGCCAACAACATCAACGGTTTACCGCGCTGGATCGGCCCGGTTCCGCGAGCATCGCTGCAGGGGACCCAGGAAAGGGGAAGGGGGAAAGGGAGATGGGCCTAGGAACAAGACAGCGGCGACGATCCAAGAAGGAAAGCTGATGGACTAAAGAAGATCTCGGAAAGCAAAGTAACACGAGAGAATCCAATCTCATCGGAATTGAGGCTAATGAAGGAAATGAGATGAGCAAGAGAGAGTGTCGGATAAAGCGAAGGCCTGACGCTAACGCTGAAGGCGAGTCCTCTGGGGAATGGAGTTGTTCTTCTCTTCTGAGACAGGTACACCCGGAGTTATCAGTGATCCATGGAGCTGGAGCACTAATTCTTTCACTCTGAGTGCACTACGGAATGTTATGGTGTGGAATAGCAATGCCAGAAATCATAAAGCCACGCCACAGGGAAAGAAACAGAAAGAAGAGAGGAGAGATGAACAGAGAAATAGAATCGAGGGAACTGATTAAGACAGAAATAGATAGAAGAGGGAATAATTTAATAGATTTATAGAGAGAAGTTGGAACAGATTATTTGTTTTACAAAGAAAAGAGGGAACAGATGAATAGAGAAATACTACATTGGGAACAGATGAACGGAGAAAGGGATTAGCGGGAACAGATAAAGAGAGAAATGGAAGAGCGGGTAGAGATAATTAGGGAAATAGATCAGAGGGAATAGGTGAAGAGAGAAATAGCATAGAGGATACAGATTAATAGAGAAAAAGAAGAAGAGAATGAAAGGATTAATAGAGAGAAGAGGGTATAGATTAATAGAGAAATAAAACTGAGGGAATAAATTAATAGGGAGAAGAGGGAACAGATCAACTGAGATATAGATTAGAGGGAACAGAGGAACAGAGAAATAGAATCGAGGGTGGAGATTAAGAGAGACAGAATTCAGGAAACAGATATAGAGAAATAGAATAGAGGGAATAAATCCATAGAGAGAAGAGGGAACAGATAACGAGAGGAATGGAAAGAAGAGGGAAGAGACAAAGGGAGGAATCGAAGCGAGGGAACGGATTCATCAAGAAATAGAACAGAGGGTACAGATAAATATAGAAATAGAAAACAGAACAGATAAATAGAGAAGTAGAATATCGGGAATAGAAAAATAGAGAAATAAAATCGAGGGAACAAATAAAAAGAGAAATAGAATAGAAGGTAAAGATTAATAGAGAGAAGAGTTAAGATATTAATAGGGAAACTGAATAGAGGGAATAGATTAATGGGGAGTAGATGGAAAAGAAATAGAGAAATAGAATTATGAGGGAATAGAAAAATGGAGAAACAGAAAAAGAGGGAACAGATAAATAGAGAAAGAGATTAGAGGGAAGAGATTGATAGAGAAAAAGAATCGAGGGAACAGATTCAATGAGAAATTGAATGGAGGGAAGAAATTAATAGGGAGAAGAGGGAACAGATAATGAGAGGAACAGAATGGTGGGAACACAAAGAGAAAAATAGAAGGGAGAGAACAGGTGAACAGAGAAATAGAAAGAAGAGGGAATAAAGTCATAATTTTATAGAGAGAAGAGGAAACAGATGAGGAATGGAATTGAGGACACAGATAAATAGAGAAACAGTACTGAGGGAACCGTTACATAGGAAAACAGAATAGCGGGTAGAGATAAATAGAGAAACTGAATCGAGGGAACAGATAAAGAGAGAACTAGAAAGAACCGGCAATAAATTAATAGATTTATAGAGAAATGTTGGAACAGATTATTAGATCTATAGAGAGAAGAGGGAACAGATTATTAGATAAATAGAATATTGGGAACAGATGAATGGAGGAATGGAGTCGAAAGAAAAGTTAAATACAGGAATGGAATTGAGGGAATGGATAGAGAATAGGTTTTGAGGAAAAGGATAAGTAGAGAAATAGAATAGCGGGAATGGATAAGTAGAGATAGAGAAATAAGCGGGAAGAGATAAATAGAGAAATGGAATCGATGGGAACAGATAAAGAGAGAAATAGTATAGGGCAAACATAAATATGGAAATAGAATAGCAGGAAGAGGTTAACAGTGAAATAGAATGGAGGGAATAAATTAATAGTGAGAAGAGGAAAACAAATTAATAGAGAAATCAATTAGAGGGAACAGATCAAAAGAGAAATTGATTAGGGGGAACAGAATAAACTGAGAAATAGAATTGCAGGAAGAGATACATAAATAGAATGGCGGGATCAGATAAATAGAGAAATAGATAGAAGAGGGAGTAAATTTATAGATTTATAGAATCAAGGGAAAAGATTAATATGGAATGAGAAAGAAGAGGGAACAGATAAATAGAGAAATAGAATAGGGAGGGAACAGGTAAATAGAGCAGTAGAATAAAGAGGGAAGAGGTAAATAGAGAAAGAGAATAAAGAGGAAACAGGTTAATAGACAAACAGAATAGTGGGAACAGATTTATAAGGACATAGGATAGCGGGAACAGATGTACAGGGACATCATAGAAGAGGGACCAGATGTATAGGGACATAGAAAGAAGAGAGTAAATTAATAGAATTATATAGGGAAGTTGGAACAGATTATTTGAATAGAGAAGAGGGAACAGATTATTTGAATAGAGAAGAGGGAACAGATTAATAGATAAATAAAATATTGGGCACAGATTAATAGAGGAATAGAATAAACAGATAAATAGTGAAATAGTATTGAGGGAAGAGATAAATAGAGAAATAGATTAGTGGGGACAGATTAATAGAGAAATAGATTAGAGGGAAGAGATAAAAAATATAATAGTGGGAAAAGATGAATGGATATATAGATTAGCAGAAACAGATGATTAGATAATCAGAATCGATGGGAACAGATGTGTACGGAAATACAATTGAGGGAACAGACAAAAAGAGAAATAGAAATATGAGGGAATGGATGAATAGAGCAATAGAACAGTGGGATATTAGGGTGGAAAACGAGGAGTTAGGGCTAGAGATTTGGGAGGAACAGCAAGGATTTGGATGGAGCAATTGTCTGTGCAGCATCCAGCAGCTGAGACCAAATCCATGGAGCACTCTTAGTCCTACCTAACCCCGAACATGCACAGGTCCACCAGTCCCGATGGATGCAGCACGGAGTGCAGAGGGAATTCTCCGTTGCGGTCAGCAGGCCGCTCTGTGGAAGATCTGAGACGGCATGGCAGCTAACGCAAGGCCACAGGAAGCAGAAACGAGAAATCAGGAACACCCAAAATCACCCCAAAAAATTCCGAAAAATCCCCCCAAAATTCCTCAAAAAATATCTCCAAAAATATCTCCAAAATTCACCCCAAAAAATTCCCTCCCAAAAATCCCCCCAAAATGGGGCAGCGCTGTGAGGTAATACTATAGGGAGGGCAGCGGCACTCTGAAGCCGCGCTTTTGAAGCCCTCCCCATCGGTCCCCTCAATCAGCCGCCATTAATGAATTAATTAAGCCACAATTAATTAATTAAGCTGCCCTATAAAGGGCACATGCGCAGAGATACATAGAGACACATAGAGATACATAGAGACACAGTGACCCCATAGAGACGCTCAGACACAGCGACACCCTGTGGTGGTATATGGGTACTGCACCTCCATAGAGACCCCAAACGTGAACCCCACAGAGACCCCAGTCACGCTCCAATACAAAGGAGGCAGATGAGGCTCTTCAGATTACATGCATATATGGCGTGAGATTAGGAAACAACGGTTCAGATGTTGGTCCGAGCAGTTTATTATCAATATTGAGCAGGGAGATGGGGAAGTGGGACACTGTTAAGGGCAGTGAGCGGTTGTCCTGGAGAAGCAGCGAGGCGTCAGCACCGGAGAAGCAGCGAGGGAGTCAACCCCGAGAGGGGCAGCGGCGAACAGGGATCAGCTCGGGAAGTCTCTCCAAAGAGAAAACCCCAACGGCTGCAGAGAAAAAGCCTAGAGGGATCGGAATGACAGAGAGAAGAGGGAACAGATATACAGAGACATGGAAGAGCAGGTAGAGATAAATAGGGAAATAGATCAGAGGGAATAGGTTAAGAGAGATATAACATAGAGGATACAGATTAATAGAGGAAAGTAAGAATAGAATGAAAGGATTAATAGAGAGAAGAGGGTATAGATTAATAGAGAAATAAAATGGAGGGAATAAATTGATAGGGAGAAGAGGGAACAGATCAACTGAGATATAGATTAGAAGGAACAGATGAACAGAGAAACAGAATCGAGAAAACACAAAGAGAGAAATAGGTTTGAGGGAACTGATAAATATAGAAAAAAATTGAGGGAACAGTTTAAATGAGAAATAGAATGAAGGGAATAAATTAATAGTGAGAAGAAGGGAACAGATACATAGAGAAATCGATTAGAGGGAACGGAATAAACGAAGTAATGGAATCACCAGAACAGATAAGGAGAGAAATAGAATCGAGGGAAAAGATTAATATGGAAAGAGAATGAAGAGGGAACAGATAAAAAGAGAAAAAGTCTAAAGAGAGGACAGATAAAAAGTGCAAAAGAATAGCGGGAACAGGTAAATACAGAAGTAGAAAGAATTTAAAAGAATTTAATAGATATATAGAGAGAAGTTGGAACAGATTATTAGATCTATAGAGAGTAGAGGGAATGCATTATAAGATAAATAGAATAATGCAAACCGTTTAATAGGGGAATGGAATCAAGGGAATAGTTTAATAGAGGAATGGAATTGAGAGAGCAGATAAATAGAGAAATAGTATTGAGGGAACAGATAAATAGAGAGATAGTATTGAGGCAAATGATAAGTAGAGAAATAGAATAGTGGGAACGGATAAGTAGAGAAAGAATGTAGCGGGAAGAAATAAATAGAGAAATAGATTAGCGGGAACAGATTAATAGATACATTGATTAGCAGGAGCAGATGAATAGAGAAATAGAATCGATGGGAACAGATGTATAGAGAAAAAGAATTTATGGGAACAGTTGTATAGGGAAAGAGAATCGAGGGAAAAGATGTATAGGGAAGTAAAATCAAGGGAACAGATTAATAGTCAGAAGAGGGAACAGATAAATAGAGAAATAGAATCGAGGGAACAGATAAATAGGGGCATAGAAAGAAGAGGGAAGAGATAAAGAGAGAAACAGAAGAGCGGGAAGAGATAAAGAGAAGAGAACATATAAATATGGAAATAGAATAGCGGGAACAGATTTACAGTGAAATAGGATGGAGGGAATAAATTAATAGTGAGAAGAGGAAGCAGATTAACTAGAGAAAATGAATAGAGGCAACAGATAAAGAGAGAAATCTATTAGAGGGAACAGAATAAATGGAGAAATAGAATCAGGGGAACAGATAAATAGAGAAATTAACTACCGGGAACAGATAAATACAGAAATAGACAGAAGAGGGAGTAAATTAATAAATTTATAGAGAAAAGTTGGAACAGATTATTTGATTAGTATAGAGAAGAGGGAAAAGATTAACAGATAAATAAAATATTGGGCACAGATTAATAGAGGAATGGAATAAACAGAAGGATAGTGAAATAGTATTGAGGGAACAGATAAATAGAGGAATAGATTAGTGGGGACAGATTAATAGAGAAATAGATAAGCGGGAACAGAAGATTAGATTATCAGAATCGATGAATAGATAATCAGAATCTATGGGAACAGATGAATAGAGAAATAGAAGTGAGAGAACAGATAAAGAGAGAAATAGAATAGAGAGAAAAAATAATATGGAAAGAGAAAGAAAAGGGAACAGGTAAATAGGGAAATAGTATAGGGGAAACAGAGAAATAGGGACATAGAAGAGCGGGAACAGAGAAATAGGGACATAGAAAGAAGAGGGAACGGATAAATAGGGAAACAGAACAGCGGGACAAGATAAAGAGAGAAATAGAAGAGGGGGTAAATTAATAGATTTATAAGGAGAAAAGAATGATATAAATATAGATTAGGGAATAGATGATTAGATAATCAGAATTAATGGGAATAAATGAATAGAGGAATAGAGAAATAGCATCGAGAGAACAGATAGAGAGAAATTGAATCGAGGGAACGGATAAATAGGGAAATAGAAAGAAGAGGGAACAGATAATCTGAGAAATAGAATTGAGGGAACTGATTAATAAAGAAATAGATATAAGAGGAAATAAAGTAATAATTTTATAGAAAGAAGAGGGAACTGATTAATAGAGAAATGGAATTGAGGGCACAGGGAAATAGAGGAATGGAACTGAGGGAACAGATAAATAGAGGAATGAATCAAGGGAACAGATAAATAGAGAAATAGAATCCAGGGTATAGATTAATGGAGGGATAAAATTCAGGAAACACATATAGAGAAATAGAATAGAGGGAAAAAAATAATAGAGAGAAGAGGGAACAGATAACGAGAGGAATAGAATGGAGGGAACTGATCAAGGGAGAAATAAAATTGAGGGAATAAATTCATAGTGAGAAGACGTAACTGATAACTAGAGAAAAAGAATCGAGGGAACAGATAACTAGAGAAATAGAATCGAGGGAACAGATAAATAGCAAGAAGAGGTGTTTTAGGTGTGAAGAATGATACACACCGATCGTTGCCAACAGTAAGGAATTTATTGAGCAAGCAATGAAGGAGTGGAACAGCGCTGGGCGGCCAGGAGTCTGCTCTCCACCAGAGGCGCGCACCAGGGGACCTCCCGACCCCTCTTTTTATTGGCTCTTATCTCAGCATTCATGGTTTCTCTTTTCTTACTGGGCTGCGCTGGCTGCTATTTGGGAGTCGTTCTCTGTCTCCTCGCAGAGAAGAGATGAAGACTGCGGTCCTCTTCAGCTCCAATTACGCACACTTAAGAGGAGATTCCCACTTCTTTTCCTTTTGCAGTTCCTTAGAAGGTCACTGCTATCTGTTGTTCATTGTCCAGGTTTTAGAATGAGATGCCGTGGCTCCAATCTACAAAAACATTTCTACATCTATTTTAAGACTTCTACAATCTACACAGTTCTAAGAAAAATACAAGCTGAAAAACACTGGCCCATCTGTCTTGAGTCGGTTTGATTAACGAGTATAGAAAGTACAGAACTCATTTTCTATCACAATCACTCCTTTTCCTTTTCTCATCTTGTTCATCAAGCCATATCACCGCATCCTGGCCTAAAACATGACCTTTTCCTTTCAATTGTTTCAGACAGTGTTCTGGTTCCAATTATCTGGTGGAGCGCAGACTCCCAGCTGCCCAGTGCTGTTTCGCTCATTTATTGCTTACTCAATAAATTCCTTACTACTGGCAACGATCGGTGTGTATTGCTCTCTTCACACGTATAACAGAGGGAGTAGATGAAGAGAGAAATAGAATCGATGGGAACAGTTGTATAGGGAAATAGAATCAAGGGAAGAGATTAATAGTGAGATGAGGGGACTGTTTAATAGAGAAATAGAATCGAGGGAACAGATAAAGAGAGAAATAAAATAGCAGGTAGAGATAAATAGGGAAATAGATTAGAGGGAATAGGTTAAGAGAGAAATAGCATAGAGGATACAGATTAATATAGAAAAATAAGAATAGAAAAGATTAATAGAGAGAAGAGGGTATAGATTAATATAGGAATAAAATTGAGGGAATAAATTAATAGGGAGAAGAGGGAAGAAGTAACGAGAGGAATGGAGAGAAGAGGGAAGAGACAAAGGGAGGAATAGTACCGAGGGAACAGACAAAGAGAGAAGTAAGAGAGGGAATAAATTAATAGATTTATAGAGAGAAGAGGGAACAGATTAATAATGCGATAGAAAGAAGAAGGTACAGATTAATAGAGAAATAGAATCGAGAGAAGAGAAAAATAGAGAAATAGAATAGCGGGAACAGATAAATAGAGAAATAGAAAGCAGACAGAACAGATAAGTAGAGAAGTCGAATATCGGGAATAGAAAAATAGGGAAATAGATATATGAGGGAACAGAAAAATAGAGAAATAGAAAGAAGAGGGAACAGAAATAGAGAAATAGAATAGCGGGAACAGATAAATAGAGAAATAGAATAGAAGGAATAAAAAATATAGAAATAAAATCGAGGGAACATATTAATAGTGATACAGAATAGAGGAAAAAGAATTATATAGAGAAGAGGTAATATATTAATAAAGAAATGGAATCGAGGGAAGAGACCCATAGAGAAATGGAATCGAGGGAAGAGATGAATAGATGTAGGATCTAATAGGACTTAGGGACAGAGATTGGGGTGGAATATCGAGGATTTAGGGATGAAGTTTGGGGAAGAAGAGGGAGGAGTTGGGGCTGGAGTTCAGAGTGAGATGTGAGGAGATCATTCTGGAATTTGTGGTGAGATAGTGAGGATATTAGGGTGGAACAGCGAGGAGTTAAGGACAGAGATTTGTGAAGAACAATGAGGATTCGGATGGAGCAATTGTCTGTGCAGTGTCCAGCAACTGAGACCAAATCCATGGAGCACTCTTAGTCCTACCTGACCACAAACATGCACAGGTCCACCGGTCCCGATGGATGCAGCACGGAGTGCAGAGGGAATTATCCGTCACAGTCAGCAGACCGCTCTGTGTAAGAGCTGAGACAGCGTGGCATCCAGCGCATGGCCACGGGAAGCAGAAAGGAGAAACAATTAACACCCAAAATCCCCCCCCCAAAAAACAAAACAATCCCCCCAAAAATACCACATGTGGAGGGAATCAGCCACTGCAGTCAGCAGGCCGCTCTTAGTCAGACCTGAGACGTCGTGGCATCCAGGGCAAGTCCACGGTCAGCAGAACCTAAGGCCAAAGTCCCACCCATTTCCAACCAGGGCAAAAAAGGCAACCCCGGGAAATGCCGATCTGTCAGCAGGCCGAGATCAACAGGAGCCCAAAAGCTTAATTAAGGGCAAAAGTGTGATGTGGAGCAATGAGGATTTGGGGCCTGAGTTTGGGGTGAGATAGTGAGGATTTAAAGCTAGAGTTAGAGGTGAGATAGCAAAGCTAGAGTTCAGGGGTAGATAGCAAGGATTTAAAGCCAGAGTTTGGGGTGAGATAGTGAGGATTTAGGGATGGAATATGGGGTTGAACAACGAGGATTTGGGACTGGAGTTTGGGGTGAATGAGGGTAGGTTTGGGACTCGAATTTGGGGTGAAAGAGCGATAATATGGGACAGCAGTTTAGGGTGAAAGAATAAAAATGTAAGGCTGTAGCCTGGTGTGGAATGGAGAGAAGTTGGCATCGAGTCTGGAATGAATGAACTAGATCTGGCACGTGAGCCTGGGCTGGAAATGCAAGGAATTGGGTGAGGAAAACTTTTGACTCATTTGAGAGCAAATAGTGAGGGTATGCAGCTGGAGATCAAAGGGAAACAGCGAGGGTTTAGGGCAGGAGAGTTTAGGGTGAGACAGTGTGGGTTTGGGGTTGAATTTGGGGGTAAAGAGTAAGAATTTGGCTCTCGAGATCGGGGTGAGGTGGTGAGGATTCAGGGCTCAGTTTTATTTTCAGGAGGGGGGAAATGGGGGGGTAAATAGCAAGAATTTGGTACTAAATTATAGAGTGAAAAAACAGGGATGCTGGGACTGGAGCTTGGGGTGAAAGCCAGGATTCCGTACTCGTGATTGTGGTGAAATAGAAAGGATTTAGGGCCTGAGATTGAGGGTAATACTGAGAAGGGACTAACGTATGAGAGGTAAATTGTGAGGGTTTGGGGCAGAAATGTGAGGTGGAATAGCAAGGACTGGGGCTAGACTTTGAAGTGAAATAGCGAGGATTTTGGGATAGGATTTGAAGAGAAATAGAGAGGAATTACAGATGGACTTTGGGAGAGACGGTGAGGATTTGGGGCTGAAGGATGGGGAGAAGTACTGAGGACTGGGGATTTGATTTTTGCGAAGAAATGCTGAGGGTTTTGTTCTGCAGTTCAGGGTGAAATAGAAAGGGTTAGAGGCTGGAGTTTGGGGTGAATTAGCCAGAAGTTGGCACTTCCATCTGGGGTGAAATAGTGAGGATTCAGGAAAGGAGCTTAGGGTGAATTAGAGAAGACAGAGGACTGAAGCTTGGGCAAAAATACCAAGGATTTGGGACAGGACCTTGGGGTGAAAGAGCAAAGATTCAGGACTGGAGCTTGGGGTGAATTAGCCAGGATTTAGCACTTGAGCCTGGGGGGAAATTGTAAGGATTAAGGGACTGAGTTTGTGGGTAATAGTGAGGATTAGGGACTACTGTTTTGGAGGAAATATCAAGGACTAGGAGCTAGAGTTTGGGGTGAAAAAGCGAGGATTTAGAGCTGAAGTTTGGGGCAAAATAGTGAGGACTCGAGGCTGGAATCAAAGGTGAAACAGTGAGGATGTAAGGCTGGAGTTTGGGGTGAATGAGCAAGATTTCAGGGTTGAAACAATGAGGATTGAAGGCTGGAGGATTGGGGGCTGGAGATTGGGGTGAAGCAGCAGGTATTTGGGGCAGGGTCTTTTTTCAGTAAAGATCAAGAATTTTGGACTAAATTATGGAATGAAATAACAGGGATTTGGGGACTCAACTTTGAGGAGAAATAGTGAGGATATGGGAGTGAAGTTTGCAATGAAATAGTGAGGATTTAGGGCTGGAATTGGAGGAGAAACAGCTCCAATTTGGGGATGGAGTTTAGTGCTAAATCAAGAGGGTTTTGGGTTGGACTTTACCACAGAAACAGCAAGGGTTAGGGGCTAGAATTTAGGACGAAATTGTGAGGATAGGGGGCTCGACATTAGTGTGAGACAGCCAGACATGGGACTGAAATTCAGGGAGAAATAGCAAGGCTGCAATATAGGGTAAAATTGTGAGGATTTGGGCCTCAAAATTGTGAGGCTGAAGTTCGGGGTGAAACAGCAATAAGTTGGGATGGAGTTTTGGCTGAATGAGCCTGGATTTTAGAGTTTAGTTTGGAAGGAAATAGCGAGCATTTGGGGCCAGAGTTTAAGGGTAAAAATGAAGATTTGGGACTACTGATTGGAAAGAAATAGGAAAGGTTTGGGGCAAGAATTTGGAGTGGAATAGCAAGGACTAGGGGCTAGGCTTTGGGGTGAAAAAGCAAGGATTAAGAGCTGAAGTTTAGGGTGTGTACAGTAAATACCCCAAAAGAATAGTACCCACACAAAACAATGAAGGTGGGCAGTATATTTTTATAAGGTTTGTCCAAGTGGGATAAAGACAACCAGTAAATAAGGAAAGGCTCACCTGCCACTGATGGTCAAGGCATGCCTGGACCTCCACAAGAGAGGGATCTCCAACAAAAAATCCTTCCCCAGCGGAGGTCAGTCCTTAAGTGGGGTCTGGGAGAGGTGGAGCCTGACTCCACCCCTTGCAGCCACAGGTGCATTGCCTTCACCTGTGCTCCTGCAGCTGAGTCTGTGCTCACCTCGGGTGATCCATCAGTGCTTCAGGCCACAATTCAACAGTTCCCATCCACTGCAACCCTTTACAGCGTGAACCACTGACCAAGTAAACTATAGGGTGAGCCTTCCTTCATACAGAGATCCAACGCATACTGAGATCATCTGGGATGAGCGATGATGGGGAGGAATAGAGGTGTCTCAAGGGTACCAAGAGGGACTGGAGCTTGAGGTGAATGAGCAAGAATTCAAGGCTGGAGCTTGGGGGTGAAAATGCTGAGGGGTTGGGATGGGAGTCCATCGAGAAAGTGTGAGCATTTGGGGCTGCAGATTGAGGCAGTGAAGGCTTGGGGCTAGAATTTGGGGAGAAATTGCAAGCGTTTGAGGCTGGAGGATATTTAGAAATAGTGAGGATTGAACACTGAGCAGCATCAGGGCAACAGTGGGCAGGCAACGGGCCAGAGGCATTTCCTGGCGCCCTCCTGTGGCCATGGGAGGTACTGCATGTACTGCACGCACAGGAGCGCTGCCGATTGGGGTTGGAAAAAAGGGCGTGCAAGTGATGATCGAGTGCTGGAAAATAGGGTGAGAAAGTGAGGATATAGGGCCAGAATCTGGGGAGGAATACTAAGGAGTTGGTTAAGAGTTAGGGCTGGAATAGCGAGGATTTAGGTGTGGGTTTTTTAATTAGAAGACGAGGAAGAGTGAGCAGAGTTTAAAGGGTGAGAATGAGGAGTAAGGGCCACAGTCTGGGGTGAGTGTGTGAGGATTTGTATCAGAGGTTGGTGGGAAAGAATGAGGAATCAGGGCCAGAGATTTGGGTGAGATAAATAAGAGAGAGAAGTCCACTAGACAGCGAGGATCACGGGCTGGAGAACTGTGTGAGACAGTGAGAATCAGGGGCTGGACAAATGGGCAAGACAGCAAGGATCAGGGGCCAGAATTTGAGAGGATTAGTGAGGAGCTGGGTCCAGAGCTGGGGCTGGAATAGCGATGATATGGGTTTGGAGTTTGGGGTGAGAGAGAGAGGATTTAAAGCTGGAGTTTGGCATGAGAGAGCAAGGATCTAGATCTAAAGTTTGGCAAGGAAGAGCGAGGAGTTGGGGCCAGAGATTGGTGTGGAATTGCGAGAAATTTTTGCAGGAGTTTGGAGTGAAAAAAAATTCCCCCCAAAAATTCCCCCCCAGAACTTTCCCCCCAAAAACAGTTTGGCAAGAAAGAGAGAGGAGCTGTGGCCAGAGGTTGGCAAGGAAGAGGAAGGATTTAGGGCCAGAGATTGGTGTGGAACTGCGAGGAGTTTTTGTAGGAGTTTGGAGCGAGAGAGTCAGCATTCACGGGCAGAGTTTGGTGTGAGAGAGCGTGAATTTAAAGCTGGAGTTTGGGGTGGGAGAGTGAGGATTTAGGGCCAGAGTTTGGGGTGTAACATTGAGGATTTAGGGCCAGAGTGTGGGGTGGAAATGTGAAGAGTTGGGACAGAGATTGTAGAGGAACAACGAGGAGTTATGGACAGAGATTAGGGTGGAATAGCAAATATTGGAAGCCAGAAGATGGGCTGAGATAGCGAGTAGTTAAGGAGGGAGTATGAGTTGCAATAGCAAGGTTTGAAAGACAGAGGCTGGGGTGGAATTGAAAGGAGTATTGGTAAAAGTTTAATAGAGGGGACAGATTAAGAGAGAGATAGAGAGAGGAGGGAACAAATTAATAGAGAAATAGAACGGAGGATACAGATTAAGAGATAGAAGAGGGAACAGACTAATAGAAATATAATAGAGGGAATAGATTAATAGATGTAGGATCTAATTGGATTTAGGGCCAGATTTTCTGACATAATAGCGAGGATTTAGGGCTGGAGTTTGGGGTGGAATAGCAAGGATTTAGGGATGAAGTCTGGGGAAGAAGAGGGAGGAGTTCAGGCTAGAGTTCAGAGTGAGATGTTAGGAAATCATTCTGGAATTCGTGGTGAGATAGCGAAGATATTATGGTGAAACAGCGAGGAGTTAGGGACAGAGATTGGGGAGGAACAGCGAGGATTTGCACGGAGCAAATGTCTGTGCAGCACACAGCAACTGAGAACAAATCAATATTGCATTCTTAGTCCTACCTGATCCCAAACATGCACAGGTCCGCCGGTCTCGATGGAAGCAGCACGGAGTGTGGAGGGAATTATCCGTCGCAGTCAGCAGGCCGCTCTGTGTAAGAGCTGAGACGGCGTGGCGTCCAGGACACGGCCACAAGAAGCAGAAAAGAAGAAAAAAAATATGTGAACCCAAAAAAGACCGTGAAAGAGACCCCAAATGTGAACTCCATAGAGACCACCCCCAAAAAAATCCTGCCCAAAAATTCCCCCCAAAAATCCCCCCCAAAAAACAAAAAAAAAAAATTCCCATAAAAATTCCCAAAAAATCCCCCCAAAAAAGTTTGGCAAGGAAGAGCGAGGAGCTGGGGCCAGACATCGGTGTGGAATTGTGAGGAGTTTTTGCAGAAGTTTGGAGTAAAAGAAAATCCTCAAAAAATCCCCCCCAAAAATCCCATGGGGTCTGGGAGAGGTGGGCTCAGACTCTGCCCCTTCTGGTCACACCATGCAGTGCCTTCACCTGCGCTCCTGCAGTGACTCTGTGCTCAGCTCAGGTGCTCCAGCACTGCTTCAGGACACTGTGTAACAGTGCCCAGACACTGAAGCCCTTCAAGGGACCCCAAAAACATATTGAATGTGACCCAAAAGCAACCCCAAAACGAGTGACAGACCCCAAAGAGAGTGACAGAGCCCAAAACAGACCCCAAAATTGACCCCAAATGAGACCTGAAAAAGATCCTAAAAGAGACAACCCCAAAAGGAAAGAGACGACCCCAAAAAGAGCAGTGACCCCCAAAAGATCCCAAAAGTTACCCCAAAAAGAGTGAGAGTCCCCAAAAGGGACCGAAAAACGGACCTGAAAAAAGATCCCAGGAGTGACTCCAAAAAGAAAGAGACGACCCCAAAAAAAGAGCAACCCCAAAAAAGAGCTGCAGCCCCAAATGAGACCTGAAAAAGATCCCAAAAGTGAACCAAAAAAGACACAAAAAGCAGCCCCAAAAGAGAGCCCCAAAAGAGAGCCCCAAAAGAGAGCCCCAAAAGAGAGCCCCAAAAGAGAGCCCCAAAAGAGAGCCCCAAAAGAGAGCCCCAAAAGAGAGCCCCAAAAGAGAGCCCCAAAAGAGAGCCCCAAAAGAGAGCCCCAAAAGAGAGCCCCAAAAGAGAGCCCCAAAAGAGAGCCCCAAAAGAGAGCCCCAAAAGAGAGCCCCAAAAGAGAGCCCCAAAAGAGAGCCCCAAAAGAGAGCCCCAAAAGAGAGCCCCAAAAGAGAGCCCCAAAAGAGAGCCCCAAAAGAGAGCCCCAAAAGAGAGCCCCAAAAGAGAGCCCCAAAAGAGAGCCCCAAAAGAGAGCCCCAAAAGAGAGCCCCAAAAGAGAGCCCCAAAAGAGAGCCCCAAAAAGCAATCGACTGAAAAAGGATCCCAAGAGCAACCCCAAAAAGAGCCCCGAAAAAGACCCCAGAATTGACCCCAAAAAGAGCCAACCCCAAATGAGAGTCATAAAATACTGCAGCTTTTAGGGGTGACAGAGCCGGGAGTCAGCAGTGGGGTTTTGGGGGACCCTAAAACTAAAAAAAAAAACAAAAAACATAAAGGCAAAAAAAAAAAACCCTTAAAAAAAATCTTAAAAAAAAATAACCCCCCCCTCAAGCCCCCCCAAAAAAACCCAAAAGATCCCTAAAAAAAACAAAACACCCCCTCAAAAAAAATCTCCAAGAAAAGCCCACCCCCCCCCCCACAAAAACCAAAACAACCTGAAAAACAAACCCTAAAAAAATATATCCCAAATAACCATAAAAGAACCCCAAAAAACTCCAAATAGCTAAAAACAAAAAAACAAAAAAACTGAAAAAACGTAAAAAAGAAATCCCAAGAAAACTCTAAGAATAAACTAATAAAAAAATACACACACAAAAAAAACATTTAAGCCCCAAAGAACCCCCCCAAAAAAGCGAAAAAGAAATTTAAAAAAACCCGCAAAAATCCCTAAAAGAAAAACAAAAAAGAGCCCCCAAAAATCCCACAAACAAAATCGAAAATACCCCAAAAACTTCAAAACTGAACCCCGTCAAGAAAACTTGAAAAAAAAAAAAAACCAAACCAAAAACCAACACTTAAAATACCCCTCCTACAAAAAAAAACTAAAAACCCCCAAAAAACCCAAAACACCCAAAATCCCCCCAAACCCCAAAAAAACAAAAACAAAAAACAAAGAAAAAGCCACCAAAAAATCCCAAGAAACCCCAAACCCCTCCAAAAAAAAAAGAAACAGAGAGAAAAACAAAAAAAATCCCCCCCCCAAAAAAAACACCCCAAAAAATCCCCCAAAAATCTCTCAAAAAAGAGCGGGGACCCCAAAAGCAACGGCGCTGTGGGGCGGGATGTGGGGCGAGGAGGAGCGCTGTGGGACGTGGAGATGTGGGGCTATGGAGCAGCGCTGTGGGGCAACACTATAGGGAGGGCAGCAGCTCTATGGGGCTGCGCTTTTGAAGCCCTCCCCGCTCCGCCCCCGCAATCAGCTGCCGTTAATTAACGCAGCGGCGGTGAATTAATTAAATGCGGCGCCAATAATGAATTAATTAAGCCGCAATTAATTAAGCTGCCCTCTAAAGGGCACAGGCGCGCAGATACATAGAGACACATAGACACATAGAGACACATAGAGACACATAGAGAAACATAGAGACACAGTGGCCCCATAGAGACACATAGACACAGCGACACCCAGTGGTGGTATGTGGGTACTGCACCTCCATAGAGATACATAGCGACCCCATACAGACACATAGACACAGCGACACCCAGTGGCTGTATTTTTGCACTGCAACTCCATAGCGCCTCCTTGTGGCCATATAGAGGTACTGCACAACCATAGAAACACATAGCGACCCCATAGAGATCCAGCGACCCCACAGCGACCCCAGGAGAAGCGGAGCGGGGTCGTCAGCTCGTGAGGGTTCAGATGGCAGAACGCCTCGAAGGATCGGCGAGGTCGAGGAGGAAAAAAACAAAACAAAACAAAAAAACCCTCCAAATAAACCCTAAAAAAGAGCGGGGACCCCAAAAGTGACGGCGCTGCGGGGTGGGATGTGGTGTTTGGAGGAGCGCTGTGGGACACGGAGATGTGGGGCTATGGGGCAGCGCTATGGGACAGGAATTAAGCTCTACGGGGCAGGGAGCCGCGCTATGGGGCGGCACTATGCGGCAAGGAGCGGCACTGTGGCGGACGCGTGCGCATTGCGTACAAAGGCAGCGTATGCGCTGAGCTTATCTCGGTAATACGCATGTGTGGGAACAGCAGAGTACGCATGCGCAATGCGAATCGCAAAGCAGGGCATGCGCACTTAGTGTCCGTAGTTCACGCATGCGCATTTAGCGGCAGTAGCTAACCCATGCGCGGTAAGGGTCCGCAGTTAACGCATGCGCAGTAAGGGTCCGCAGTTAACGCATGCGCAGTAAGGGTCCGCAGTTAACGCATGCGCAGTAAGGGTCCGCAGTTAACGCATGCGGAGTAAGGGTCCGCAGTTAACGCATGCGCAGTAAGGGTCCGTACTAAACGCATGCGCAGTAAGGGTCCGTACTAAACGCATGCGCATTAAGCCTCCGTCGTTAACGCATGCGCAGTAAGGGTCCGTACTAAACGCATGCGCATTAAGCCTCCGTCGTTAACGCATGCGCAGTAAGGGTCCTCAGTTAACGCATGCGCAGTAAGGGTCCTCAGTGAACGCATGCGCAGTAAAGGTCCTCAGTTAACGCATGCGCAGTAAGGGTCCGCAGTTAACGCATGCGCAGTAAGGGTTCGCAGTTAACACATGCGCAGTAAGGGTGCGCAGTTAACGCATGCGCAGTGAGGGTCCGTAGTTAACGCATGCGCACTACGCGTTCTTAGTTAACGCATGCGCGGTAAGGGTCCTCAGTTAACGCATGCGCGGTAAGGGTCCGTAGTTAACGCATGCGCGGTAAGGGTCCTCAGTGAACGCATGCGCAGTAAGGGTCCTCAGTGAACGCATGCGCAGTAAGGGTCCGCAGTTAACGCATGCGCAGTAAGGGTCCGCAGTTACCGCATGCGCAGTAAGGGTCCGTAGTTAACGCATGCGCACTACGCGTTCTTAGTTAACGCATGCGCGGTAAGGGTCCTCAGTGAACGCATGCGCAGTAAGGGTCCGCAGTTAACGCATGCGCAGTAAGGGTCCTCAGTGAACGCATGCGCAGTAAGGGTCCTCAGTGAACGCATGCGCAGTAAGGGTCCTCAGTTAACGCATGCGCAGTAAGGGTCCGTAGTTAACGCATGCGCAGTAAGGGTCCTCAGTGAACGCATGCGCAGTAAGGGTCCTCAGTGAACGCATGCGCAGTAAGGGTCCGCAGTGAACGCATGCGCAGTAAGGGTCCGCAGTTAACGCATGCGCAATAAGGGTCCGCAGTTAACGCATGCGCAGTAAGGGTGCGCAGTTAACGCATGCGCAGTAAGGGTCCGTACTAAACGCATGCGCATTAAGCCTCCGTCGTTAACGCATGCGCAGTAAGGGTCCTCAGTTAACGCATGCGCAGTAAGGGTCCTCAGTAAACGCATGCGCAGTAAGGGTCCGTACTAAACGCATGCGCATTAAGCCTCCGTCGTTAACGCATGCGCAGTAAGGGTCCTCAGTTAACGCATGCGCAGTAAGGGTGCGCAGTTAACGCATGCGCAGTAAGGGTCCGTAGTTAACGCATGCGCAGTAAGGGTGCGCAGTTAACGCATGCGCAGTAAGGGTCCGCAGTTAACGCATGCGCAGTAAGGGTCCGTAGTTAACGCATGCGCACTACGCGTTCTTAGTTAACGCATGCGCGGTAAGGGTCCTCAGTTAACGCATGCGCAGTAAGCGTCCGCAGTAAACGCATGCGCAGTAAGGGTCCGCAGTTAACGCATGCGCAGTAAGGGTCCTCAGTGAACGCATGCGCAGTAAGGGTCCTCAGTGAACGCATGCGCAGTAAGGGTCCGCAGTTAATGCATGCGCAGTAAGGGTCCGCAGTTAACGCATGCGCAGTAAGGGTCCGCAGTTAACGCATGCGCAGTAAGGGTCCTCAGTTAACGCATGCGCGGTAAGGGTCCTCAGTGAACGCATGCGCGGTAAGGGTCCGTAGTTAACGCATGCGCACTACGCGTTCTTAGTTAACGCATGCGCGGTAAGGGTCCTCAGTTAACGCATGCGCAGTAAGGGTTCGCAGTTAACGCATGCGCAGTAAGGGTGCGCAGTTAACGCATGCGCAGTAAGGGTCCTCAGTTAACGCATGCGCGGTAAGGGTCCTCAGTGAACGCATGCGCAGTAAGCGTCCGTAGTTAACGCATGCGCACTACGCGTTCTTAGTTAACGCATGCGCAGTAAGGGTCCGCAGTTAACGCATGCGCAGTAAGGGTCCGCAGTTAACGCATGCGCAGTAAGGGTCCGTAGTTAACGCATGCGCAGTAAGGGTCCTCAGTTAACGCATGCGCAGTAAGGGTCCGTAGTAAACGCATGCGCAGTAAGGGTCCGTAGTTAACGCATGCGCAGTAAGGGTCCGTAGTTAACGCATGCGCACTAAGGGTCCTCAGTTAACGCATGCGCAGTGAGGGTCCGCAGTTAACGCATGCGCAGTTAGGGTCCGCAGTTAACGCACGCGGAATTTGGGCGGACGGAGGTTGAGTAGAGCGTTGAACGGAAGAGGGGCAGCGCAGAGAGCGTAGCGGGGCGAGGCGGACGCTCGCACCGCACCCGAGCGGCTCTGAACCGCGAACCGCCCGAGAACCGCCCGCGTTCCGGCGCCCGCAGCACCGCGCCGCCGCCAACGGGCGCCGCTGTACGGGTGCGCTGCCGGGGGCGGGGCTGCTGGCGGTCACGTGCCACGCTTCCGCCAATCGGGTGCTACGACGTGCCCTGGGGCCGCCCGGAGCCGCAACAGTTCGTGCCCGGGGCGGACTCCATCTAAACCGCGCGGGTGCGGGGGAAACGCGTCCTGCCCAGAAGGGGCAATGTCGCTGAGCCGGCGGCCCGAGGGTTTACTGCTCCCGCGTTCCTCAGAGAGGCGGGGAATCGAGTGCTTCGTATAGCTTTCTGTGGCGCATGCTTGCTACTGCTTGGAGGACCAATCACCATAAAGACTGGCGGAGCCCCTGCGCAGAGCGGTCGGGAGTCTCTTACGCCACTTCCGCGTTTCGGTGCGCACGCGCTGTGCTGCCCGGGGCCCGAACCGCGGCCGTGGCAGTTCCAGCATCGGCCGCGCGGGGGCGGCACAGACCGCGGAACCGCCGCTCCGGCGTTCGCACCGGGAACGAAATGAGGGGCGGCAGCGGAGCGCGGGGCCGTGTTCATGTTCCCGCACCCTCTGGCTTGTTCATAATGCTTTCATGTCCTTGTTTACACTTCCATGTCCTTGTTCGCACATGCCGTTCCCGCACTTCAAGTTTTTTCTGGCTTTTTTTTTTTTTTTATGGAATAGCATGGGCGGTTTCAGGCCCCACCACGTACTGCGGGCGGCAGTTTTGAGTTCCTTGCGAACCGTTACACTGTTTCTTTCCACAGAGATTAATGAAAGCTGCGGTTTTCCACCTCAGTTTGCAGACAGGCAGGAATCAGTTTACCTGCGTGGAACGAATCAGTGCCTCTCACACGAGGGCCCAAGGGCTGTGCAGGTCCGCCCGGCTCAGCTGCAGCTTCTCCTCTGCTCTTCTCCCCTTGCCCCAGCTGGCACTGCCCTTCCCCCACGCTATTCCCATTGCTCAGGCAGCAGCCCCGTAGGGCTGAGGAGAAGAAAGCTGCAAGCAGCAGGATAACTCCAGCACTCCAAATCAGAGGCTTCTCAGATGTACTTTTCCTCTCTGCAGTTCTGCTTGTGCAGAGTTACTTGCTCCTATAGCAAAAAGAGACCTAAATTACACACGAAGATTCTCAGGGCAAAGGAAATAGTTTGCAAATTGAGGAGATAACGGTATGTGGCAACTCTTTCTGTTGTACAAAACCAGTCAGTAAGCATGCGTGCGAGGAGGCAGGAGACCCGGGCAGTCAGGGATTTAGTGACTCACAACCAATGGAAGAGAAGAGAGTATGGCAACACGGGAGTGTACACAAACACCTCATTGTATCTGTACATCAAACACAAAACCCCATTAAGAAAAAAAAAAAAGAACTATCTGTACATAGATCTTCTTAGTAGTGTCCAGCTGAATAGAGTACAGTGCCCACAGACACTGTGTAATGCACTCTTAGTCCTACCTGAACCATCACATCCAGAAGTCTATGGTCCCGATGAGATGCATGGAGGAGTCCTGAGGGAATCAGCTGGCGTAGTCACCAGCTCACTCAGTGAGATCTGAGACGTCATGGTGAACAGGGGAAGACACCAGGGAGCAGAAAAAGGATAAAAATCACACCCATTTTTAAGAACGGTAAAAAGGACCACCCTGGGAACTCCTGACCTGCCAGTCTCACCTCTGTGCCAGGAAAGATCACGGAGCAGATCCTCCTGCAAGTAACACTAAAGCACGTGGAAGGCAGGGAGGCGATACAGGAGAACCAGCCCTGGGTGAAGCCGTGCAAGCCCTACTTGACCAACCCAATGGCCTTCTAAGACAGTGTCGCTGCATTGGTGGACAGGGGAAGAACCCCAGGCATCATCTATCCAGACTTCAGTAAGGCCTGTGACACAGTACCTCGCCACATCCTTCACTCCAAATTGGAAAGATAGGATTTGATGGGCAGACCATTCAGTGGATGAAGAATTGGCTGCAGAAATGAGTCCTGACAGCAGTGGTCAATGGCTCCAAGTCTGGATGCAGATCTGTGATGAGTGGTGTCCACCAGGGGATCGTGACTGGGGACAATACTCTTCAACATCTTCAGTAATTACTTCAACAGTGGGGTGGCACGCACCCTCTACAACTTTGCTGATGACGCCATGCTCTGGGGTGTGGTTGACACGCCAGATGGATAGGACACCATCCACAGGGACCCAGACGGGCTTGAGCAGTGGGCCCAGGTGAACCCCATGAGGTTCAACAAATCCAAGTGCAGGGTCTTGTACCTGTGTCAGGGCAGCCCTCATTACTAATACAAGCTGTAGAGTGAAAGGATTGAGTGGAGTCCTGCCCATAAAGACTCAGAGGCAAGCTGGACATGAGACAGACAATATGCCCTGGCAACCCAGAAACTCAACAATATCCTGGGCTGCACACAAAAAATAAATAAATAAATAAATAAATAAATAAAATTTTTAAAAAGCACAGAATGAGGGAGCAGTCCTGCCCCTCTACTCTGTGGAAGTGAGGCCTCACCTGGAGTACTGCATCTGGATATGGAATCCTCTGTACAGGAGAGACACAGACCTGTTGGAGCACATTCACAGAAGGGCCACAAAAACATACAAAGGGATGGAACACCTCTCTTGTGAGGACAGGCTGAGACAGCTGGGGCTGTTCAGCCTGGAGAAGTGAAGGCTTTGAGGTGACAGGTAACAGCCTTTCAATATCTAGAGGGGAGCTAAAGGAAAGAAGGGGACAGACTCTTTAGCAGTGTCTGTTGCGATGAAACAATGGAAAAATTAAGTTAAATATAAGAAAAATATCTTTTACAGTGAGGGTGATGAGGCAGTGGAACAGGTTGCCCAGAGATGTGGTAGATGGACAGTCCCTTTCAAGGGAAGGCTGGATCAGGCTCTCGGCAACCTGATCTAGCAGTGAATGTCCCTATTCATTGCAGGGAAGCTGGACTAGATGATCATAAAAATGTCCTTTCCAACTGCAAGGAGTCTATGGTACGATGCCTGAAGCCATGAGACATGATGACACAAAAGAGATTGAATGCTAAGGGCACAACCAGGGCGCACTCAGCTGCTCCAGGGAAACTCCCTGAGTGCGCCAGTAAGGAGGATTCGCGTGGTTACAGAGCCTCTCTGTGCCAGTCCCAGTGTTCAGCAGACCAGAGGCCTCACTTTGCATGCTATTGGGTCCCACAGCTGCAAAACTAGCTATCTAATGAAGGCCTGGAGATGGGATATCTGGCAATTGGGATAGAGATATCTAGGTATCTAGGATGATCCTGAGTATAGGGGTCCAGAAAAGGACAATACTTTCTCTATAAATATTAAGCCAAATCTGCTGTTAAAACAGGAAGAACTGTAGAACCTTGGGAGAGTCGGCTACAAAGCACTATAAGAACTATGCCCTGGGGTCCATTACCACTGACAAATTTATAAGAGAGATATAGCAGAGAACCATGCAAAACAGGAACAAAATACTTGTGAGTGTGCTCAAGTGGCGGAGACCATACTATGCCAAGAGAGAAGGAAGAAAACGGCTACTGGGTTCTGCGAGTTTTCTTAAGCTTAGGACCCTGCCTGGTTGATGCACCTCACTTTATCACCAGCCACATAGGTTACTGGCCTGGGGGAACAGACCCCACGGAATGAGGTGAACCCCCTGTAAACCACACTCAATCTCTACGTGGGCCTCCCACAGCCATCACAAAAGCTGTCTGAATACAAGCAGTGTATGAACGAGTGGTTGGTGATGTTCCATTATCTGATTCAGTAGATTTTACAATACTTAAACCATTAATTAGAGGAGCCTCAGCAACCCTTAAACCTCATCAAGCTGCAAAATGGGATGAGATCAAAAGAGACACAAAATGTATTTAACATGTGGTAACAAAACACAGAATGCCCTTAAACAACACCCTGCATGGGTGGAGTTAATGCATCGCACTGCTAACTACAGTCATGAAATAGGCTGGAACGAAGTGGTAACCAACAAATCAAGCTTAGAGCCCCAGGTTGGAGATAATAAGTTGAGAACTGTGAGAGAGGGAAAAGAAGCTCAAACAGAAAGAAGTGAGATTGAAAAAAGAAAAAAAAAAAAAAAAAAAAAAAGCACCACAGGATGTCAAGAACACAGAATCCTTTTATGGAAATAGGCATTATCTCTAGGCATTCCCAGAGCTGCAGTACCCAGCCAGCTAACCAGCATTTCTTGAGGCCCACTGAAGCACTCTAGAAACAAGGCAGTAGTGAGAGAAAGGAACATACATCAGCCCTTCCATCACAAGTTCAGAGAAAGAGAGATAACCCCTTTATCTCCCTTAGAGAAGAACTGAAGGGCACTGAGAAAATGCACATAGCAGATATAGCTACTTTAAACCAGTTCAGGATCCCCCCCAAAAAAGCAGAGACCAGAGCCCTGAAATAAAAAATGAATCACTGACCCCTTCCCAGAAAACAGGGCTCACCCAGCACTCCAGAGAAGGCAGCCTTCAGATAGAGATGCTACCCCTGTGCCTGCCAGCATTCAAGTGAGGCTGGGGATGGGTGGAGGCAGGCTCAGCCATACAGGCATGAAGGGAAAAAAAAAAGACAGAAAAATGACCAGCAGGCAACTGGGTCTGCCTGTCTGCCAAGGGGGGAGGGGGGGGTTCAATAGATGAGCTACAATGGCCCACACATTTTGATTCCAGTCTGTCCTCAAAGACAATTAGTGACATTTCTAATAGATACAGGATCACAGATTGCAATACTAACACAGCAAGATGCTGAGATCTGGGTGTGCAGCCTGGACAGCAAAGGGTTGAGATTACCATTGTGAATGGAGTGAGTGCTGTCTGACAAACTGCCAGGGTTTATATGGAAACACTGAGCCAGAGGCCAGGATGTGGAGGTAGAAGCTGCGTGTGAGCTGGTGGGTCATGAAAACCTAATAGGTCCGATAGGGACAGTGACTAGCATGCTGCGCTGCGGGACGACCGAAATCGTGGGTCACGATCAATCTCAAATTTGATAAGGCATGTAGCTTAAGTCTCTGCTCACGGAGATACAAATAAATAAACTGTGGCATACACAAACTAGGTGGAGTCTGGACAGCAAAATACCTTAACGTGAAGCAGTTATGTTCCGTTGCTCAGCCGTGTTATGACCTAATATCTGGCTGCTCTGATTAGCACTCCCTTGACTATGTCTTGAGTTTGAGCTGAACTCCACCACAATTTTTATAACATATTCACTCTATCTGAATCTGTCTAACTTCTACATTCCAGCTCCCTTTGCAAGAAGAAACTACCAATGATCACCCCAATCTCTCTTTCTGTATTTATCCACATTCTTTGCATTGTACTTATTAGTATTTTTTCCTTTGAGAAATGTGAAAAAGTGACAGGAAACTGAACAGTAAACGTGCATTACTCCTCTCAGACTCCTGAAAAAACGGCACGTCTCTTGCTGCTCCAAGAGGAAAGGGATGAAATGCGTGGGATTTGTTATTCCCCAAGAGATGATTGCTATTATTAGTACTTGCTTTTCCCTCCAATAGAAAGTGTGTAGATGCATTTTTTTTCAAAATCAAAATTAATTTTTTTGTTCATCTGCTGAGATTTCCTAGATAACCTTCCAGATAGAACGTCTCCAGGTGGACTATCTTTATAAATGTTTATTTTTTTTTTTATACAGGCTGTTTTCTTCTCAAATTCAGGTTACTGCTTCTACTTCCAATTGCACTAAGTTGCTGAAATAATTCTAGGCCTTACTTTCCTCTTTTACCTTTTCTCTTCTTTCTGCTCTCCACGCACTCCACTTCTGTATGTTGTTCTTTCTTGACACTCTGTTGGGCTACAACACTTTAAACCCGAAACAAAACCTTCACTGACCTGGTGAACTGCAGCCTGTTCATCTTGTCAAGTATTTCTAATGTTTCCATGGAGGACGTCCGCTGTCTGTTGGCACAGCTCATTCAGTCTCCGCTCAGCTTCCAAGCTCTAGATCCAGATGCAAATTCTTGTTCATTGATTGTAACTAATAACAGTGGCAAAGCATACATCAAAGGACCAAGCCAGATCACTCCAATATTAAGGATTCCTCATTGTCACTCTGACATTTTGCAACTGGCAGCAGATCATCAAACTCCTACTTACACGTAAGAAAGACCTCAAGAGTGACAGTTCTCACTGTTGACAAGTCCAGTTAGAAGCCTGTTTTTGTACATCCTCTTTATGTGAGTACGTACACTCAAGTAAGCAAAACTCCGAAAACTTGAGAACATTAGAGTCTTTATCAGGAGCAGAAAGAAACCAATCCTACCAACCCTTTCAGCAGAGTCTGAGATCATCATCTCACGCATCATTTCTTCACCAGGGACTGGTGCAAATGGCCCCACGCTGCTCAGCAGTCTCCAGGTCTCTGAGCAGTTTCTCACTGAAAGTGATCTCTTAGTGGAGCTTAGAAACAGTTTTCTGTAAAGGAAATGTATGAACTCCTGCAACATTACTGTTACACAAAAAAGGAGTTTTCTTTGTTAAGAGGCTTATGGTAAGTGCAAGAGTTACAAAGAAACAAAGTATTTATTGTTAAAAGCTTTTCTACCACTCACTCATCATCATACAGTGAAGATACGCTGGCTGTCTTCCATCTCCCCTTACGCGTATATGTGCTCACTCACAGACTCACAACTGTATTATTTTAATGCAGTACTTTTCTTCAGTGAGATTGGAAAAGAAGTTAATCATACAGGATCTGGCAGAACAGATACATCCTATTAAACAACAGAGCAGTTACAGAAAGGAGACCTCTTTCTTTAGGAAAAAAAACAGCACTGCCATTAAAAGGCTCTTAACACAAACAGGAAAACAAACAAACAAAAACCAACACCTCACTAATGTTTTAGAAAAATGCAGAGTCATAGCATTTAATATCAGTATCTTCACCAGCTTCAGCAGAATAAATTCTATACAATGTGATATAAAAAGCCGTCAGCTGAAGCCATGCATGCACGAGAACAACCAGTGCTGGTGAGTGGAACAGCACAATCCCTGTGGACAACGGTAGGAAAAGTTCTGACAATGCATCTCGCAGGTTACACGCAGAACACGTGGCCGTGCCCCGCTGCACACCAGCTGAGAATGACACTCACACCTGATCTCTACACGTATACATATTCACATGCACACAAAACATACAGAACCACGTCAGCTGTGCTATTTCCAGCAGTACTCTGCACATTATCCTGTGCTACGTCGTAATGGCACTTCAGTGGCACTCTGCTCCCATTTTCTCCTTTCTTTTACAATTGTGGTGCTCTCCTCCCTATCCTGGCATTTTTCTTCCACAACCAAACACTTAATTTTCTGTTATCTGTTATGCCAACTTTTCAGCTTCAAGATATATTTCCCTTTTATTGTATTACGGAAATTGTTTTAACTCTATCCTAATTTTGTGCTATATTTTCTAACAATCTACATTATCATCTATAAATTAAATACTTTTGTGCACAGATTTTTATTTGTTCAATTTATTTTTGCAGTATGCACGCATTTGTATTGTACCGTGGTAGAAAACAAAGACACCCAAAAATTGTCTTGCCATTTTTTTTTCAGCCAAAAAATAGCATCATCTTGAAACTAAGATGAATTTATTATTCAAAATCTGCTGCAATTACATGCCTGCTCAGTACCATCAACTTTCATTTTCACGTGCCCAAGCTGCACTTAGTCCAGTTTCTGACAGAACTGTTCCATTGCTTCTCCTCAAATATGTCTCATTTTTCCGAAAACGGAGCCCCTGGCATCACCCCTGGGATGGACGACAAAGGCCCCAACTGCTTCTGAGCCCAGGATGGAAGTACCAGAATCTCAGATGCGCTGCAACCAAAAGGAAAACACCTCACAACTATTCCTAAGACTCACCATTAGTGAGCAGACGTTTTATGTGCAGTAGGAATACAGACAGTAGAACATAAGAATTTAGCTGCTGGATTGCCACGTACAGTGGATGCCTCATGCTCGAGCATGCACATGCATGCTCACACACACACTTCAGTGCAGCACTGGTATTTAACATAGCTTCAACTTCCAGTGGTGCTGTTCTGGCTCCACTGGGCAGCAACAACACATTACTTACATTAATCTGTTCTGAAAAACCCATCTAATTAATTAATTCCATAGAGAGATTCTAAAAGTAGCTCGGACTCAGTTATTTTGCCACCTGTGGCCACTCAGATGGCAATTTTCTCAAAACCAAAAGCCCCTGGCAGACGGCATCCATCCCAGCTTCACCCCCTTCTCACATCCCCACTTATATGTCTCTGCATTTCTTATTCCTGGAGATCAAACGCGTCCCCTGAACGTAGCTGCTCTGTTTACCACACACAGAAAAGATTTTATACACTGGACAGCATGCACACAACTGACACAGCAGTGTAGCAGAAATGGAAGCACAGTAGCAGATGATCCCCCACTGTTTCCCTTCATATTATTTGCTCGTAGTGCAATTAGCAGAGCCCTACAGCAAATAAGACTTGAAGTTGTTAACTGTCTGGCAACCTCTCAGTCCCTAGCCAGACTCAGTTTAAGACTGAAGGATTTCAGGTTTTAGTGTAAAAAGGGATTTTTAACTAAACTAAACTAAAATCTATCCAAACCAAGCCATTCTCAGGAGAAGGCCTTGGTCAGAGGTACAGCTGTGCTTCTTCTCACACCGATGTTTTTACACGGTGGTACTGCCAACAGATGACTGCAATCAAGTGTAAATTTTCTGAGACACCTCTGAACACAATGAACAGAGTGAAAGCTATGGCGCTGGTAACATGTAAGCAGATGCACTCAATGAAGCAGTGGGAGGGAAGACTTGTGCCTTCTGTGCCCGGACAGAAGAAACTTTCACGTTCAAATATGAAAGAAACTGGCAAAGACAGCAAAAGAAGACATTACTATAGCAAAATTCAATACCCTGAAGAGCCGCCTCCGTTCCTTACCACATGTGAACTTTCATTCCAAGAAAGTGAAAGAAAGGAGATGAGGAGGAGCAGCCTAGAAGAGGATTTTGAGTGCTACATCATCAGGACACAGTTATACTTTGGCAGCTGCTTTCTGGACTAGAAATTATGTTGATTCATATATGACAAGCTAAACTATGCACTACAAAAAGCAGGACGGGGGGAAGGATTTAATGAAGATGTTTCTGCTTCCAAGTCAACATGGTGTCATTCTAATTGTCTGAAATTGTCACATATTTGCAAAGAAGGTGGTTTCCAAGGGATATTTAAGGCTGATAGTGCTTCATCACAGCATCCTATGTAACCAGCGCATAGAGTGAATGGGGGAACTGAATGATCCATAGGAAAAGGCAGTTTACCTAAGACTGAAGAAGACCAATCCAGGGACTCTGTTAGGACTGTGAAGTAAAAAGGAAACTGCCATGTTACATAAAGTTAAGCCTCTTGGATTCTGAACCAACTTAACAATTAGAGAACCTCTTCACAGTCTTGATCTCTAGTGGCGCACAAATAAATGCTTAAGCAATCTCCTATTTTACCTATAGGCTCACTGTTAATATCTGCTGCGTTCAAGGCAGGTATCAGCAAAGCACCAGTAAGTTATTTGCATTTTCTCAGATTGCCTCATATTTTTGCTTCAGCTTCTGCTTTACTAACCCACTGATACTTGAGAATGCTTACGATGCTTTCATTCTGGAAAGAATTTTCTTCCCCTCAGTATCGCACATTGATCATACTTAAGTGATATATAAATCAGTTTCCCTTTTAGTGCAGAGGCAGAGGAAAGAGGGAGTGTTGCAGTCTGCAGAATACTTGTCCTGAATATGCTTTTTTCTTCCAGAGGAGCTTTTCATTCCAGGAATGAAATTTCTCCTAGTTTGTAATTTTACATGGCACAACGGCTCCATGCACTGGAATGAAAATTCTACTCAGGAATATAAAGCATTCCACAGTTATCAATACTATCTTGTCTAATTCTAGAGAAGTTACTATTTGAGACTCTTAGGTAACACTGGATGAGAATTACCTTTATTTCTCTAAACTTGTACTCTTTTATAACACTCGCTCCCCCATCAATACCACCCATAGTTCTATGCATAACCCATAAGGATTTGCTGCGTGGTGTCTGAACTTTCCACTAGAACTCAATGATGCAAGTTGATGAATGAATCTTTACTCTTCTTTAGCACTGACACCTCTATAAAGCACAGCAATCTTCCACTATCTATGGCCTGGAATGGTTTGAGACACCTCCCATGGGCGGTTTTTTCAAGGGTCACTCTAAAGCTGGTGTTCTGACTGGTTTGTTGATGGTACATTCCCATCCAGTCAGGAAGCAGGTCCATGTGTAACAGTGAGCTAAGTTAACACCGAGGAGTCCACCTGTTCTGTGGTCATGATGTCAGTGTGAAGTTTTCAGCAATACTTATGTGTTGCGCACTCCCAGAGACTGTTCCAGTTCCTGTCGGCGCTGCTGAATCTGAAAGAAAAAGAGAAACTGTACAGTTCGGCAGATTCAATTGTTCAGTGACAGGAAGATTCATTTATGAGCCAACGGTGTGGCTAACTCCTTCATACCTTGCAGTAGAAATATCTGCTAACAGCTTCTTGAGACCATGGCTCGTGATAAAATTCAGCTCTGCGCTCTTCTTCTGGATTTCCAACTACATCAGTCATCACCTGTGATGAAAATAAAAATACATTTATTTATACTTTACCACACGGAGAAATATTTAGATTTACCTGGAGTCAAAATTTATCTACACTGCTACATTACAAATGCTGCATTAAAAATATTCAGGACTGAGCTCTGAGCCCAAGGCAAATGGGAAATGAATGGCATGAGCAGTTACAGCCAATACACGATGACAACATGCAAATTGAGAACAGCTCCTAACCTCTACTCCAGAGCTGTGCTAACGAGTAATTCAGCTGCCCAAGCTAAGTGCTAGAGATCTCTAACATTCTAACAGCAGGGAGAACACTGAACAACTGTTATAAGTATGCAGCTACAGAAGCTCCACAGCACCTTAGTTTGTAAGCTCTTCAAGCTGAAGGTATATTTGAACATCCCTTTAGATGCCTATCCCCCTTCTGAATATAAATAATAATCAGAATCTTAACAATAGATCTTTGGAAAACTATTGATTAACAAAGTAGATATTTATATTTGAAAGACAATTCATTAAAATAATTCCATGGCTTAATTGATGTAACTGGTTTTAAGGTGTCTGATTTAAAGATATAAAGTGTGACGCTTTGTGAGAAACAAATTCTCACTTTGCTGGCAAACAACTGAATTTCCTTACATTCTGTTTCTAGGAAATTTAAATGCTTAACTCAAAGACAGCTGATATTTAATCTGCCATTTCTTAAATAAGATTTAATTATGAAAAATAACGAACACTCAAATTGTGTTATTGTGCTACAGAATTTTCCTAATAAATTTCATATACCTTTAATTTTACTGAGTACATCATCATGCCCCTGCACCTCCATCTTACTGTCTAATCACAAAATGCACCCAACCTCTATTCTGGAAGTGTAGTACAGCCTAACTGGTCTTTCTCACATACTGGCTGCTCTGGGGTAGCAGCGTTACGCTCACTGTCTTCTCTTCCACCAATTTTCTATCCTGGACGTTTTAGCCATGCATGCTATACACATTTAACTATAGTTCTTACATTCTTGTTCCACTCTTCAAACTTTAGCTCACCTTAAGATCCCTACTCTGGGACCGGAGAAGGTCTTGGATGTATCCTTTGGGATCTTTGGAGAAACTCAGCATGAAATCACGTTGTATTTTCAGCTGATTTATGGATTCAATTGTCTCATGAATCTAACAGAAAAAAATAAGCCAGATGTTACTTAATTCCTTGCATGCTTCCACAACCCCGAGGCCAGCCCCATCAGCGTCTCTGTGGTTCTTGTAACGTGCAAAGGTGATAATTCTACATCAAAGACCCAAGAAGGATCCCACTGAATTTTCCCTTCAAAGTAGGAGTTCATCCTCATCTTGAAATGACATCCTGGTTTCACGTGTATGTCTGCAATACAAGCATATTCTTCACTTCCTGCATCGAACTGCTGGATGGCACATATATCCGATACTGAAGAGCCAAGTCTTGCCCTAGTGTGAAGATTTCCTGTATGTAAACAGTCTTTTGGCTGAGTCAGGGATTTTTTTGGATAAGGTACTGTATAAGTATCTCTTTAAACACCATCCAATACAAGAAAGCAGTTATTTATCTGGTCAATCATTATTACACCTTCAATAATCTGTTGTGACGCTCAAATTGTGTGCTAGTAATTGTCTAATCAAGTCCACGTTAAATAAACTTATTTAACAGACATGACTTCTACTTTTTTTTCTTGCAAGAAAGCCTACTGATCCAGCTTGAAATTGTACATTTATCTCTTTAAATTTCCTGTATAAATCTATTTTACCAAAACAGCTAATGTGGCCAGGCTCAGAGGGAACATATTCCTCCATGAATATGGCTACGACACCAAGTCCACCAGTGTAGGCACAACTGCTTAGCATGTTAACAGAAGAGAGCTTTGAACTTAGAATATTCCTCGTTTGGGAAAATGATGTAGCTCCCATTGGCATGCAACAGGTTTCCTTTAGGTGACTCTGTGGCAGCACAGCAACAAATGGTACAAACAGAAATACAGCAGTCAAGGCCTGCTTACCCAGAAGTGAATTCAGCTGCTATACTAAGCACAACTTGTGTTCTGCCACAGCAAATGCTCAATAAAAGGTAGTAAAGATGTCAAAAATGGGGAGCTGCACTGGAATCAATAATCCTCCAGGCTGGAAACTAACTGTCTGAGCAGCTGTCCTGATGAAAGGGATCTTTCACCAGAATCCGTAGGACTGCTGGTGTTGAAACCACCTTTAAAACAGCACATAGGCAACAGCTGCACATAGAGATCAACAGAAACTGGGCATGAATACGTGACACAAATAATTGTTGTTCCACTATATCATACCTTCTCTTCCCTTACTCTGAGAAGCCATTTTTATTTATTCCTTACAAGGATCAGCCATTTACACATGTACCTGTTAGCCAGCTTTTGCAGACCAACAGTCCTCTTGACATGAATCCCTAACAGCCTGTAGAGCTCACCACTGCTGTAAGTGTGCATAATTCTCATTTAATAAACCAGGATACAATCCTGCCGTTCATTTTCTATTGTTGATACTGCAGAGCAGCTTGCTGCACTGTTAGTGTATATACAGAACACGTGAAATATGTTATTCTCTTAGCTTTCCCACGTAGAAATTAAGCAATACTTAATGACATCTCTATAAAAATGTATACTCAAACAGCTTATAGGATTCTTGAATACACTAAAAAAGAGCAATGGTGAGCAGGAATTCTGATTTATTTATCTCTGTAAGTGGTATAGGAAATACTGGACTTTAAATATTTCTGCATTTGTAAGTTCTCTCAACAGTCAAAAGAGATCATGATAATACAATCACAGTAGAGACCACAGAATGATTCATCCCATCCTAAAGCAGACATTTGCTATCTGATCAGTTACACCACGCTGATACAGCAGAAAACAGATTTAAAACTGTTCAAGGACTAAATGTAATGCAGAGTATCTATTTGCCCAGACAGTCCCAACATTTTAGCTTCCTTTTCTTCTCCCTCCACAATAAAGATGCAAGCACCCTGGTCAGCTCACTTGAAAGCTGTGTCAGTTGTCAGTCCAGCTGTTCCCAAAGTCCTCTGTTCACTCATCTCTGTTCATACTCTGCAAGACTACTTCCTTCAACCTACACAAGTGTTTACTCTTTGCCTTCTGTCCTTCTCATCAGTATAAATCAAAAGCAAATTATTTTTCCTTCCCAATTTGTTATCACCACTGTTAAAACTTCAGTTTACACCTACCTTTAAGTCTCCTGTAGCTCAAAACATGACATCCTTCATTTAAACTGGTGTATTAATCTTTTTTGCTCACTATTCATGCTGTATTTCCCTACTTCCCTTGTATCTTACTCCATCTCCTCTTATCTCCTGCCTATTAAGGCTCGTGTTTCTTACTCCCTATCTTATTAAGCTATCTTGTATCATCACCACAGTCTTGCATTCATCTTCTTTGCCTTAGAAGACTAGAGAGAGTTGGGCAAGGAGGAACCTGACAAGGTTTAACAAGAGCAAGTGCAGAGTCTGGCACCTGGAGAACAATAACTGCATGCATCAGTACAGGTTAAGGGATGACATGCTGGAGAGGAGCTCTATGGAGAAGGATCTGGGATCCCGCTGGCCTTCTTGGTCACAAGAGCACACTGCTGGCTCATGGCCAATGTCTTGTTCACCAGGATCCCCAGATTCATAGATTCATAGCTACGTGAGGTTGGAAAGGACCTACAAGATCATCTAGTCCAACCGTCCTCCTACCACCATCCCTACCCACCAAGCTACTAAATCAAATCCCTCAGCACCTCATCTAAACGCTTCTTGAACAGCGCTAGGGACGGTGCCCCAACCACCTCCCTAGGCAGGCCATTCCAGTGCCTGACCACTCTCTCAGAGAAAAAATTTTTCCTCAAATCTAATCTAAATCTTCCCCAGTGCAGCTTGTGGCCATTCCCTCTCATCCTGTCATTAGTTATCTGGGAGAAGAGGCCGACCCCCTCCTCACCACAGCCCTCCTTCAGGAAGTGGTGGAGTGCAATGAGGTCTCCCCTGAGCCTCCTTTTCTCCAGGCTAAACAATCCCAGCTCCCTCAGCCACTCATCATAAGACTTATGCTCCAAAAGCACAAGGGTTTTTTTTCCCCTCCTCCATCAGGGGGATCAGCTGGTCACAGAAAGAGATAAGGCTGCTCAAGCAGGACCTGCCTTTCATGAACCCATGCTGCTAGACCTGATTCCTTGCTTCTCCCACACATGCCACGTGAGCTCCCTGAATATCATCTGCTCCATCACCTTTCCTGGTACCAGGTCAGGCTGACAGGCCTGCAGTTCCCCAGATCCTCCTTATGACCCTTCTTGGAGATAGGCATCACATTAGCAAGACCTCCCTGGTTGACCAGGACTGCTGATAAGTGACAGAAAGCAGCTTGGCAATCACCTCTGCCAGCTCCTTCAGCACCCTTGGGGGGCTCCATCAACTTTTGACAGTCCAGGTGGAGCAGCAGGTCACTAGCCTGAATTGTGGGAATTTATTCTGCTCCTTATTCCTGTATTCCAGCTCAGGGGGCTGAGTACCTTGAGGATAACTGGTCTGATATTAAAAACATAAGTTAAAAAGGCACTGAGAATCTCAACCAGTCCCTCATCCTAAGTGATAATGTTCCCTGTCACATCCGGTGAAGGATGTAGATCCTTCTTGGTCCTCCTCTTGCTGCTGATATATTTGCACAATATATTTTTAGCAACAGTGGCCAGATTTAGTCCTTGCTGGCTTTTCACTTAATTTTCTCTCTGCAAATATGTGTATTTGTAGTGTACATGGACACACATGCATCTGTGTGCACACTTACTGGGAATACTTGCTCAGCTTTGTTGCTGGTTGGATCTGCAGTAACGAAGCTGTGGCAGCCTTGCCTCTCTCAGGCTTTCAGATTCAGCCGAATTCCCTTAACACACACCTTGGAAGACCATAATTGTCTCATTAGAACACCTCATTTGCTCTGAAGTGTTTTTAGTTATAAACAAGCCATGTTAGTTTCCCACAGAACACAACAGATCTACTACATAGTTCAGAGGGTTCTGAAATCCTACAGACCATAGAGTGGCACACGTTTTATGTCACCTGCCGGGGGATTCATTACACCGACTGTGAAATTCTGCTTCAAACACCCAGACAGTATTATCAGACCCTGGTTCAAACCCTAAAATCAAGTTCCACTCACTTCACTGTATTTCCATTGCATATGACTTATTCAACCCTTGAAAGCATATTCAGAAGAGAAAGCCCTTTCTCATACTACTGTCTTTGATGTGTGGCAAAAAGACACATGGAAGATAAACTATATATATATATGCCAAGTGATACTTTACTCCTGGATCAGTACCTTGTTATCCAATGCTGTAATCTCCTGTTGGTTAGCTGTTGAGAGAAGAAAACTACTCATCTGTCCCTTTAATGGGTCTTCAACTTCTACGTCTATGTCATAACAAGCCGTCTTCTTCTGATCATTGGGGTCAACACTACAGACAGGATAACAGAATATCATGAGAACTGCAGTGAATGAATTAGTAAATACCCACCAAACCAGAATACGCTCTTTGTAAAGGACTGCTGCAGATGCTGTGAGAGGAGTTTAAGAACTGGTTACCTTTATATATATATGCATGTCCTAGCGTATCATTTCATCTTTCATCAGTTAGAATTCAGACTTTTGAGTCAGAGGTTTTGTCCAAACTATCAACTTTAACAGTTACTAACACTCACAGTCTTCATTATATTATCTAACATTTTCTGAGAACAGTTATAACTCTGGCCTACAGAATAATTTCCAGTTGTAAATAACACTTTAATATGGTTTCTGTTCCACTGCATCTGTTTGGGGTAAGCAGAACCATACACTACCATTCTGGATGTGAGCAGGTGATGACACTGGTTATCAGTTCCAGTGCTAATAACTGAGTTGGAGGACCACGACTGGGGGAGCAGGGGAGCAGTGACTTTCTACTTAAAGTCACTGAAACCGTACAAAATCAGTTAACAGTTCAGTCTCCTTAAGTGCAGAGGGCCTGATGGGATTCATCTCAGAGCACGGAAACAGTTAGATGTTATAGCTGGACCTCTATCAACAATTTACTGAAGGTCTTAGGATGCTGTGGAGATTCCTGCTAGCTGAAATATAATGTTATAATGATCTACAAGAACATCAAGAGAGAAGACGTAGAAAACTACAGAATACTACAATCTAATCTCAGTACAGGAAAAAAAACATAGAGAAGGTTTTTCTGGGTACTATCAAAGGGTACTTAAAGAACAAAGATGTTACCAGGCATAGTCAACACGCATTCACAGTGGGGAAAGCCTGTCTCAGTAATCTGATCTTAGAATCATAGAATCACTAAGGCTAGAAAAGACCTACAAGATCACCCAGTCCAACCATTCACCTATTACCAATAGTTCTAGGGAATTAATACTTCTACCCACAGCCTTATCTCACTATGGCATTACACTGTCAAGTTCTAAGCAGTGCACACATTATGTTATAGAATACAACTACACACCGGGTCCTCCTCTTCAGCTTCTAGCTGAAAGAAATTGTCCTGCCCCCAGGACTTCTTTGCTATTGTAGGGTGAATACCCTGAATGATAGCACCCAAACAATCTGATGAAGATGGACAATATATTTTTGGACAGATTATCCAGATGGTATAAAGACACCCAATAAAGTAGGAAGGGCTCACCTGTCACCAAAGGCTTGCCTGGAACTCCACGTGGGAGGGATCTCCAACAACAGATCCTTCCCCAGTGGTGGTCAGACCTTAAATGGGGTCAGGGAGAGGTGGAGTCAGAGTCCACCCCTTCCGGTCACATGAACTGCCTTCACTTGTGCTCCCATGGCTGACTCAGTGCTCACCTCAGGTGATCAATCAGTGGTTCAGGCCGTGATTCAACAGTTCCCATACAGCTATGTCTCCAAAAAATTAACTATTAGATCCTTGTCATGCTTTTTCCTTGATAATGACTATATGCCACTGAGGACAACAGCTTTTTCTTTTTGCTCCATCAAACAGGTCACTAAGTCATCTTCAGTGACAGTATGTACACAGGTTTCAACTCACATAGTAATCAAGCCACTTTTAGACTACTCTGAACTGACAAAAAAGTTTTATTTTTGCAGCCTTCATAACTTTAAAATTTCTTATCACAGATATTACATAGTTGAAACAAACAAACAAAAAAATCAACTTTAAGTACATTCAGGAATATTTGTTGTCATTATTCTGTGGGAAATTAAATTCCAAAGCTCAGTTAATGGTAAAATTTAAATACTCAGAGTTTTGATCAAGTCCACAAAGGAACTCAGAAAAGACTGAAATATCCAACTTTAAGTTTGCAATCCTCAAGAATCTACTCCTTCCTCCCATGTTGTCACTTAAATATGGAACGTGCTAGATGTGCCCTACGTATATGTAAAGCTGTATGTTAACGATGCCAAAAATACGCCTGTTTTGGCAAAGGTTCCAGGAAGTTCTCTGCCTTTGCTGTAATAACCTTCCCTGAATTTTGGTATTCTTTAGATTAACTCTTCAGAGGATCTCTGAATAATTGTATTCTTGGAGTAGGACTAGCATCCAAACCAGGTGATGCAGTACCAACCAAGCACGCACAAATTGGCAACTGCACCTGAAACCATTACACTGTTGCATATTTTACACAATAATTGGGTGGTTAAAATGAACGCCTACAATATTTCAATACCCTCTTCCCCCTCCCAGTGGATTCAAACTCGTTCTTCTCCCATTAGGAAAGAGATCTGGTCAACTCTTTCATTATTATTTTAGTGTTATTATTTTAGTGTTATTTCTGTAGGAGAATGCAGACATATTTTTTTTTCTATAGGAGAATGCACCTATAGAAAAGGCACCACTCCATTGAAAATAGTTCAGAATTATATAGACCAAAATGCCAAAGAGAATAAACACATGAAGTCCAAGGCAGTCACCAGGGTGTTAGAAAACCTGGATTCTGGTCCTTGCTACAGCAGCTGTTTCTGTATTTAGGCGTGTTTTGCACGTGACAGTGCTGAGCTGACTGACCAGCTTACCTGATGATATGGTTTATCACGATAGGGTCTGGTGGCAGCAGCAGGTTTGTTAATCTCTGAGGAATTTCAGAAAACTTTAGCCGTGGACAGTCGAAAATCTGGAATACAATAAAGTATGTTATCCTTGTCCAAAATCAAATTTGCAGTTAAGAAAGGAAGTAAACCATCAGATCAATAGTTAGAGGATTCCGCAAGCTGTAATTCTGTCTCCTTGAACAGCGTCAGGTTTTGGACACTGTCCCTGTAAACTACTTCTGCATTTACAATCTCCTGACACTTTCACATGTCCCACTGTCAGTTCACATGGATCAGGTAAACAGAATTAACTATTAATAATGGGAGAGAAGTGATCACCTCCTCTCTCACTGAGGATTTGTGGAAGCTTATTGTAAAGAAATATTTTATATGGAAATAAAATGTTAAAAGTAGTCTGCTTTTTACCCCAAGGTATGTTTCCTACAACATTCTGCACTGAGGAAAAATACAATAAAAACAGTGCAGAGTCTTAGAACTACTGGGTTTGGCTTTTATTTTTTCTTAAGAAAAAAAAAAACAACTTTTTACCTAAAAAGCAAACAAACAAACAAAAAAAGCCACCAAAATTCAGAAATGGTTTTAACTTATTTTAAACAAAAATCTAAACAGCACCTTTCCCAGCACTTCAACATCTCATGGTTTCCTTCTTTTACTACATTCCAAAACCAAAATAATCTGGGTCAGAAGGGACTTCAAGGATCATCACGTTCCAACCCCCATGCCACAGGCAGGGCCGCCAGCCTCCAGATCCAGTACCAGACCTAGCTGCCCGAGGCCCCATTCAACCTGGTCTTAAATATCTCCAGGGACAGAGCACCCACAGCCTCCCTGGGCAGCCCATGCCAGCACCTCACAGCTCCCTAAAGAACATCCCCTGGCATCCAATCTCAACCTTCCCCCTTGAGCTTAAAACCATCTCCCTTTGTCCTGTCACTGCCTCCCTTTGTAAAGAGGCAATTAAGAGGTAATTGCCCTCCTGTTTATAATCCCCTTATAAATACTGGAAGGCTGCAACGAGGTCTCCTTGCAGCCCTTCTGTCAGTGGTTTGTGGGCCGGTTTGACCCGATACCATGATGATTAAGGCAGGGGACCCAGAGGCACACACCCCGGGGAAGAGGAAGGGGGAAAGGGAAAAAGGGAGAAGGGCCTAGGAACAAAACAGCAGCAACGATCTGAGGAGGAAAGCTAATTTACTAAATAAGATATCAGAAAGCAAAATAACACAATATAATACAATATAATTGGAATTGAGACTAATGAATCAGATAAAACGAGCAAGAGAGAGAGTGCCCGACAAACCAAAGGCCTTACACTAATGCTGAAGGCGGACGGCTGCAACAAACACCCACTGCTGAGCTCGATCCCGAAGGGAAGAGGGACAGTCCCGTGACCACAGACAGTTTTTATCTTTCCGAGCGGAAAAACGTAAAAATACAAAGCACCGCACAGTCCTCTGGGGAGTGTAGTTCTTCTCTTCTGAGACAGGTATACTCAGAACTATCGATGATCCACACAGCTAGACCATTAACTCTTTAACTCCCAATAAGCTACATAATGTTATGATGTGGAATATCAATAATATAACAAAAATCATAAAACTATGACACCTTCTCCAGGCTGAATAAGCCCAGCTCCCTCAGCCTGTCTTCATAGGTGTTTTATGATTTTTGTTATCAGTATTCTACATCATAACATTATGAAGTGCATTGGGAGTTAAAGAGTTAATTCTCCAGTTCCATGGATTGCCAATATTTGCAGGTACCTGGCTCTCAGAAGAGAAGAACTACTACACATCCCAGAAGACCTTCACTATTCTCCATTTCAAAGGAAAGATAAAACTCTTTGCAAGTCACAATAAACCCCTTCTTTTATGCTGTTTCTGCAGTATGTGCTCTCTAGCCATCTTGCCTTCAGCATGAGAGTAAGGCCTTTAATTTTGGATACGCTCATTTTATTTATTAGCCTCAATTCCTATTGCATTATATTGTGTTTTCTTGCATTATGGTATCACTTTCAGTACATTACCTTTCTTTCTCAGATCATTGCTGCTGTTTTGTTTTAGCCCCATCTCCCGACCCTTTCCCCGAGCGTGGGGCCTTGGGTCCCCCTGCCCCATTGATCATGGAACCAGGCCAAACCAGCCTTAAACCAATGACAACAGGAGAGGTGTTGCAGCTCTCTGAGCATCCGCATGGCCTCCTCTGGACCCTCTCTAACAGCTCCACAACTTTACTGTACGGGGGGGCCCAGACCTAGAGACAGTACTCCAGATGGGGCCTCACAAGAGTAGAGCAGAGATGCACAAAATAAGCTTTAGAAAGAAAGAGACTAAGTACATGCTAAGTTCTGGGGGAAAAAATAAATTTGAGATGCATCAACATTTGCAGTTCATGGAAATTTTCTGCAAGTAACTGCAGTATCTTGTCATTACCCTAGAACCACTCCTTACACCCAGAGTTTTCAGAAATGTAATTATTAGAGCCTTTATTCCTACTGAGAGCTTTGACACTGAACAGGTGAAAATAGTCCACTGAAATGGATATTTGTTGTTGGTTGTTTTTTTTTTTTTTAAAAAAAAGCTCTCTAGATATTAGTATTTGCCTTAAGGTATAAAAATATATGGGGGCAATTTGGAAAAACGTGTTTCCAAACATAAAGGGTACTCCAGCTCTAAAACCTGCATAACTTGCTGCATGTTCCTTCAACTAGGAATTCTGCACTTAGTTTCTAAGGAGTGGTGAAGTAACCAAAACTGTTGTCTACAACTCTTCATTTCAAATTTGAATCCTGACCCTCACAGAGATAACTGCGGAGCTCCCACTGGCAGTCATCACACACTAAGCTCCAGACCGCTCCTGCCGCTAGCTTAACACTCACAGCAAACTCTTAACAGGATGCCTAAGGGAAGAGAACCTTAAGACAGAAAAAGGGAGCAGGGACACAAAGAGAGAAAGAAAGGGTGGCGAGACTGGAAATTGTGGCTACTTTTCACAAATATTAACCCTTCTGTCATACTCCTGCACTCCTGCCTCTTCTGACTTACTGGCATTTGTTGTCTCAAGTTATATCCACTGTCTCTCGAAGCCCATATAGCTATAGGAATTCTGACCTCCGAAGTTACTCAGTAAGTGGTAATTTTTTACAGTGCACACTATACTGCGTCATTAGATGCAACTCCAAAAATATAATTACAGGATATAGAAAAGCTGGAAAAACAAATGAGAAGTCAGGTATCTAAAGGGAAATATTAGAGGTATTGCTGCATTATCTACTGCTCCTCTAACGGATCTGTGCACTTCCAGATACTGCCACCATTCTTTTTCTTCCAGGAGTTATATGCCAAAGATGATAGAGCCTTCAGGAATAACATCAGACTAATTGCTGCAGAAAACAAAAATCTCACCTTGAACTCTTTCATTAGATTTAATAAGATTCACTTTTCCCAAGTACTAATGTAAGTTTTGAAAGTAAGATTAGCTACTTTTTGACAGTCTTGCCAGAGACCTAAGGAAAACAGAAACAGTAGAATAGAGAGGGAGGCAAGGAAAAAAAAAAAGCTGGGGGGGCAAGGAAACTGGCTGGCCATAAGTGCTTGGAGGAGAGTAAACAGCATCAAGTTGCATCAAGGGAGGCTTAGGGTATTAGAAAAAAAATAAAATACTGATGGTAAGGATTATGCAGTGCTGGAATGGGCTGCCCAGGGGAGCAGCTGAGTCGCCATCCCTGTAGGTACTGAAAAGGCCTGCACACGCGGAGCTTAGGGATACGGTCCAGTAGTAGACTTGGCAGTACTAGGTAAACAGACTTCTTAGAGCCTTTCCAAACTTAAGTGGTTGGACAGGTATACAGTTCAGTGGGTGAAGAACTGACAGTGTGGCTGGTCTCAAAGAATTACAGTGAATGCAGTTCAATCCAAATGGCGGACAGCCAACAGTGGCATTGCGAGGGCTCAGTACTGGGCTAGTTATCACTGACATTTGCAGAGCAATCTGGATAGACTAGATTGATGGGTCAAGCTCAATCACATGATGTTCAACAAGGCCAAATGCCAGCTGTTACGCTTTGCTCACAAACCCCAACTTTACGAACTTTCAAAAAGAAATATAAAGCCAGTTAAGGTAACGTTAGCTCAGATAATATCGCTTTTACTAAATAAATGCAAACTGATTTACAGAAAGGGTGGAGATCCCTCCAAGTATCCCTCTTGGTTTATATTAGAGGCTGTTGTGAAAGACAGAAAAAACAAAACAACTTAGTGTGCTACTTTGAAAACATCATGCACACTGAGAGTATCTTATAATGTGAAGCAGATTTAGGAGAAGATAGCTTTTCTAATCAGATCTTTCATGTCGTCTTCCTTTCATAGATGGAGAAAAAGAAGGTACAGAAAAGGCTCTACATACGATCTGGTATTCAGAAGCAGCAGACTTTAGCACATTACTGAGACATCATCTTACACAAAGGAAAAAAACAACTATAATACAGTGACAGAAACTTTTCTCGCTGGAAAGGCTACAACTTTTGCACAAGTTGTAAACCACCAGATTCTTGACAAGACTGGCAAATGAGAGAGGTGCTTATTTTTATTATTTTATGAGTTGTAAGGACTGTTGAAAACCATTCAGTATTGAAGAGACCATAAATTATTAAGAGAAAATTCACAATTTTCATTCTTTCCCACACTTCTAAGTGAATATTATAGCACTCCTTATTGTGTCAAAAAGGAGTTACCTGCTGGAAATACTTGTCACAGTTAATGTATTCCTTATCATGGGAATCTTGCAGTTTATTTGTTTTGATGTACTGCCAGAGAGCCTGGATGATGGCTGATCGGGTCTGCGTGTGTATCCCCAGCAAACGGGCTAATCGTGGGTCCAGTTTGAACTGTGGAGGCTGCAACAGAATGAAAAGAGAGATGGCAATGGAGAGAAAAGCAGACACTTGCACAGACAGCATTTCACCTTCCATTTTCTGGGAACTCTGTTCCGCAGGTAAAGTGCTCTCAGTGGTGGAAGTTACATGAATACAGATTGCTCAGATGTGCACCACCACCACAGAATAACTATTTCTAGTGCTTGGTAAGAAAGGGGGACGCTGTACATATGCTATGCAAACAGGCTATCTGTATCACGTGCTTTAGACAATGAGTTGCATGCAGAGTAGAAAAGAGTTTATTTACTTTTTCTGCACAATTTGGCTTTAAGGGATGGAAGACGAAGAACAATCCTGCCTCTGAACTAGAGGAGGTCAGCCACAAATAGAGAGCACGATTTCAGGATGATACTTCTGCTATTTCTAACAATCAATCAGCTGCCTCCCACCAACAAAACCTCTTGGAACTGTTTTTTTCAGACATGTGCCCACAATTCTGCTGCATTTCAGAAAACGTACCTGATCACAACTGGTCAGGAGAAGACATGAATTCCATTGACTTCTGTGGTACAGCTCTTCAATTGCCCTGCTTTACATTTTTAATTACATACATCTTTAGGTACCCTAGATTCTGGTGCCTCTTTGAGTGTACTCATATTCATATGTTTAACATTTGTCACATTCTTCTTCACAGATTACTTTGTTGAGTTTCAGGTCACCCAAAGTCAGACTTACAACAAGTCAAAACTTCAGGGTAAGAAAACATATTCAAAAGCATAATTTTGTAGGAATGGTGATCATAAACTCATAATTAGAGTTCCCTAACAATAAGGACTGCCACTACATCAGCATATCAGTTAGGTTGTACACTCTCTAAAATTAATAAAATTTTCTATTCTAGGAAGACTATCCTATTTTTTTGTTTGTTTGTTCCTGTGACTGGAATCTGGAAACTGATTTGGAAGTAAGCTTTGCTAGCTCTTAAGTAGATCTCTTTTTTTTGTGTGCATGTTCAGTCCAGATACTTCTTATACAATAGAACTACTACTGATAAATGAGAGGAAACAGCCTTGAGAGTGATGGCAAGACTATCCCTCCCAGGGCAACATTTCATGCCAAATTAGAGCAACAGTGTAACCAAACTTTAACAACCTCAGAAAGCTGTGCGGTGTGCTCTGACAACGCACTGCCACAGCTGCACAGCAGATCCAGGTACCTGCAGCAACAGCCACTGAAAGGCAGCATACAAGAAAGCTCCACTTCGTGTGCACCTTACCTGACAATTCAGCAAGAAGTCTGAGGAGGCAATGCATACTCTTTCTGCAGGTGATACTCATCATCATCATGCCAAGAACACTATTTGGCAGACTGTAACAGAAACTCATTTGGTGCGGCTCCTTAATATTTTAAATAATCTGTCAGTTTGGTATAATTATAATATCTTTGGACAATGTGACATTCTGGGTGCACATTTATTATTTCCTGATGAGCACGGCAGGATGAATTTGCTCTACTGCAGTATGCCCTAACAGGTATATTTTCCACGGCAAAAGCACACACTGACCTGGTAATCCAACATTAGGAGTAACGTGCACCGCACACTGACATCTCCAGGTCTTTTCACCTGGAAGCCATCAGTCTCCTGAGTTGTGGGAGTTCTGTGCCACTGCCAAAAATGAGTAAGTAAAGCTGGTTAACATGGTCAGTCTTTTTTCCACTGATACAGAAAACTCTGTCCATCAGCGGCGTATTTTGCACAGCACTTCAAGCAAGAATAAGATAAGCAGTAATAATCACAGATCTTGCAATTAGAAACAAAAACAAACCAAACAAAAAAAGCTACACAATTTCTTGCTCCGCCCTTAATGGCTGTTTCAGCATGCAACCTGTCTGGATGCTAGTATGCTTTACCTGTCCGGAAAAGCGTGCACACTTTTTTTTTGCATTACATGTACTCTAAGAGGCACACTGCATCACTACTTACACCGACGCTTTCATATCACATACATTCTGTCAGTAAACATTCCAAAACATAATGACATTTTGAAACCTCTGAAAACATCTTAATTGAGATAATAAATTCAGTGTAATTAAACAAGGTAGGTAACAGGCACAGTGCTGTTTATCTGCGCCTGTACACGTACGCAAAGTGCAGGATCTCCTACCTCCACAAGATGGTTGTCAGGTCCATAAAGATCTTTGTCCAATTCAATGACTAAACTCTTAAAAAAAGATGAAAACTTCCGCTTCTGTTTGCTGAGCTGTACGATCAGAAGAAACAAATGTTTTAGAAGGCATACAGCAGCCTGTGCTCTGTACTTTCTTCTCAGGCTCTTTTTTTCTCATACAGTTCGCAAGTGTGATCAATCTAACTGAGCTTTCCTCTGACAATGTGGGGAAATACACAAAAACCTACTGGTGGTAGAACAGTACACAGTGAAGGAAAACATCTCCTTGACTCTCTTATGTTAATGAACGGTCAAGCAGAAAGTGAAAAAGGACACTGTATGCCTTTTAAGTTTGCATTTTTTCATAAATGCCAAATTTGTGGTCTAAATTATCACACAGCAGTAAGTCTTACAGGTTAGTCATACTAAGCATTTCCTTTTACATTCTGCCTTTCCATCTAATTAGCAGTATTTGCTGTTTACTCTACAGTTCATATTACCAATTAAAAGCTGGGAGGTCTGTGGCTACAATCTCACCTTCTGGACAACAGACTCCACAGTGTTTCTTTTAATCATAGAATCAATTGAGTTGGAAGGGACCTCTAAAGGCCATCAGGTCCAACTCCCCTGCTGTGAACAGACACCTACAGCTCAATCAGGTGCTTAGAGACCCATCTAGCCTAACCTCGAACATCTACAGAGACAGGACATCCACGTCCTCTCTGGGCAATCTGTGCCAATGCCTCACCACCCTTATTGTGAACAACAACTTCCTTTTATCCAGCCTAAATCTTCCCTCCTTTAGTTTGACACCATTTCCCCTTGCCCTACCACAGTAGACCCCACTAAAGAGTTCATCTCCCTCCTTCTTATGATCCCCTTTAGATATTGCAGGGCCACTCTCCAAGCTTCACAGAGCCTTCTCTTCTCCATGCTGTGCAGCCAAGCTCTCTCAGCCTGTCCTCATGGGAGAAATGTTCCATCCCTTGGATTATTTTTATGGCCCTCCTCTGGATGCACTCCAACAGGTCCATGTCTTTCCTATACTGAGGGCTCCACATCTGGACACAGTGCTCCAGCTGAGTTTTCAGTAACTTTATTCTTATTTACTGGAAGTTTCTGTGAAGTACATCCTCCAATTTAGAACTTGCCAGTAACGGAGATGCCACGATAGAAACCAGCAGGTTTTTCCAATAATGAAGCCCTCTTTTTTTGTTATTAAAACACACACTAATTTCTAATCTTAATTTGTCTAACTTCAGTTTCCAGATGCTGCAGTTTGTTTATCCTTCATTTTCTGGCAAGACTCTGATTCACACTCTGTTATCTCCAGATAGACACACGTTGAATGGTTTGCTTTCTCCACCTGTTTATCTAATGAAATACTTAGCTTGAAGTCTATGTAACTAGCTGACACCCTTACTGGAGCCCAGTCTTCACAAATGAAAGTGAGAACTATCACAGATGTTTCTGATTGGTCCAGCTAATAAAAATTTTCTTCCATCCTTGCTCTGACCATCCATACATCCTCTTGCGCTCCACAAGAAAATGAATACTCTTCCCCTTGCTGTCCTACTCCTCAGCAGATGCAATGGCCTGCTGTAGGCCTTATTTGTCACCCCTCTCATGGCCTGGATCCTGTCATATCTTTGAAGCAGTACTCTTCCTATATCATCCCACATGTTCTGTCCTTAGATCTGCTCTGTTTCCTGCTGCCCTCCCCAACATTGCCATTATGACCGTATCCCTCATTCCTGCTGGGCATACTGTCTTTCTAGCAGCAACAAGCCAATGCTGCCATTTAGAGATGTCCTGACGGAGTGAATGTTCCCAGCAAAGCCCATCACCCAGCAGAATAATCTCTCTTTGCCGGCCCCACTGAATCACAGGTAAGTCATACATCATCCAGGAGCTTCCCCTCCACTCGAAGCTCCCATGATGCGATGCTGCCATCAGAGTCATCAGCGTCAGATTTTGCAGGATTAAATGTGTTGGAGATATAAAGTCTCAGCTTCCGCTTTTGCTGTCACAGAAAAAGAGAAAATCATATCTAGGTTAAGTCCAGGATTCAAGGCAGCCACAGGAAAGACTTTCAGCAGAGAACTTGTATGTACAGGAATACGTTGTAAGCAGAGAAAGACAAGAAGCTCCAGGGCCAAACCAACAAGGGCTATAGATTCTGTATTTCTGGTTTAGCTATTTGAGGTGTCACTGTAAGAAAAGCACCATGTAATACGTCCTTCCTTTCTAGATGCTAGTTAGATTGCTAAAATTCAGTTGCATATCTATTGCTCCATGAACACCTTTCACAGCTGCATCAGTTCAGATTTTAATGGCATTAAAGAATCCACCTAATGCTGCAGATCCCATACCCTGCACCCTGTCTTACCTCCACCATTATGCAGTGCCTAGTATAGTCCTCAACACCTCCTACCCCAACACCCACACTGCCACATCCCTGCTTCCTAGCCCTCTTTCTTTATTCAATTTCACACTAGTCAAACACATTGTAATTCCAGTTCTATCTATGTAAATAAGCAGTCTTTTTTCTTAATAGCTCCTTCTGGATGCTCTAGTGATATTTCAGGTTTCTCTCTCCACTGATTCTATTTCTCTTCCTCCTGATTTCCAATGGCATTATCTCCATTCTTCTTTTTACCCCAGCAACTCCTCTCCTCATATTTGCCCATATCCAAGTAGGAATTTTGTCTGTTTTCTCCAAAACCTGACACATCATCACTAAGAAGATCTTCTGTAATAGAAGGTGATCTTGTTCACATCTGAACATTTTAGATGCCTTCCTTCCTCTTAGCTTTCAGTTTCTAGCTTCCTTGTACAGTCCATCTAAAACTGAGTTAATAACAATGCCTAATTCCACTGTGAAATACAAAATATCTCTCTGTCATACTTTCCTGTTTCCCTTTGGTAACCCCTTAAGATTGTTTTTCCCCTTCCACTTCACATACAAGCTGGATGCAGTTTACATTTCAGGACTGGCCTCCTGCTGGTCTCTGTATTTTCCCTGCCCAGACAAAGCCCAAGTCAGCATATCATTTGTTCCTCCCACACCTCTCCCTTTGATTTACATTCTTTAATACTATACAGTCAGTTGTCTTTCTCAAGTTCAACAACACAATCTTTTCCTCACTGTAACCCCTACAAGTCAGTCCACTTCTCACTGACGTGAGAAATGAACTTAGAGTAATTACCAATGAAAGTTCTAAGCATTGGCTGTCTCTAAAGCCGCAGGTATTACTGACATCTGTAAGTATGGCAGAAACCTGAGCCTTTAATCTTTGCTAAACAAAGAGATTCAAACTCATAAGCAAAACATGTAACCAAAAATATTTTAAATGTAAAAAAATATTCATTAGAAGCAGAATAAGTGAGCACAAAGAAAGAAAACTCGCGTTTGCTGGAGTTTAAATAAAACTTTCAAAACAAATCTGAAGCGTCTGTAAAACTCTGCTTTCTCTGCTAAAGTGTCATTGGTGATGATGCTCTTCCTCAGGCTTACCCTTAGTCCAGCAACTCTCAGTAACTTACTGTGGGCAGAAAACTCTGTGGGGCAACTTCTCAGGAAGACACAGAGAATTCTTTTTTGTTCTTTAAGATCCAACCGTGTTTGTGCTATTGCCTGCTCTCTCAGAAGTCTCCAAACATCTGCTTGTGCTTCAGACTTCTTACTTGATGAGGTAAACTCCAATCCTTCCTGCCCCTCCAACCTGCATTCCAGATAGCACAGCCTCCCTCACTCTCCCTCTGACAGATCTGCCAGGCCAAGGGACCCTTAGGGAAATAACCAGCACCAGACTCCCTTTCTACAGCTGGGCTATCACCCTTAAAAACAGCTTATACAGTAAACTGCAATCAGGTGTCAGCCATCACAGTTGTCACAATCAGTAACTCTAGACTCAATCTGAAGAATACAGTCAGATCTGCCAGAGACACTGTGGTAAGTGGTCTAAAAAAACTACGAAAAAAAACGTTGTCAATGAACATTACTTGAACAGACAAATGGGTCCTTCTCTATGGAGCACTCTAGGAAACATTTCAAACTCCACAACTACCACTTTGAGGCTGCTGCCAAATATTTGCCTCCTATTTGTTCCCTTATGAGCTGCTGCTTCATTTTTTCCTTCTTTCTATTTTTCTCAAGTATTCCCACTGCCACCCCTCCTTATTCGTGTCTCATGTTGCCAACATTACTGGCTCTTGATAAAAGCTACATGGGAATAGCTGTGCTCACTACATTCTGAGACTGACTATATTAGCACAATACCTTTCTGTCTGAGGAACTAGACAATGACACCTGTAGTGGAAATGCTAAGTCACAGCTTGAATCAGTGATGAAGCACCTGGTGGGAAGACAGGGCCAACCCAGGGGAGCCCAGGTACATGCAATGCATGCGGGTGACTGGAAGGGGTGGAGCCAGGACCAGCCCTGCCCAGACCCCATTGAAGGGTTAGCAGTGGTGGTAAGGGTATCCTTTTTGAGACCTCTGTATACCTAAGGCCTTCTGAAGGCAAGCAGCTTTTATTTCTGTGCTGACTGCTGTTGTGTTTGAGCAAGTCACTACAGCCTGGGACCTTTCTGCTCTGCTGAGCTTTCCACTGCATTATAGCATCCAAACTTGCCCTGCGTGTGCTTACTATAACAGTGGTAATATGTGCTTTGAGCAGTGGCACTTGTAATAAGTACTTGAATCACAAAATCACAAAATCCTGAAATGTAATAGACAGCATATTTATCAGAACTAGCATATTCAGGCATTGCTCAAAAGCAGCAAACAGCTCTATCAAAAAAGCCAGGTAACTCATAATACTCAGAGATGGACAAAAACTTAAAGGCCAACCCAAATCAGTGAGTTAGTAGAACATGTACGCATTGTGAATACTAAAAAGAAAAAGCTGGCAGAGGCTCACTTGGTGTTGTTGTTGTTTTTGTTGTTTTGTTTTGTTTTGTTTTTTTGTCGTGTCACTGTGAAGTTGTGGTTGTGTGGATCATGGGCACATGGCACTGAACCAGAGCCCTTTCCCTTTGTGAGATGGGTACAGCAGTGCCTTTGCTCTGACCTGCTGTGGGCCTCTGTGCATTTACATATGCAGCTCTTTTCCCTTAGGACTGGTGGTTCTTTTTTGTTTTTTTCTAACTAAACTTTTTTTTTTTTTTTTACTAAAAGGAACTACACAACGTTTACTGAGTTCAAAATTGAATCAATATACGGAAAACATCTGTAGAAAGTTCTACGAAGGCTTTTATAGCAACAAAAACACTCCAAGAAAGTCTGTACTCCCTCAGAAGGAGAGGAAGGAGATGTATCCTGACCAGTGACCAGAATAGTTATGTACACAGAAAAGCTCTTTCTGTACAGTGACTGTGAGAGTTTAACTTCAATTTAAGAAAAGATTCTAATTGCAAACCTAACCATTGCTTGGTCACCTTTTCACAGAATCACAGAATGACTTGGGTCGGAAAGGATCTTAAAGATCTCTTAGTTCCAAACTGCCCTGCTATGGGCAGGATGCACCCCCCAGGTCAGGCTGCCCAGGGCCCACCCACGGCCTTGGACACCTCCAGGGATCGGGCACCCACAGCTCTGGGCAGCAGTGCCAGGGCCTCATCACGTTTAGCATCGAGTAAAATGTTTCTTCCTAATATCTAATCTAAATCTTCCCTCTTTTAGTTTAAAGCTGTTCCCCCTTGTCCTATCACTATCAAATTGTGTAAAAGTCACTCTCCCTCCAGTTTATAAGCTCTCTTTAATTACTGGAAGGCTACTCTTTGGTCTCCCCAGAGCCCTCCCCAGGCTGAACACCACCAGCTGCCTCAGCCTTTCCCATAGCAAAAGTGTTCCAGCCTCTGAGTGGCTCTGCAGCCCTCTTCTGGACCCTCTTCAACAGCTCCATGCTTCTCCATTTGTTCTTGTGTCAGCATTGTCCTTTAGCCTCAACACTGACACTTTTCCACCCCTTTAACAAAAAGGCAGCTGGATCCAATCCCTCCCAACCTGCTCTGTGACACCCCAGTAGGTGTTACAGGGTAAGTCTTCTTTTCCCTAAGTGACTCCAGAACCTTTTTTTCATTATCATTCTAGTTTGAACTGTTCATTTTGAACACTGATAACAACGTATTCCTGATTCAACAATAAGCTGGGATGTCACTACGGTCTTCTTGCAGTAACACTAGAACTTTTCTGCTGATGCAGGAAATTGAGCTATTAGTTCCAATTAGATTTTTTTTCCACTTAGTCACATCACATTAAGTACAAGATCTTTATTATCAAAATAATAAACCCTGCTTTTAATGATGTTTGAAATCAACTGACAACTATTTTATAGCAGAATTCCTTCATGCACAACATGCCTTCCAAAACCTTTCCTTTAGCACTGACGATGTCTCCCAATTTACAGTCATCAGTGAATTTCAACATCAAATTTCAGAACTAGCCTCCTAAATTCAATGAGCTCAGTGACAGCTGGCAGAGTATGATACAAAAATCCTGACGAAGTATTTGTTCTTCTTCTCCTAAGAGTATCCCTTGGATGCTCTAGATTTAAAACCAAGCAAAAGGAACAATGGAATTTTCTTAGAATGACTGAATGACAAAGCTCAGCTATTAGGTGCTGTGGACAGAAGCCATTCTGGGCAAAAACAACAACAAAAACAAACAGAAAATCGTGCTAGAGAGAACAGTGAACTGTACAGAAACCTCAGCATTTCATAAAAAACTGCAAATTCTGTCAACCATCTAGTAGCAATTCCTCAATCCTCTCAAAATTTGCAGGCAGGGAAAGAATCTAAATCTACAAAACCAGGGAGAGACACTTACTGACACTGTGATTGTATTCGGACATTTAATTTCTTTTTGAAACTAAAAATGGAGGCTCTGGGGGTGAACTGCTTAATGTGAGGTACTGCAGCTGCACTCAAGTGTGGCAAACTCTAACTCTCCACCCGTTCACCAGAAAGAGTAATAGGTCCTGTATAAGTTCCCAGTTTGAATGACAAATGAAACTATAATCTGTGGCCTGGAATGGAGCGGGAGTATTGCTTGTCAGCAGATACCCTTCTTTCAGCCAGGTGACCTCTAGAGTTGAGCCTTGGGTGAAAATGATCTCAGCCCTAAAATAACATTTATTTCCACAACTGACTAGTTAGAAAAGTCAGCGAAACTGACACTTTTTATAGGATGATTAATCTATCTTATTTTAAATACCTACTTTCATTTGAAAGGTACTGTGCCTGCACAGACTGAATCTCTTGACTCTAAAGGAAGTCCAAAGCAACTAATTTGCAAACAAATACAGTAAAGACAACTGTTTTAGCCCACTAAATTCCACTCTGAACGTCCACCATGGCCTGCACTGTCCAGATTTTCCCTAACTCGATCTTTGTTAATGATATCCACTGGTTCTAAGCTGAACAATATTATTTCTGTTTTCTTCAGGCTGCGGAGGCCTGTATGTCCAGTCACATTCCAGTCCATACCTTGAGAAGCCCTACCTGCCCAACTCCCTCCAAGACTCTTTCCAGAATTCTGAGCATATAAGCCGGTGGCTATTTCATCAAGTCAGCACAGGGGTGCACACCACAAGTGGCACGCAGCAAATGCTGGTCTGTGGATGTGGAATTCTTGAAACTCTTCTGAGAGGTATAGTCCAAGAATGTGGGACAAAGGGAGAGAATACTATTACCTTGGAGGCAGATGAAAGGAAAAACGGAATGAGGACTGGAAAAAATTGGCAGCTGGGAGGGGCTGCTGACAGTGGTAAAGTGAGCCAGCAGGTGGCTAATGCCATCACCCTGCGCCTTCAGCCAACCTCAGAAAATCCAGGCCTCCTTGGCTCTGAGCAGTACCACAGATGTCACCCATTTTAACAGTGCAGCTGTTCACATAGTATCAGAGAAACAGAGACAGGCTCAGGGTATTTTATGCACTGTCTCCAATCAAAAATGCTTGAACCACGTCCCTCAAAACTCTCTCCAGAATAACTGATCTTCCAACATGGAAAGAAAAAAGAAAGACCAAAGCCTAAACAACATGAGGCTCTAAGTCTGTGCTTCTAAACAGGCTGTGAAACTTCCATCCTTAGAGATTTTCAGAACTCAGTGAGGCCCTGAACAATCCTACTTTGAGCAGGAAGTTGAACGAGATGCATTCCACAGTTCCTCCTTAACCCAATCTTTTCTGTGATTCAGTAAAACAGCATTGGGAAAAAAAAAAAAAAAAACATGATGAAAGTATCATTTCAGTAGGATAAAGTAATTGGGAAATGCTGAACTTGATCTAGTCAAAAATTGTAAAAAATTTCACTCACCCTTTTCTTACATGCATCATACTTTATAGGTTATTTACATGCACATATTTTTGCATGACCTTTAACATTTTTCTGAAAGTAATTTTTTTCCTATTATATGTTTTGTCATTCCACCATTTTAGACTTTGACTGAAAACTAATATGAAATGTAATGTATTTCTTCATTACACCACTCAAAACTCTTACTTCCTTCTTTCTAGCCAATCTAATACAAAGTTCTTCAAACAGTATTTCTTTTCCATAAGCTACACTCCGTTTATTAAGGACTTTCAGAAGTTATAGCTGGCAATATCCACATAATTTCCTCCACCACTTTTCCATACACACTGCTCCCTAGCTGCTTATTCTTAGGAGCTTTGTGTGATTCATTTTAAAACGTCTGTTAACAGGGCCGTTACTGGAAAGATCATTCCACCACCTCAGACAAGGACGTTTTTCCCCCGTACACCAATCTAGGAATTTTTCTTGACGTACCTTCATTGGCCTCTTCAGTGCTTCCTGAATATCCACACGCTTCCGCATAATGGTCTGGTCTAGTTTGCGTTCAAAAGCCAACAGGTCCATGTAGGCCTGGGACTCAGGAACGAGCTCCCGGATCTGAGAAGGAAGGAAGGAATATCCAAGCATTGGAAGTAAGAACACGCTATGTTCCAGAGCAGTAACACTCTTTCCCAGCCACCAGACAGAGAGAAGCTGTTATGCCTAAGATGATAAGTTTCTAGTGGGGCAGGTTTCAGCGGCGTAGTACAAGCACGACTGAAAAGCTGGAACATGGAATTAGAGCTGAGGAACTTTGGATCCACTAGGCTGAGTCCCCTGCTTATTTTTTCAAGTGCGCCTTAGCTACAAGTAGTCTGCGAGCCACTGCTCTTGGAAACTAAAAGTACTTAAAATTTGTCCTGTTTAAGCTAAAAAGAAAGTTCTCTCTAGACTGAAAATAAAAGGTTAGGTATTCATGTTGTTTTTTTTAATAAAAGCAAGTGATATTCAAGTGTTGCTCCAGTAGAGCATGGAGCATGTCCTTTATGAGGAGAGTGATCTAGAAATGCTCATTCTGGAGAGAAGACTGATGGGGGAGGGGGGAAGAGCACATTCTTATAAATATTTAATGGTCAGGAGTTAGGTCAATGAGGCCAGGCTGTTCTCAGTGGTGCCCAGCAACAGGACAAGGGGCAATGGATAAAAACTGGAACACAGGAAGTTCCACGCAAACATGAGGAAAAGCTCCTTTACTTTGAGTGTTACACAGCACTGGAACAAGCTGCACAGAGAGGTGGGGGAGCATCCTTCTCTGAAGATGTTCAAAATCCACCTGGATGCTTCCCTGCACAGTCTGCTGTAGGGAGCTTGCTTTAGTAGGTGAGCTGGACTGGCAGATCCTTTCCAAACCATACAGTTCTGGGACCCTATGATCCTGTGATAAGTCAAAACTCCAATTTAGGAAGGCAACCACTGCTACCGTATCTTCTTGTGAAATTGACCTAAAAATTTAAGTTTCTATATGACCAGAGATGCAGAGTCAACTTATGTTCTCCCTTAATTTTATTGGTATTTAAAGTATTAGCTAAGTCATAATAGCTGTAAGAAAAAACTCCTTTTTTATTCACCTTATTCCACAAAGGTCAGCAGAGGATGTGAGAGAAGTAGGTTAGAAGGAAGAGACAGAAGATTCCAAGTCGGTACAAGAGAGACGTGGACATCCTCCAAAGAGTCCAATAAAGAGCCATGATGGTGATGAAGTGACTGGAGCACCTATCCTACAAGGAGAGGCTGAGAGAACTGGGACTGTTCAGTCTGAAGAAAAGAAAGATCAGGGGGATCTCATCAGTGTCTGTAAACACCTGGAGGGAGGGTGCAAAGTGGATGAAGCCAGGCTCGTCTCAGTAGGGTAACCAGGACAAGGGGCAGTCAGCACAAACTGGAACACAGGATCTCACTGAACACCAGCAAACACTTCTTTACTGTAAGAGTGACCAAGCACTGGCCACAGGTGTCTCATAGACATTGTGGAGATACTCCTCCTTCTTGGAAATGCACAAAAGCTATGCTGACGTGGCTCTGGGCAACCTGTTCTCAGCGCTCCTGCTTGAACAGGGGAAGGAGTTGGATCAGATGACCTCCAAAGGTCCTTTCTAACCCAAACCATTTGGTGATTCCATGTAAAGAGAAAATACTTCAGATCTGCATCTAGAAATAGACAAGTATACCCTAGCAAGAAAAAGTCAGTTCTTAATTGGGAATAACTAAGTGAGCAAACAAAAAAAAAGGAAACTCAGAGTATAAAAAGTATAAAAATACTCTACTGGACTGCCTTGCCAATTATATAGCTTTCACCTATATAATTAAAATATCCAACTGTTATAATATCTCCTCTGCAAGAAATTAAAGCAAACTGGTATTCCTGTTTTGCTTTAAGATGAGAAGTCTGCAGTCTGAATTTGGTTTAAGACACAAGCAAGTATATGAGAAATACCTGGCAAAGATGAACAGGTCAAGGCAAAATAGCTTCCCAAGTGCAGGTACTTCAGCACTTTGTGCATATTGTGTACAAAACCATTTCACTTAACAAGAAAAAAAACTCCAGGCCTCTTCTGGATCAAGTTAAGTCATTTTTTTTCACATGAAGAGCTATTAATGATGATCCATGGTGTTGACACAGGGCCACTTGACATCAAACCTTGAAGTACTGGGGAGGCTACTCACAGTGCTGACCATAACTGGCATCTGTTCACCTAGCCTGCTGGTATTAGGGAGCCTAGCAGGTTCCTACTAAAATCAGCCTGTTTTATGATCATATCTTGTCCATACCCTGTTCACTACATGCTGCAAGGACACAAGGACTACTGCACCGAGCCGTCCCAGGCGTCAGTCTCTCCCTGTATTGAACCCCTCACAGCATTTGAAAGGTGATGTCCTTTACCACCTACAATAGCCTAAGGTATGGCGTTTCAGAACCTCTAGAGACAGTATGCAAACTAATACATTTTGTTCATTTTGAATTTGTCATCTGTTTGTTTCATTGGATGTCACCTTGTAGGACTGGAGCAGCAACGGGCAGGATCTCCCTAAGCACTTCCTCCATACTGCTCATACATTTTTCAAAGGCTGATAGTTTCCTGTCATCCCTGTCTTTTCCAAAATGAACAATCACTCCCTATCGTATTTACACTGATCAAAAGTGTCTAATAAATGTCTCTTTCAATAATGTTTATTTGTTTGTTTCATTTGAGATGTTAGAACACCTGCATTATTTGCAGTGAGACTGACACTTCTGAAAAGCAGAAACCAAAAGTCTTCTGAAAAGCGAGAAACACTTTACTTTTATTCCATGAAATTCTGTTCAGCTGTTTAGCTGAACCAGTATATTTTTAACTGCTTGTATTCTACTCAGCCTTATTATCAACTAAATAATGAAAGTACATGAATATTCTTAGGAGCAGAGCACAAGGAGCAAGCATTGCTCTGAAAGCACCAAAGAGTTGCCAGACAGCTTGCAGAATAAGGACAGCTAGGCAATACTCCCTCCCCACAGCGAATATAAAACTTGGCATGTGAGAAAATATCCCCACGCCACTATCTTGTCCCACAGAGAACAAAGGATTCCTCATCTCCTTCAACACAGAGTAAATGAATCATGCTGTACCATGTTGTTTAAAAAATTCTGGTCACAATTTCAGACTTTTACCTCTGAGTCACAGCACAGTCGGTTCACGAACTGCCAGGCACACCATGAAGCAGGGAGCTCGCCTACACAGCCCCGCAGCTCAAGCACTTACTGCAGCAGCGGTACTGCTTCTCCTGCTGGTTCTCAAAGTGCTCGAGTTAGGACATGACATTTCTAGTAAGTTCGCAGAAACAGTAATCATCAATAAATATTTCTAGTCCATACTTCTACATCTCCTACCATGTGGAAGTGAAAAGGTATTTCCTATTCTGTCTATAACCAAACTGGACATTAAAACATCGTTTAACAAAGCATACACTCCAAAATTAGCCAACAAAGATAACACTGCATATAATTCCCTGATTCCAAGTGGTTGCAGGTTGAGAAAGAGTTTGGGAGAAGAATTCTATGTACTTTTCCGTGTTCATACTCTCTTGTAGGTACATGCTACAGCTGCAGGGAGGGCAGGACACTGAGCTAGAACAAAGGTCCACTCTGCTCAGTTCTGACTGCTCTTATGGTCTCTTGTTTCTCCATCTAGTACTGGAATATTTTGGTGGAAGAATATTGATAATGATCCAATCCCATACTCCTTCCCAATTTTGCCTCAAGAATGAGAGAATAATCGAAGGTAAGCTTCAGGAACAGCACATCACACAGAATAACTTCATTTGTTTCTCTAACATAATAACTCAAAAAAAGAAAGATACTTTTGAACTGAAACCAGAAGTACATAATTCATTTTTCTGATTTACTCACGGGTAACTGAGTCTTAGTTATCTTGGTGTTTACGTGACAAGGACCTGCACAACCTACAGATTTTCTTCTTGCACTTTCCCCTACCTGAAAAGCTTACAGCCTTTCATGCGAGCCTACTCTCTTCCACAAAAGTTTTAAGTATAAACATGTGAGGAATACTTCCTGAATTATCTAGCCTGGCCTTTTTCAATTTCAAGAAGCTACAAAAATTACCTAGCAGCAGCAACTCATCATCTGATATTTTGAACCATGTAGGCCAAGCCCTCTCTTACAATTATACGGGTAGCTGGAACAAATGAGTATTAACATCAGTTAGTTGAGGTTTTTCCAGGGCCTGGGGCTCTTTTTCTTTCTACTGTGAAAATGCAAATATTTCAAAAATTTTAAAATAATAAGAACATAGTTATCAACTTCTGTGCTTTTTATCCCCTATTACCATGGACTTATTTTATACTGATGGGAGCCAAAGAATGCAAAAAGTAGAACCGGGGCAATGAGGACGGTGACCAGGAACAGCATAATGGAGCACAATATGCATGTGCCTACAAACAAATACACACAGCTTGTGAAACAAGCAAACAGATGGAATCCAAAGTCAGCGAACAGTTGCAGCACTACTATTTCTTGGACAACCAGAACATCATGGGAAAACTTCTATGACTGGCAGAGCGTGACTTCTTGGAAGGCAATGACAACCAGTTGCACACTACACAAAGGCCTCATCTAAGAGGTGAGTGTTGTGCTAGAACAGCTGAGACTGTGGGATGAATCTACAAGCCACCTGATCAAGGGCGAGAGAGCATTTTAGACATCCTAAAAATGCTCTACTGTTGTAGACCCTCACACTTACAGAGGAATTTAACCACCCTGACATCCACCTAGGGAGAGCACCAGGCAAAAGCATTAAGGGGATTTCTGGATTGGACTGATGACGATTTTTTAACACAGGTGTACAACAAAATGACAAGATGTGCTTTGCTGAACAAGGAAGGAAAAACTGGTTGTGGATATTAAGATTAAAGACAGCCCCAGCTGCAGAAAACGAATCAGATAGTGGAGTTTGTGATGCTCTGTCAAGGAAGCAAGAACAGGACTTCAGAAGAGCAGGTTTTGGCATGTTCGGGTACCTGCCCAGAAGGATTCCATGGGATGATGGCGATCCCTAAAGGACAAAGGAGCGCAGGGGAAGTGGGCTGACCTTCAAGGACAGTCTCTTCAAAGCGCAGTAGAACCAATGTGCAGAGTTGAGCAGGCCTGGCAGAAACAAGCAGAGTTAAGCAGTGAATTCCTGAATGGCTTCAAATGCAAAAAAAAGATGCATGGAGGTGGGAGCCAGCTCTTGCTGTTTCTCTTGGTAGACACGTGCTCCATCCTCGTGGCCCATTGTGGACTTCAGTACGTCATGTGTCTTGTGTCCATAAGTCCAGGTACAGTTTCACAAGTATGGCATAGCAGGGAACAGCCTCTTTCCTTGACTTGATGGCATCACTCAGGCTAATACAGCCCATTTGCAGTCAACCTTTATCTTTGCTGGATTACCTCATGGACTTACTCTCCACTTGTAGTCCATGAGGGCCAACAAGTCCTGTGATGCAAAGTTACTTTCTACTCAGTTAATGCTCACCTGCACCAGTGCTGGGGGTTATTCTATTCCAGGAGCAGAACTTCGTACTTGCCTGCATTGAGCTTGATGATGTTGAATTGCCATCTTCTTTGTGCAACCTGTCAAGGTCTCTTCTGATAGCCCTGCTCCCCCAACTCTGACTCACTCTCAGGGTCAGAGGACATGACTTACCAGAAGAAATGGAAAACAGCACTGAGCACCTCAGCCTTTTCCACAGAATCTGACTTAAGCAGCAGATGCAGGTTTCTTCTTAAGTCTTCGTTTTCCTGCTGACTCATTTGCAGACTCCTGCTCCTGCTCATACAGCCTGGTATGTTGTTAGCTGCCTTTGCGGCCAGAACACACTGCTTGCTCATGTTCAGCACACTGACCACGATGATCTTCAAAGCCTTTCCAGCAGAGGTGGTCCCAGTACTGGCAGTCCCAGCAAGAGCATATTCTTCTTAGACGGCAGAACTCTGTATTTGACTTTGCTGAATTTCGTGAGGCTCCTGTCAGCCCATTCCTCCAGCTTTTTGAGCTTCTCCTAGATGGCAGCCTTCCCTCAAGCATACGTCTTCACCCTCCCAATTTCATGTCACCTGCAAATTTTATGAGCAAGTATATCAACTGCCTCCTCCAGGTCAGTGATAAAGGTGCTAAACAGAACAGCTGCCAAGACAGATCCCTGTGATACTCAGCTTGTTCCTGTCTTCTACAATGGGTTGTTTGACCCATTGGCTACTATTCTGAAAGCACAATCATCCAACTTTATTTTAACTTGTATGGTTGTCCACCCAACTAGACCAGAAGGTACCAACTTGAATACAAGAATGTAATGGCAGTTAAGTGCTGAAAACTTTGCAAAAGCCAACATAAATGAAATCCAGTCACAGCTATCTCTTGGTCACGGATCCAGACATCAGAAACGTGCCCTGCTATCTACTGCAACACTTCAAAGGTGACAGAGATTGGCCTTGCACTGACCTTGGCCAGTACCATCAACAATGTGGATGCAGCCTGGTGAGTTTCATGGGCTTGTATGGGCCAAGTTCCCTCACGCAATCCCTGGCTTAATCCCTCTCTATTCTTGGTTGCTTCTCTTGACTGTGTTCTCTAATCATAGTGGTATGACAGACATTGTTAGTGCGGGCTGAGACAAAGTAGGCTTTGAGTACCTCAGTATTATCTGTCTCCATTATCCCTGTATCACCAAGTTCACTCAGCATCAGGCCCACATTTTCTTTGTCCAGCTTTCTGTCAATAATATCCCATTAAAAACTCATCTTGTTGCCCCAATGATCCCTGTATCAACTACAGCTGAACTTCCACAGAATTGTAGGGGTTGGAAGGGACCTCTGGAGATTCTCCAATCTAACCCCACAAACCAGGTTCCTGTCACGGTTTCATGATTCTTGTTATCGGTATTCGGTATCATAACATCATGTGAGGCACTGGGAGTTAAAGAGTTAACGCTCCAAGTCCATGGACTGACGAGTTTTCAGGTACCTGGCTCTCAGAAGAGAACTGCTGCTTTCCCCATTTCCACCCAGAGGGAAAGATAAAACTGCATGCAAGTCCCGAGACTTAACTCTTTTTGCTGTTCATCTCAGCACTGGGAGCTTCCTAGCTGTCTTGCCTTCAGTGTTTGAGTAAGGCCTTCGGTTTTGGACACTCTCTCTTTATTTGATTTCTTAGCTTCAATTCTAATGATATCATATTATTTTGCATTCTGATATCTTAGTAAATTAATTTCCTCCTCAGATCATTGCTGCTGTTTTGTTTTTAGGCCCATCTCCCTGTCCTTTTCCATTTTCCCATTCCCCTTTCCTGGGGCTTGGGCCCATGGGTCCCCTGCACCATTAATCACGGGACCAGGGCAAACCGGCCCGTAAACCATTGACAGTTTCCTAGAGGAGGTTGCACAGCATGCAGAAGGGTTTGGAATATCTCCAGAGAAGGAGACTTCCCCACCTCCATGCGCTTTGTTCCAGGGCTCTGCCACCCTCACAGAACAGAGATTCCTCCTCATGTTCAGATGGAACTCCCTGGGCTCCAGTCTGTGCCCACTGCCCTTTGTCCTGGTGCTGGGCACCACTGAACAGAAACAGGCCCCATTCTCCTGATCCCCAATCTTCAGATATTTATCAGCACCAACCACATTCCTCTCAGCCTTCTCTTCTTCAAGTGACCAGCCCAAGGGCTCTCAGCCCTTCCCCATCAGGAGATGCTCCAGGCCCCCACCATTTCTGCAGCCCTTCACTAGGCTCTCTCCAGCAGTTCCCAGTCTGCCTGGAACTGGAGAGCCCCGCACTGGGTGCACTGCTCCTCATGTGGCCACCCCAGGGCAAAGCAGAGTGGAAGACCTCCTCCCTCACCCTGCTGGCTATCCTCTGTGCTATGTACCCCAGGGTACCATTGGCCTTCTTGGTTTTTAGGCCACAATTCTGGCTCATTATCAACCTGTTGTCCACCACAATACTCAGGTCCTTCTCTGCAGAGCTTCCAGAAGGTCAGCCTCTAACCTGATGCATGTGGCTATTCCTTCTCATGCGTAGGACTCTACACTTGCCTTTGCAGAACCCTCAAAATGGGTCATCATTTCCTGGTACTACTCCATACATGCCCAGGCAATATATATTTCCTCCTTTGTAGCCTCTCTCTGCTTCCATCTCCTGTATGTTACCTTTTGATGCTGCAGTTCCACTCTGAGTTTCCCACTTAGTCAGGCTGGGCTCCTCAGAAATGTTAGCATTTTTCTGGGTATCTGGATGGACTCCTCTTGCACGTGAAAGAGGCCGTCTTTAAATACCTATCAGCCTCCCTGTGACACTTTTCCCTTCAGAGTTGCCTCCCAATGGGATTGCACATACCTGTTCCCTGAATAAGACAAACTCTGCTTGTTTAAAGTCCATGGTCCATACCTCTCCCCTTTCTTATTCCCTTCAGGATCTGGAACTTCATTATTTCATATTTGCTACTGCTAAGATCGCCATTTCTTCCTTACGAACAAATAGCATATCCAGATATGTCTCACTTCATCCTGGCACAGATGGAGAAAAAGGTGGACAACAACCATGCAGTAACCAAAAAACAACAGGACAGCTATCACAGTATGAGAGCAGAGCAGAGGAATCCTTTATAGTGGACAGTGAACAGCAGCAGGAGTTGACTGATTATAAAGGAGAATGAAGAAGAGAGGATTAAAAAGAAAGGACAGCTGCATGAAAACCCATCATCAACACGGCTAGACAAGAAGTCCTCTGAAGAATCTGTGACGCACTGAGAAAGACAGTAGCTAACAGCAAGAGGCAAGCCTGCCTCCAGAGGTGGCACAGTTTCCAGTTCTAAAGTTGCGCTCCACTCAGCAAGCTAAATGGAGGAAAAAAAAAAGCGATGCACAGCTGCGGAGTCAGAAGAATTTTCAGTAGAGCTTCTTGCATTAGAATGAGTAGGCATAAAAGCTGAAGAAACAAAACAGTGAACCACAGTCACAGAGTCTGGAAATATATGCAATGACTCAGAACTAAGAAAAAGGCAGACACTGACCAGAAGTAATAAGAGGACACGGTCTGAAGAAGGAAGAAGAGCAGTCTGATGTGCAGTCGTGTTTCTCTGAGGGCAGTTTGAGGCCTGAGGTCAAAACTGAAGCACACTTTACAGACTCAGGTCACAAAGGCCACGTCAGTTGATGACATCTGCACACCCAACTATGAATGAAAATGCCTGTGAACTTTCCTCAAATCTAATGAGGGTATTAATGACCTGAGAAGAAAGAAAGGATCCAGAGGTAAAGAAAACAGGGCACAGCATATCCTGCAGCACAGAACTGTAATTAATGGTGAACGCGCAACAAAAACCTTTAAACCTTGTTATGTTACAGTATGTCAGCCTGGAAGTAATGGAGTCTCTTTCTATTCATTAAAATTGCATTTTAGACAAAAGATATTCAGCAAGTCCAGTCTACTTCATTTAAGTAAAGCACTTAATATACAGTCATAAAGGGAAGAGCTACCTAAGAATGAAAAAGTGGGGATTAGAACAAAAACAATGTGCTAAAGAACTGGCATAGAAAAAAAAAAAAAAAAAGCAGAAAATACCTCATGGACTCATCCTGAAAACAATTTTATTTAGATAATTATATTAACAGCTCTAGCATTAAGAAAAAAAAAAAAAGTATGCTAACAAAACTTAAAAATGATAAATTTGGGTTGTATTGTGAATAGTGAATGCATGGCAGAGGACAGTACAAAGAATATAAGAGAGCTGAGAAATGTACACTAGAAATGGGATTTGTAATGTTATGCTTTGTAGCACAGGATCCTCAAAGTCTATACCAATAATTCCTGCTCTAACATAAGAATTCATCGCTTGCAAAAAATAGAAATACTTGTGAGTATTAGTCAATCATACAATGACTGTATGCTGTATCAATGCGGTAAGGCTGTAAAAAAATAAAATCCAGTTCTAATGGGCTTCACTTGCTCTTTCCAGTAGATACAGTTAATCTGGAATGCCACATATAGTTCTGGTTTCCTGAGAATTAAATTTAAAGAGGTTCAAAAGATGTGAATTTAGCCTAGAATAAACATAATGAAGGACTGAGAGAATCTGAATCATATGGAGCCATTCACATTTGGAAAACTAAAAGCATTTGCCTTGCTGAGCCTAACAACTATAAACAAGCATGGAGAGGAAGCTGCCAAATCTTAAATATCTCAGAAGTAAAGAAGCTAATTAGTCTCGAGGCAGTAATTGCATGAGATGGCTTCTATGACAGAGTGAACAGGACTGGCTGTGACAGGAAGCCCCCAACAGTTCCATAATGTCTTCCTGTGTGCAACAGTTTGGTTGGCTGGACTGTTCTTATACAATTATACCTATGTAAAATTAAGTTCATGTCAAGTAGCTGAACTGCAGCAGACAAGCATCTCCACCCAACTAGCAACACGCTCCAAAGCACAGCCCTGGTAAAGGAGCTGGTCAGCCATGCAGCCACCTGGCTACCACAGTAACTAACCCTGAGAACTCATCTCCTTTTCCACTATTACATAAAGCAGTTCTCAGGAGCAAAATGTGTTTAATGTAACACCTCTCCTCATCACAGTTTCCAGAAAACACCAGAAAGAGCCTGCAGGATGCCCGTGGCAACACATGCTGACTAGCTGGAAAACACTCCAGAAGTAGCTTTGCGAAGCCGGAACTTTTACTCCACAATGTAAATCTTCCACTTGACGGGACACTGATTTGCACAGCTCTTTGCTATCTACAAACTGTGAGAATAAGGAGGCTCTGATACACTTGACTGTGCCTAATGAAGTACTTTAATCCAGACACAGAATCATACCATTGACATAATCACTTCAACGGCATTGATAAAAGCTCCATTACAGACAGGACTCCAGCAATTCGTGTTGTCTTATTATTGCATCAGTTAAAATTACCGGCTGACAGTAACAGGCAATGAAAGACAGGAAGACTCGGTGACAGCACGGTTCTGACTGGAGCAAGCACTTGCACAGCTTTCTGACTTATGTGAACATGGGCTCCACCTATTAAAAACTACCATGGATTTGATAAAGAGGCATTAAGTCTTCTATTGTCAGAGAAGTTTGGTTACCTCTGTTTTGAAGCCTCTGCATCTTGTAAAGGGACCAGATAAAGTGAAAAAAAAAAAAAAAAAAGCTTTTTAACAGACAAACAGACATGTTTAAAGCATCATCTGTAAAGGATGATTGTCTCCGAAAAACAATTTGTGAGACAGACAAGAAATGTAGCTTTCATTCTAAGAAAGTACAGACTCTAAGAAGGATCGAGGCTTTAACACACCATGGAGACTGCAAGCAGTTCAAAGCTCTGGATTTCGTGGCAGCCTCCTCCTTTCAAGACAGCAGCACGAGCAAATGAGTGGCTAACCCATGAGACACTGTATTATCAGAGAGTGGCAGAGTGACAAGAAGTGAAAATTTGCTATCAGGTGTACCAAAAAGGGCTCATTTCTTCAATTGGTTGTAACTAGATCCCTTTGGAACGTCACAGAAGAGACTCTGGAGGTTGCTGTAGAGTTTGGGTTTACACCAGTAGTTGAAAGGTAGACTTAAGAGGAGAGCTCCACGCCTATGAAAAGAATTCTGAGCCCATAAAGCAACAGAAAACCAAAGAAACAGAGACTACCTTACAAGGAGTATGTGCTTTGAAGACTCAAGGATCTTGTCCTTTGGGACCACACAGGTTTTAGGGGAACTACACTAAGGAGGGGACAGAAACACAGAAGCCTGGGAATAACGAAAGAGAACGCAAGAGAAATCCTTGTGTTTAAAAAGGAAGTGGGAGATTAAAGCATTGAGGATCAAGCATAGTGAGCCACTGAAAGATAGACATATCTGCAGAGACAAGAGAATTAATAACTGCCTGAATAACACAGGCCCATTGAACTCTGCTGTTTATGTAGATTCTAAGACACAACTGTAAAAATTAGAAACTGGCAGGTTTACTGGGCCAGGGAGAACTAAGAACAAGTCCACCCTCTACAAACACAGCTGCACTCTGAATCAGCCTCAAAAATTGATCAAAAACATCTTTAAGCATCAAAGGGCCCCAGCATTAAGTAATATACTTCACAGTCCAGCACCACCGTCCATCCAGCAAGTGGCAGTGCTGGCACAGCTAACCCAGCACAAGAGGCTGACACAGGCCAGGCTGCACCCCACGCTCCCAGCCCCCAGCCCCAGCCTGGCTCTCTAGACTTTCACCCACTACCTACTTACTTTTTAATTAGATTTTTAAACAAAAAGTGAAAGTATTTTCTAAAATCCCTCTAATTACGCTAAGATGCTGAACTGATTGTGAAGGGAATAGGAAATGAAAGCGACTCACCCTCTGAGGGAGAATTTTGTCAGCCATCTTCCTCCTCTTGGCACTGTACATTTTTTAAAGAAAAAAACACGTTACCATGGTGACAGATCTAGGAGTAACGAGGCCACCTGCTAAATTATCCTGACATCTCCACATGCTGGTGCACAGCTGTGCATGCATCAGCAAAAGGGTCTCACCCATGCCCAGGACCTAGGACCCCTTCTCTCAGCAGCCTGGGGAGGTAGTTAGCTAAGAACAAATCAGGGCTGTCTGCTATGCATCTTGGAAAGAAGTATGCAAGTTCTTTGATCGCAGCATCTTCTACGGTGCAGAGCAGCAATGTATGCGAGTATGTGTGCACATGCCGTCCACGGATACAGAAAGAGCACGTCAAAGGACAGCACGTGTGTGGAAGTGTGCACAGACATAGCTAGGCACGTGCAAGGAAGAGGTGAGTGCCTGTAAGCTGAATGTGAACTTGTTCAAATGGATCCGAGTATGCACTCATTTATGCCCAAAATTGAGTGGTAATGTTCATTTGTGTATGAAAACACACATATATATGCACCCTTACATATACACACTTGTTTTTCTGAAATGAGTGACTTACAAAGCTGTCAGTTTATGTCTCCATGCTTGTTCATCATTCATGTTATGAATGTCAATGCGAGAAGATAAACGTGTGCCCATAGTGCATATGCATAATGTGTCCATGCCCATACACAAGCACATTTATAGATGTACATTTTTAAATACACCCCTGTGTTTGTATGTGTACAGCCAAATTTATATATGCCTCAGAAACAGTACTGCTAGGAAGACTGCCAAATACATTGTATTTTTAAGTCTTCAGATTCTGAAAAGCATTTGCTCTCATCAAACTGTCACTTCGCTTTCTCTAGCAAGACCAAGAGGAAATTCAAGCCTTACTCTTCACCTCCGTAAGTTGTGAGGCCTTTATCTTGAGCAGAAGATTAATCGCTCCATCTGTGACACAGACAAATGAGGTAAAGAGAACTGCCTGCTGCTGATCTGCTACGTCACAGGGATGCCCTTCCCCATGGCTTTCATCTAGAAAATCCGTCATCAGCCACGTCCACATCAAAGCTGTTTCCACACACACCAGTGTGGCAAACTCTGTTCTTACATTTGCTAATAATAACCCTGGCCTTAAACACCAGATTCTTCCCCCATCTGCACAGAAGCCTAACCCTGAGGAACTCTTTGTGCTTGGAGGTGAAAACCTCATCCTTCCTTGGGCAGAAAAGTTATGCACACAGTCACACACAATTTAACCCATGAACAATGTCCCTTTTTGAAAAGCGTAGAAATAGAAAATAATGGGACAAGAACATTACATGGATTAATTTCCAACACCTTCTGCGACTGACAAAAATTAAAACTGCACCGAAGCTCTTCACAGATTCTGGAGCAAACTCCATCCTCGCCAAAAGAAGTGGAATATGCACCTGCAGCAACCCCAAAGGCTTTCAGCTAAACAGCAGAAATAAACAAGGTGACAAAATCCCAACAAATTGGCTCTAAAAAGTTTCCCATGGGTCTGTTACAAAAAGAGATTTACCTGCTTTTTGTCCTGCAAACCTGCCAAGAAAGAAAAATTATACTTCCTTGGCCCTTTTGTGCCACAAAACATTGGGCTCAATCCCAGAATGGGACCCAATGTTCCAAAAAAGTCTGCCTGAAAAACTAAGAAATTCTCAATGGAAATACAGGGAGGTGGGGATGAACCAGGGGAGAACTCTGAAAACATTACCTGCGGTGACAGAATGGCAGAAGAAACAGAGAAACTTTCCTGAGTACCTAACACACATTGGTGTAAACTGGACTCACAGCAGTAGTGACTATTGCTAGAAGTGCTGGAGCTAAGAACTGGGAGGGAGGAACCTCTGCCTTCTCTGATTTATGACACTGACTTTTAGGAAGCAAACTATTCTTCTTCAATTATCCCCGGAAACTGGTTAATGACTGAAGTTTGCCTTGGTCACCCAGCTGTGGCCATTTTTCCGGTTGTATCTATCCCATTTACTTGCGGGCTAAGCATTCTTGTGTGCAGTTTCCTGGAGGATCTCCTGGGAGGTGCTGTGGAATGCACATTTTTGCTAGTGCATGGGCAAGGCCTCCATGACGCACATGCATCTCATGCTGCACCCACACACATTCCTTCTATATTTAATCTGGTTGAACCTTAATATATTAATACTCTCAGGACTTGTGTCCTTTCCAGATGCATCCAAGACATAAACATTCTCAAGTCTGGCTTGCTGACCCAAGGCGTATACGCAGCGTAGGGCTCCTGAAGCACTCATCTTAGGAAATCATGTTTTACCTAAAACTGGATATGATGACACCACTACAACACTCTGTGATCCTATATATACCCATCAGAGCCTTGCAAAGGGCAGTCAGAGCTAGATGACATCACCCGATCAATTTATAAGGAACTGGCTCACACCTCAGAGCACAAGCATGATAAGGTTTAATAAGCTGCAGAAAGAAACTAGAGAAATGTTATTTAAGACAGAATGCAATCAGCACTGCAGAAAGTGGAGATATATTTGAAAGAAAGCTCCTTAAAAAAAATTCCTCAGCTTCTAGGAAAATTCCCATGAGTATCTTTCTCCTTAAATGCAGCAGCGCCAACAAAGATTGCAAGTTTTATGACCGCTCATCCGAGTGACCACAGTACAAGTATTCACATTACCAACATAAAAACCTTTTCCACTTGTCTCTTGTTTACAGACTAATTTGTTAGCTAGTCAGAAATCAGAGAAACTATGGAGAACAGATATCAAATTCAACAATAACTGCACTGTATTAAGAACTGATGATTAACTTGATGGGCTAAATGTGATGGCCAGCACTACAGACTGACATACGTGCAAAGTAAAAGCATCTGATCTGAAGAAACGGACATTAGTAAAGGTCATCATCTTTAGAGACCATCCCTAAACAAAGCATGGAATAAAATTTACCTTTTTTTGTCCTGCTTTAAGAAACTGGCACTGTATAAATCTTCTGGTTTGTCTCACTCAATTTTAAAGGTCTTACTGCTAAATAGAGATTTTCTCCCTCAAGTTTTTCTCCCACACTTCCTTTCTGGAATACTCACCTTCTAGTTCGGTTCTGAGTAGCTTGCTGCTGCTGTTGCACTTGCTGCTGCACCTGCTGTTGTTGGACCTGCTGTGGTGCAGTACGTTTTCTTGTTGTTTCCATCACAGTCTGAGGCATTCCAGGTCTCACTGAGGTACTTCCAACATACGGAGGGCCTGGGGGACCCATGGGAGCCCCCTGATGGGGCATTCGAGCTCCTGATGGCATCCCAGGTCGCTACGGAAGAAGCAAAACACAAAAAAAAAGAGCCAGTTTGGTCCCTGCTTCTCCAGCTGCAATAATATTTGTACACAGTCAGACTCTGGCTCCCGCAAGTTCCCCATTTTTACCAACCTTACATAAAAGCAGCAACACAGAGCACAAGAGATCTGAATTGGAACTCCCTGGACATCATAAAATGGAACACAGTGATAACGGAGACGGGAAACAGAGATGAAAAATACTGGACGTGGGAAAGCACTCAGTGGTCAGTAACACTTAGGCCAGCTTACAGCAGACAGCTCTACCTTCTTACAGAAGTTGACATGGCATGCAACACACAGTTCAAATAGGTGCAGTCCACATGCTAACCAAAGCAAAAGAAAAGTCACATCTACAGTACTCCAGATTTTGAATGGACCAAAAGGATGCTTTGATCACCAGGGACACTGTAACAAGCAGAGCTGAACTACGAAGCACCGCAGTAATGCATTTTCCACTGAAAGCCCTTGCCTCCACCTACACTGGAGAGCACCAGAAGTTCATCACATAAGCAGAACCCATTAAGAAAAGGTCATGTCTCAAAGTCAATGCTGTACTGAAGTTTATATTCCTCAAGGAAAAATTCCATTAAAATAATTGCCACCTGAAAAATGTAATTCAGAACAGAGCAAAGAGCTTAGTTTCCCTCTAAGAAAAATCAAAATATTTGTTACAGACCTTTATGTATCTGAGAAAATACGGACGCACACACACACATATTATATACATTTGAACCAACGTACAAATAAAAATTATCATACATGAAAGTCTTTTGAAATTCTAAACAAGGGCAAGTGTAGAGTCCAACATGTGACAAGGGATACCAGCAGTACCATTACAGGTAGGAGCTGAGCTGCTGGGAAGGAGCGGTGCAGAGGAGGACCTGGGGGTCGTGGTGGCCAATGGCGGAGCAGTGGTCGAGCACAGGGTGACCATGAGCCAGCAGCGTGTGCTGGTGGCCGAGAAGGCCAATGGGATCCTGGAACGCACTGCAGAGAGCACGGCCAGCACATGGGGGAGGGGATCGTCCCCTCTCCCTCTGCTGGGGGCACATCAGGAGCACTGCGCCCAGTGCGGGGCTGCCCAGCTCCGTGCAGACCGGGCACTGCTGCAGAGAGCCCTGCGGAGGGTGCAGAGGTGGTGGGGGCCTGGAGCAGCTCCTGGGGGAGCGGGCTGAGAGCCCCGGGGCTGTGCAGCTGGAGGAGAGAAAGCCGAGGGGATGTGAGCAGTGCTGATGGAGATGTGAAGGGCGGGGGCAGGGGGAGGGGGCCGGGCTCTGTTCGATGCTGCCCAACGCCAGGACACGGGGCAGCGGGCACAGACTGCAGCCCAGGGAGCTCCATGTGAACGTGAGGAGGGATTTCTGTGCTGTGCGGGTGGCAGAGCCCTGGAACAGAGCCCACAGAGGTAGAGGAGTCTCCTCTGGAGATATCCAAACCCTTCTGGACACTGTGCAGCTAACTGCTGTGGATAAGTGCTATGGGGGGCTGGAGTAAAGGAGCTCGAGGTCCTTCCCAACCTCTACAGGTCTGGAATTATTCGAGTCTGTAAACCCTCTCTGGAGCATAGGAAATTCTGCACAAACGTGCATAAGAATTTCTTCATGGTAAGGGTGACAGAGCACTGGAACATGCTGCACAGCGGGGTTGTGGAGTCTCCTCTGTAGATATCCAAGACCCCCCTGGATGCCTCCTTGTGCAGCCTGCTCTGTGGAGCTGCTCTGGCAGGGGGGCTGGACTCGATGATCTCTAGAGGTCCCTTCCAGCCCCAGTCCCAGAATCAATTCAGAGATTCTGTGTGATTCTCTCTAAAAATTCTTTTAATGAAACTATGAGACCATAGCATCCATTATGGATAAATAATTGGTTATAGAATACAAACGATGTAGATGTAAATTATGATGATAATCGTAAGAGGGCACTTCCAAGAGCTCTGCAAAATCATGAGCAGCCTGGAGAGGGCAGATGGAGACTGACAGTTCACTGTCCCACCTGGTACGTAAATCATGGCGAGCAGAGGAACCCACAAGGAGTCACGTCCGTAGACAAAATGGCGCAGCTGTCCACACAGTGCATAGTGAGCCTATGAACTACTTTTCAAAGAGATGTGAAAGACACAGAAAATACTTTTGACTTAGAAACTTCTCCGAGGTATCAACAGTTGAGGACTGAAACAATGTGTGGGAGAAGTACTCTAGTGGTCACTAAAGTGAGATGTGCACCTCAAGGGGTACATGGCAGATGCAAGAAGAAAAAATTTTTTCATACCGTTAAAATATATTTTTTAATTGAGGTTATTTTATCTTTGTCTCATCTCTTTTTTAATCTCTGTTCATACGGGTACATCACTAATTATAGGAATGCAAGACCAAAAGAGTTTGGAGACCGCTGCTTAGTACAGCTGTCCCGTCCTTGTCTGCTGCAGCCATCTGCTACAGTTGCTGTTACGTGTAGCATTGCAGGCCCAGGGGAACCTTTCCTACCCCAGAAAAGCTGCTCCTATGTTACGGTCCAACTTACATTTTACAGCAAAAAAGCACCTACTCTGGCTGCAAGCCCTAAGCAACAGTGCTTAGCTGCATCTCCAAATTAGCAGCACACAACCTCCACAGTTCCCAGAGCCCCAGCTCTGCATCCTCCCAGGTCATTGCAAGTCTTAGACATTCCTTGTGCCTAGATGCTTGAGGAAAAAGGAAGAAATAAAGAAGAGAAATGATCACTGAAGAACCAATGGTTATAATTGGTTTGGACAGAGAGGAAAGGTTGAGAGGAGAGAGAGCAGCGCAGACAGCCAAGCAGGCTTCAACAAGTATTCACGCAGGGGATTGATTATGGGTATAGCTGCTGAGAACAGAAGCAGCAGAAGGCAGAAAAAAGGCAAAATGGAGGCTCTGTGTAGAACTGAAAACGTTTAGTCTCATAAACACTGAACTTGGAAGACTGCTGGAACACAGCAGCTCCCTCCTTTCCCACTTTCTGATCCAGGCAGTAGAAACAAATGGCCCAGAACAGGCTTCACACTTGAGCTTGCATTTAAGATCTTTCTGTTGTCTGTCAATCTAACTGTGGCCTCCTTCCAAAGAGCTGGGCCTGCTGTTGCCTTTTGATCATCCTGGGACATTTGACAGTCATTCAGAAGAGTCAAGATCCTGGGCACAGCCATCTCATGTTACATTCCCCATGGAGACTGCCTGGCCACAGGGATCACACTGCAGGCCCACTCTTCTCATTCCACAAAGAACAACTTACAGACTGCAGAAAGACGTCAGCAAGCCAGGCCTACTCTTGATCCAAGACTGACATCTTTGAATTTCTTTCCGTTCCCTTTGTTAAATATTCAAACATTGAAAGGACAAAACAGGAGCAAGTGCTGCAACACTGTGGACAGCTCGTTTAATCACACCCCTTCACCTGCCTCACTCCTTCCCTCAACTTCTTCAACTCTTGTATCCTACATCAGATGTCGATAAAATATTACTCACTGTGCAACTGTCATCTCCCTGCTGAAAACCCATCAGGCACCCAACAGATATAGAAATGCTTTCCCTATTTCAACCCCTGTAAGGAGTACTTTATCTTACCTAAAGGTTTGTTTTACACTCAAACATGTAAATCCAGCCTCACCTTGAAAGTCTCCAGGGATGGGGCACCAACCACGTCTCTGGGCAGCCTGTGCCAGTGCCTCTCTACCCTCACTGTAAAAGACCTTTTCCTTATATCCAAAGTACATCTGTCCTCTTGAAGCTTGAAGCCATTTCCCCTGTTCTGTCACCACAGACCCTGCTGAACAGTCTGTCCCCTTCTCTTCATAGATCCCCTTGAGATATTGAAAGGCCGCTACCAAGTCACTTTGAGGCCTTCTCTTCCGATGCTGCACAGCCCCAGCTCTCTCAGCCGGCCCTCATAGGAGAGGTGTTCCATCCCTTGGATCATTTTTGTAGCCCCACTCTGGATACACTGCAACAGGCTCATATCTCTCCCATCCTGAGGACTCCACATCTGGACGCAGTGCTCCAGGTGAGGTCTCACCGGCACAGAGCAGAGGGACAGGATCCCCTCCCTCACCCTGCTGGTCATGCTTCTTCTGATGTGGTCCAGGATACGGTTGGCTTTTGGGGCTGCAATGACACACTGCTGGCTCATGTCCAGCTCCCATCCACCAGTACCTACCAGGGCTTTTTGGGCAAGACAAGATTTTGCATTTGGATTTACTGAAGCTCAGGAGGTTCACCTGGGCCCACTGATCAAGTTCATCTAGGTCCCACTGGGTGGTATCCCGTCCCTCTGGTGCATTGACTGCAACCCCACATAATGGTGTCAAAAGCAAGCTTGCTGAGGGTGCACTCAACCCCAGCTGTCAACAGCACTGATGAAGACATTAAAGAGCGTTAGTCCCAGCACTGACCCCTGGGGGAGACCACTCACCTTCTACAATATCATTATGAATGACCCAGATGCTGGGATTGAGTGCACCCTCAGCAAGTTTGCAAATGACACTGAGCTGAGTGGTGCAGTTGATAAACAGAAGGAAGGGATGCCACCAAAGAGACCTGGACAAGTTTGAAAAGTGAATAGATTCACCCATGTTCTAACTTCACCTAGCAAGTTTCACCAAGGTGCTGCACTTGGGTCAGGGTGATCCCAGACATGTACAGACTGGGGGAAAAGCTCATTGAGAGCAGCCCTGCTGAGAATGACGTGGGGCAAATGGAGAATGATGGACAAAAGGCTGGACGTGAGGCAGCAGTGTGCACAGGCAGCCCAGAAGGCCAACTGCATCCTGAGCTGCATCAGCTGAGGAATGGCACCAGGGCAGGGAGTGGATCGTCCCCCTCTGCTCTGCCCTTGTGAGGCTCCACCTGGAACACCGCACCTGGGCTGGAGACCTCCAGTACACAGAAAGGTGGGGCTGTGGGAGCAGATCCAGAAGAGGTCACAAAGATGTTCGGAGGGCTGGAGCACCTCTTCTGCTTAGAAAGGCTGAGAGAGCAGAACCTGTTCAGCCTAGAGAAGAGAAGGCTCTGAGGAGACCTCATTAATTGCAGTCTTTCAGAACTTAAAGGGAGAGTATAAACAGGAGAGAGAGCAACTTTGTACATGGTCCAATATTGATAGGACAGGAGGAATGGCTTTGAACCAAAAGAGGACAGATTTAGGTCAGATGTGAGGAAAAAATTCTTTACCCAGAGACAGTGAGTCCCTGGCACAGGATTCCCAGGGGGTTGCGGGTGCCCCATATCTGGAGGCATTCAAGGCCAGACTGGATGGAGCTCAGGCTGACAACCCTTCCCACATCAGGGGTTTGGAAGCACACGATCTTCCAACCTAGGCCATTCTTGATGTCAAATTCTCTCTGATGGAAGAAATGAGACAACAGTGCAGTGGTGCTTTGCTGTGAATTTCTACGTCAAAGGCTCTTCTCAAGCAGCATCAACACCACAGTAGCCAAAATGCTGGGGTACATAAAAATAGGGCTGCTGTCTGAACATAGCAGAGAGAGGACAAAAACATGGAGAACCGATAGGTACAAGGAAAAGAAAGTGTCTGGAAATGCAAAGGCACCTACAGAAGACTTGGAAAGGGTCTGAACAGAGAATTGGGAGTCACTGCAATGCAATCTAGCACCAAGCTATGCATACAGCAACTTACAGTTCTGAAAAGCAAAGATTCTATCCACCTTGGCTCCCTGTAAGAGAATTCTGGTGGCAAGCAGTGAACAACTACAGGCTTCTTGTTAACAAATAAATAAATACACTTCCACAAGAACAACAAAAATTGCAGAGCAGCTTGGTGCACGGCACCTGCTGAGTCACGGCCTGAACCTCTGACTGAGCACCTGAAGAAAACACCCGGTCAGCCCGGGGAGCACAAGTGAAGGCAGCTCACCTGTGTGATGGGAAGGGGTGGAGCCTGGCTGCACCCCTCTTAGACCTTATTTAAGAGCTGACTGCTACAGAGGAAGGATCTCCTGTTGGGAGATCTCTCTGCTGTGGAGTTTTTCCCTGCAAGCCTTGATTCTTGGAGATGAGCGAGCCTTCCATTTTCTCCTTTCTTTGTAACATCTTCTCGTTGCGCTGCTGCTGTTATACTGCTACTTGTGAAAACTGAAAATGGAACCTACCCTGGCTATGCAGCCTTTCTTTACAGCATAATGTTGCAGTAGCTGCTAATTTATTTAAGGTATGAACAAGAAATGATGTCTTGAGTTAAGGTCAGGTCACTAGAACCACACGCAGCAGCTAAGAAATTTAGCTAAGGTCGTACTGTCTCACGGCAACAGAACTGTGACTGCACAAATGCATTCCCAACAGAGAATGCACTACTGAATACATCATACCATAAAAACAGTTGTACACAGTTTCTCTCTCACCCTATGGTCATTACAGCCATGGCTTCATATGGGTTCCTGCTTTTAATATCTATGAATATTTTACAAATTCAGTAAGCAGAGACATCACTGTTTTCATTCTTAATGCTCGCCTACCATGTTCACCTTTCATTTCCCCAGAGCACTCAGATCCTAGAAACAGGGTCCAAGTGCTCCACTGCTATGTCTTCCCAGTTTCACCCATTTTGAAAAATGTGCACAATTGACCAAAAATCTTTAACTTGAAAAATGCTACATTTACAGAATTGTGAACTGCAGCTTGAGACAACGGTCACTGAACACCTACTTCACGTATGCCCATTCAGAACTTAGAACAACTAGATACCAAACCTCAAACAAAGCACTTGGATAGAAACAGTTTAAAAACAAACAAAATCAGCCTTTGGAATTGGAAGTGTCGAATCCAGTGTACTATCGTTGAGCTCAATCAGTTTGCTACTTTTAATAAATCCGATCGTATCCACTGCAGTGATCTAATGTGCTATGGAATGGATTTTGTGTGAGGAGCAACAGCCAGAATACGCCTTCTCACTCTGTAAAAGGAGCAGTTTGGGCAGGGGACAGAGAGCAGAGCTCTGCAACATCACGGCTCACATGGAGAAGGAGGAGACTGATCAAGCCCTCACTGCCTCTCTCTCCCCTTAAAAGAACCAGACAGCAGCCAACAGCTGGTAGCGTCAGGCTTATCTTCATGCGGAGAAACCGCACAAATTTCTTGACAAAGAACACTGTGCCTGCTAAAAGTTTGTGTGTGTTCAAGAAACCATCAGCAAACCAATTTCCATAAAGAAAATTCACAGAGGCACCAAATATGCAGTACCACTCTGGGTCAGAAAACTCCACAGCTACGAAGTGCAGAGTGCTGCTGGCTTTTTGCCTTGCTCCTACTCTTCCATGCAGTCTTCTGCTACTCCCCACGGGCCTGGGGGCTCAGGGCTAAATGATCCACTCAAACGGGATTCACATTTCTACAGCGGGTCTTTAAAAAAAAACAAACACAAAAACAGAGGAGCAACTCAGACATCTCACACCCCAGTTACATCTTATTTATCAGCACCTTGAGCTTTTCTCGACGGACAACACAAATATTTTTAACAAGCTCATTTTGCAAAGTCTCATTAACTATTTATTAAAAATGTATCAAGAATTGGGATGATTTGGTTTTCTTAATTATATGTGAACTTTTCTTCAGCTAGCTCGGAGCTATGAAGACACCAACCCTCAGCTCCTGCTGGCAGCGTGCTTATGCTTTTGAACGCTGCAGTGTTCTCACTCCACCAGTCTTCTGAAAGTACCTTCCCAAACAAATGCTGAATTCCCCAGGCTGCCTTAAGCTCAACCCAAACATCTCCTTGTTTAATAAAACAGGAAATGCATATGCAGTAAACCAGTAACTGCGCTCCAGAAACTGTGCTGTGACAATGTCCTAGCACAGAGCACTGCGTATGAGGCAAATGGAACAAACTGTTCAAAACTGACTGTTCGTGAAGCTCTTTTCTACCCCTCCTAGAGTTAGGCACTGACAAGATAGTATTTAGGCCCGTAATAACATAAAAATTGCTCAGACATTTTTCAGTAGCAAAGTTGTTTTTGTTTTTTTTTCCCAAACCTAATATTCTCCTCACCTCACTACTTCTGTAGTGGTTTCTATACCTGAAAGAAACAATTGCTTATATCTACTTAAAATACATCATCCTTCAATCTGGGGAAAACACCTCTAGCTCTTCCCATTATAACAGAATAAACACCATTTTTATGCCACACTGAAACACGAATCCTTGAGGTCACCCAGTCCTTCCTTTTCTCCATAAAGCATCACCAGTGTCCCCACAATCTTTGACAGACATATACTCCTTTCACCAGTTTCCAAGAGCCCCCAGCTGTGGAGGTTGTACAGCTTTCCCACTCAATCTCCATCCTTAGGTATTATGTAAAAAACACATGCATACTTCCTACAAAGCCTAATCACCCCCAGTTTCCCAATCTCTTATTGATGAAGTCTTCACAGCCCTCCCACTGTCACTGCCATCTGGGTCACCCCTCCTTTTGCTTTTCTCTCATGCAGACAGTCAACATGAAAAAATTAGTATCTTTTAAGTACATTCCAACTGATTTACAACATCTTCTGCATTACCCTCTGTCCCACTTCTTAATGAAGCTAACATTTAATTTGCTTTCTTAGTAGCAGTAGCTGCTGCTACATAGTAAGAAGACCACAATGTCATCTGAGTTTTCCTCCTGGATGGTCACAGCTCATTTAAATCCTGCAGCGTATGAAGAGATGCAAAGTTTGTTTATGAAATTCAATGCTAATCCCTTTTTCCCTAACACTACTAAATCTATAAAACATGCCACATACATCCTTGGGATATCAGGCCTTTCTTTTAACCTATTTTTACTTATTTAATTGCCGTGTCAAATATTTGTTTATATCATGGCATGCTTTGAGACCCTTCTTTCACTGTACTAAATGCTGTTTCACATAAGACAGCTCCTCAGCTCGCTGTCAAACTCTATGACAGCAGAGAGGTGGACAGTCACACAACAAGAAGAATGGGGATCAAAAAAGGAGTCATGTAAGTAATGTACAGGTTTGCATACATTAACAGTAGCGACGTACAACAACTTTGAAGTGTAGAGATCAGCAGGAGCTACAGGAAAACGCTTATTAGCAGAAAATGAATATATATAGGACTTACGTTAAGAGGAAGAGCCACTCGAGCATAGCACAGAGGGCAAAGAACTAGATCTCTATAGAAGGGGATTTAGGAAGACAAAGTAAGAACAAAAGAAGGACGGAGAAACAGATTAAAAAGGGTCAGAAGGATCACACAGGAAGATGAACCCTCAGCTCCCTCCTGTGCGAAGATGACGCTGCAAGGTCCACAGTACAAGTACCACACAGGAGATTTCTGCAACTGAGTCACAAAAGGACGTGTGTCTGGACGAGAGCTTTCACAAGTTACGTACTACAGATCTTCTCAAGGCTACACGTGAAAATACTTTCTTGAGAAAGAAAAAAAAAAAGACAAAGACAACATCCAGACAACAAAGTGGCTGATGCTAGGGTCTAGAGACAGAAGAAACTGAGGAGCATCCTCCAGGAAGACTGATAATTCGCTTTGGGTCAACAGAGCTGAAAACAACAACTAGACACCCAGAGGGAGACATCTTAAGGGCAGCTACTCTGGACAGAAGAAAATATACCAATAAAAACACGTGAGCATAAAGGTGGTCATTAAAGCTGTATCTTTCCAGAAAAGTTCTGGAAATAGAGCAAAGGGGGAAAAACAGCGGTGAAAGATGAAGCCTGTGAAAAAATCCCCCTTCCCACAGATGAACTGCGTAAGGCTCTGATGCAACAGCCCAGGAGTCAGAGAAATCTAACAAATAAGTGAAAGAAATGCAGCCTTTTCAAAAGAAGAACTGCTCACCAGAGGCATAACAAACTACTCAAGAAGGACGAAGCATCACACTTGGGGTTTCTGACCACTAAAAAGATCTGACATGGTAGAGGGATCCTATCTGAATGACATAAAAGGAAGAAGACATCTTCTAAGCTGGCAAGATGGAAAAGAACAAAGGCGAGATGAAACACACAAGAGCAAAGGGCGAAGTGACCTTAGCAAAGGAACATATGTTTTCAGAAAGATCAAATGAACCCAAAATGTAACAGCTCTTAGAAAATACTGCAGAATTCTCCTTTCTATTTAACTGTTCAAACAGTAAAAAATTTTCACACAACATTCTATCCCTGTTTATAAACCCCTCTTTTTGACAAATGAAAGAACAATAATACCTGTCATAGTCAAAACTAATAATTCTGTCAAAGATAGAATAACAAAATGAACAGTGTGAAAAGGAGACTTTCCCCGAAGTGGGGGCATAACCTGATTCCAAGACACGCTGGAGCAGTCTGGCCATCGACTTCCATTTGCAAGGAATTCCTCCAGATGCAGACACCCCGAGTGCGGTGGTAAGGCTCTGCAGCGCCTGAGCTCGGGGTAATGGCGCATTCTTTCCTTTGTTAGGACACATAAGCAGATAAAGCAAGTTTTAACTTTGGGTCTTTTCTAAGCAATGGAAGACTGACCACCTCAACCTGTTTCGATCAAAATGAACCTAAGATCAGGAAGAAACTAGAAGAGAAGAGCAAACACAATGCAACAGCAGAACCACAGGAAAACATCATGGAAGGGTGCAGAGGAGCTTGGGCAAGAGAACGCCAGACGAGAAGCTCTGGTCTCACTGACAGGCAAAGATGAGAAACAGAGGAAGGTACTCAAGCAACACTGACACCAAGCGAGACACCACTGGTGGTGAAATAGTGCAGACAAGTCGGACTTTTCTAGCATCCAAACAAGTAACGGAAACAAGTTCTGCTGCATTAATTCTGGTACGAATTAACATTTCTCATGCTTAAGAGGCTAGCAGGCTCCTTACACATCTACATGGCAAAGAAGCAGATTCACCCAACCACCTTATCAACTCTTCGCTATACTGAAGGAAGAGCGGTGTTGTGCCAACAGAAACCTTGGAAAAAGAAACAGCTTCCCACACGCACAGTGCTCCCAGGTCCGCCCAGCCACAGCCACCCCGAGCCAGACCACCTTAATGAACTCCTACGTCCACAACACAACTACTGTCACAGATCTGCACACCTAGCAACAGACTGCTGATGTACATCAGCACCACAGTGCCTGTTCACCGCTCTCAAAAAACAGAATGCCATCTAAAAGTCCTTCACCCTGCAAGCTCATCATACCCAGGCTCTGTAGGACACAGGCTAGATCCAATAAATCTGGAGCGAGCCTGAATTATGGAGACAACCCAGAGGCCTGCAGTGAGCTCCCGAGATTCCTTTGTACAGGAACGCCCAGTGGATGTCTTCAAAAAGGTGTCACAGAAGGTGCCAGAATGCTCAAGAAAGAAAACACACAGGGACTATCTCTATCTGAGCAATATCCGCATTTCCTGGGTCTTATTTTGTTCAAAGTGTATCAACACAAGAAATCCAAACGCTATAAATGGTGATCGCTTTCAACCACTAGAGTCATTTAAAGAACATCGTTTCCACTGGCAGCAAAACAAGGTTAGCGTATCCCCTTAAATGGAGATCAAAGACCGGATTCCTTAAACAAAAGCTGGTAATTTTTTAAAGACCTGAGTGATTCCTTTAATTAAGCGCGGCAACCTGACGTTCCCTCGTGGGTGAGCGCCCATCGACTGGCAGAGATCTGCACAGCTAATCTCTTCAAGCCCCTGAAAGTCACCTGTTAAGTAGCCAGAGGATACATCAGAGCCAAGGCTGGAGACAAGAACCAGAGGCAGCGGCACACGGCCGCATCGGACTCGCATCAGAATTGCTTTCCGAAACACAAGTTTGCTTACAGAACAAAGTGTCCTACAAGCCCATTTGGGTCAGACCCCGTGCAGATCCCGCACCGTGACGAGGCTCAGAAGCATGCCATCCACCAAGCATGGAGAATCAAAGCAGCAACCACAGCACACAACCCCCCAGACAAAGCCTCCTAGCAGCGGATCGGTCACACCGTGTGCGCCGCTCGCCGGCTGCGGGGCGAGGCGGGGAGCAGCGCTGCAGGGGCCGCTGCAGCCCGGCGCAGCCTCCGCTTTCCACTCATCCCTCGGTTCGGAGCCAGCCAGCTCGCTAACTTTCCCGACTCACCACCCCATGGACCAGAAACTCAAAAAGTTTGCTTTTCGTAGCTTTGCGAGCCCCTCCTGTAACTTCGTCTGTAGCCATCGGGGTCTGCTCAGCCTCTCTCACTCTCTCTCTTCCTCTTTCTTTCCCTTTTCTGCCTTTTTCTCCAACTCTCCCCTCTGAGTCCTGCTGGGCTCTCACACTTCTAATAGCGCGGAGTGGGGAGGGGGCCCCTTCAGGGCCTTCCTGACGGCCCACTCGCGCTCGGCCTCAGCTGCTGCATTCCTCCACTGATAAGCCAGAAATAGTTTGCGCTGCCGGGCTCTGCGTGTTTACTCTGCGGGGACAGAAAATCCCGCTTTTTAAACCTCTCTGTCCAAACACCCGAGATAAGCGGGATGCGAACTGAAAACACGTCCCGGCCTTCCGCGGCAGAGCCGCAGCCGCTCCTCCTCGGCGCAGGGGATGGTAAATTCTGGGGCAAGGGGGAGGGGGCGGCGGCATCGCCCGCCCGGCTCCTCGGGAGCGTTCCCATCGCAGCACGCAGCGGGAGAGCGCTGCGAAACAATGGCTCCCCCCGCCCGCGGCGCTCCGCCCGCGCGGCGCTCCAGGCCCCGTCCCCGGGGACCGCCGGCAGCGCTCGGGCGTTCGCTGGCGGCGATTCCAGCGCTGAGAGCGGGCCCTCCGCGAGCGGGGGCGGCGGAAGAGCCAGGAGCGGGCAGGGAGAGCGCGGCGGGGGCGACGGGAGAGCGGGGGCGGCGTGCGGCATGGCGGCGGCCCCGCCCGGGGACATCGCTCCGCCGCGGCGGTTCCGCGCGAGTGACGGCCGCGGACGTAACGCTGCGGCTGCCGCTCCTCGCGCGGCGCCCCGAGACCCCGCGGGCCCCGGGGCACACCTGGGGGGAAGGGGCCTCTCCGGCGCCGCGGATCTCCGCGGCCGCTCTGCGCGCAGCAGCGGCGGCCCCTCCGTGATGGAGGGCGGCGGTGACCTCTCCGCGACGCAGAGCGGCGGTGCCCCCTCCATGATGGAGCGTGGCGGCGGCCCTCCATGATGGCGCGGCGCCGGCGGCCTCGTGCTGGCGGAGCGCTGCCCGCTCCGCGAGGGAGAGCAGCGGCGCCGCTCTGCTCAGCGCGGCGCGCGGTGTCCGTGCGATGCAGCCGTAGAGATGCTGCCGGGCTACGCGAGGGGTTTGTTCTACTCCTCTGCTAGTGGTTCTCGTCTAGGGACTGAATTTTCTGGCGCGACTGCAAATAGAGGGGAATCAGACCTCAACTGAATAAAATCGCTGCCGTCACCCAGTGGTTAGAAACGAGCACAGGAATGACACTGACTCGGCCAGCAGACCGTGGGGATCACACGGCATTTTGCACGCAGGGAGTAAGGAGCAACCTCCGCCGATGTTCAAGGTGACCCCGACCCGGGCAGCACCGTGTGGGATGCCGTAGGAATTACAGCGTTTGGGCGCGTGGGTGCTGTTATCGGCGCCCTCCCCCTTCCGCTCCCCCGGACACACCCCGCACAGCAGCACGGCCCCGTCCGGGGCACGAACCGAACCGCGGCTGCGGCTCCGGCCGACCCGAAGCGGCCGCACGCGGGAGCTGGAGCCGGGCTGCTGCGCGAGCATGGCGGACCGCTCTGCCGGGCCCCAGCAGCGCGCGGTGACGTTGGCTCCCATCTTGCGAGCCCTGTCCTGCTCCCAGCAGACACATGCCTTCCCTTTGCAGACCGCGCCGCTTCCCCGCAGCACCGCCGCCGCCTCAAAGCCGAACCCGCTCCTAACGGGAACCGCGTCCCCACCCTCATTCTACGAAACGGCACCGAACGCGGTGCTCGAGCGCAGCGCGGGTCCCCGGGGAAGGCCGTGTGCAAACGCCCGAGAGAAGACGCCCGTCACCGCGGCACCGCCCGCAAAGGGCACGGACGGGGAGCGGCCCGCGGCCTCCCCGTGCCGGGCCCGGCACTCCTGGGGCGCGGCTCTGGCGCGGCGCGCGGTCCCCCCTCGAGTACCCCCGCGCTGCTCCGCCAGCACCGCCGGCACCGAATGGCCGCGGCGCGCCCGGCACGGGCAGGGCGTGCGACGGCCGCGAGCCCGGCTGTGCGGCGGGCCGGGCTCGGGCCGCGCCTCCTCCGGATCCGCGCCGAACCCGAGCGGGCCGCGGCCGGACCGATCGCGGCTCCCGCGGGCCCCGGGGCGGCGGCGCGCGTGCCCGACGCGGCTCCGTGAAGGTCAGCCGCGGCCTCGCGGGGACGCGCGGGCGGGGGCGGCCGTGCCGCGGCAGGGAACGGCATTAACCCTTTCCGCGCCGAGCCGAGCTACGGCGCGGCGTGAAAGGGACGCGCGGCCGTCGGAGCCGTCGCGCTGCCGGCCGCGGGCTCCCCGCGGTCCGTTTCCATCTTTGCCGGCGCTGTACGATGGGCCGCGGGAGAGGGGGAGGGGCTGCTGCACCGCGGCCGCGTTCAGGGTGCGGTTTTGTTCGTCTTTTGATCCGCTGCAGAGACGCGACGCAGCTCCGCCGGCAGCCGGCTGCTTCCCAAAGCACCGCGATGGGACGCCAAGTGTTACCGGATCGCATGCCAATACAGCGGGACAGGTGCTGTCCCCCGTCTGGATGTTCTCAGCACGGACTGTGTGAAGGTTACAGAGAGAACATGGGATACGCGGCTCGGCCTCCTGACAGTCGGCGAGCTGCACACGCTGTAGCCCCTTGAACGAAAGCAGTTACGTACCAGTAACACTCAGTTCGAACTTAGTACAAATGTAGCTCACAAAGTACTTTATGAAACGGTATAGCTTGATTTTTTTTCTTTTTCCAAGTGGAAGCTGTGGTTCAGATGGATGGAACAGACTCGCCCAGCATCACCTAGCTGAGAATTACATTTATTTCCTGCAGTTCTTCCACGCACCACAGTCGTGTGAAGGAAGACTGGTGTAAAGTGCACTTACACAAGTGGATGAAGGTTACAGTGCAAGCATGTCTTCTCCCAACAGAAAAACCGTTCTAATTCATTTGAAATTCATTCTTTTTTTTTTTTTTCTCCCTCATATTTTCTTTCAGAAGTGTAGAAAAGTAAATGTTATTTGCTGTTTTGAAAAGCTGCCTGGCTCAGCCCAAGTACCTCTCTCTTCCCCAGCTGCCACAGCTGCCCTGCAGCTCCCTGCCATGCCTGCCCCAATGGCAGTGGCACAAACGGACCCTGCACAGCGTGTGTTCCTTCACACGTTCCTGGACGCTCAGCACTCAGTGCGACCGCTTTCCATCCCTCCGTTGCTCTATTCACGCTCACTCTGTGCTATGTCCTTAACGCAGCGTATTTCAAGGAAAGCTGACATTCATCCTTCTCATCTGGGCTGTAGGAAGCCACCTTTTCTCCCACAAATTTGCTTCGTTTGTTTTTACTTTGCTATTTTAAATTATGCTGCTTGGGCTAAAAGGGCTGAAACACAAGTTGTGGGAGGGAAGGAATATGTCTGCAGCGGCATTCAACTTTTTAATTAATAGTGGTTAAAGAAATATATTAAGGCTGCTCTAGAAGGGCCTGGATTCTCTTGTCAATTTTCACTTAGGTCAACAGGGCTCAGAAACATAAAGCAGTGACTCATACGACATCCAGCATTGGAAGGGACCCACGGGAGGCACTGAGTCCAACCCCCAGCTCAACACAGAACCACACGCAAGTCAGACCCTGTGTCGGAGAGCACCGCCCAGAGGCATCCTGAGCCCCGCAGCTGTGCCCACCGCCCTCTGGGGCAGAGCCTTTCCCTCACCCCCACCCAACCCTCCCTTGATGCGGTTCCTCAGCATTGCCCTCTGCTCCCTGTGAAGTGCTTCAGGGACATGAGATGCTGTAGGACTGCCACGAAGAGCTGCAGGCCACTATGAGGGAGCTGGGAACCATCAGGAGGAGCTGCAAGACGCCATGAGGCCTATCCTCACAGAATCACAGACCTGGAGGGGTTGGAAGGGACCTCTAGAGATCATCGAGTCCATCCCCCTGCCAAAGCAGCTCCCTAGACCAGGCCGCACAGGGAGGCATCCAGGCGGGTCTTGAATGTCTCCAGAGAAGGAGACTCCACCACCTCTGTGTGCAGCTCCAGTGCTCCATCACTGCACTATGAAGAAGTTCACACACACATTTGTGCAGAACTTCCTATGCTGCAGATTGTGGCCATTTCCCCTCGTCCTAACACCACACACTGCTGAGAAGAGTCCAGCCTCATCCCTTTGCCTCCCATGGATCCGATCCCCTCTGAGTCTTCCGTTTTCAGGGCTGAACAGCCCCAGGTCTCTCAGCCTTTCCTCATAAGGGAGGTGTTCCACGCCCTTTATCATCTTTGTAGCCCTCTGCTGGACTCTTTCAAGGAGATCCCTGTCTTTTTTGTACCATGGTGCCTACAAATGGACCCAGTACTGCAGTTGAGACCTCACCAGGGCAGAGTAGAGGGGAAGGATCCCCTCCCTCAACCTGCTGGCCATGCACTTTCTATGCACTCCAGAATCCCATTGTCCTTCTTGTCCACCAGGGCACAGTGCTCATGACCAGCCTGTCACCCACCAGGACAGCCAGGTCCCTCCACTCAGAGCTCCTCTGCAGCGGGTCATCTCCCAGCCTGTACCGGTGCATGTGGTTATTCCTCCCTAGGTGCAAACTCTACGCTTGCTCTTGTTAAACCTTATCGGGTTAAACGTCTCCTCGTCTCTGGCCTGAACAAACCAAAGGACTTCAGCTGCTCTTCTCATGTCTTTCTCTCTTGACCCTTTCCCATTTTTGTAGCCCTCCTTTGGACACTCTCCAACAGTTCTATGTCTTTTTTGTACTGTGATGCTCAAAACCACACACAGTACTCAGTGTGAGGCTGCACCAGTGCAGTGTACAGCAGGACAATCATTTCCCACGACTGGCCTGAAGTATTAAAAAGAGCGTGGCCAGCAGGTCAACGGAGGTGATCCTCCCCCTCCACTCTGCCGTGGTGAGGCCTCATCTGGAGCGCTGCGTCCAGTTCTGGGCTCCCACTACAAAAAAGACAGGGATCTCTTGGAAAGAGTGCAGTGCCGGGCCACAAAGATGGTGAAGGGCCTGCAGGATCTCCCCTAGAAGAAAGGTGGAGTGAACTGGGTCTGTTTAGCCTTGAGAAAAGAAGACTGAGAGGGGACCTGATCCAGGTTGAGAAACATCTGAGGTGTGGGGGACAAAGTGGCGAGGCCAGGCTCTTTTCAGCAGTGTGTGGAGACAGGACAAGGGGAAACGGACAGAAACTGCAGCACAGGAGGTTCTGCACAAATGTGTGCAAGAACTTCTTTACGGTGAGGGTGACAGAGCACTGGCACAGGCTGCCCAGGGGGGTGGTGGGATCTCCTTCTCTGGAGATATTCAGCACCCTCCTGGACGCCTACCTGTGCGACCTGGTGTAGGGAACTGCTTTGGCAGAGGGGCTGGACTCGACGATCTCTTGAGGTCCCTTCCAACCCCTATAATTCTGTGATCCTATGATTCTATGATAATGAGCATGATTATTAAATTTCCTAGCAAGACATGGTTTGCAGTGGTCACAGGTGGTCCTGTGAGAGAGAATCAGAACTAAAATCCCAAAAAACGGGAGATGTAGTTTGAAAGAGCAGGACGTAATGCAATTAGAGCACAGGCTTTTAGACCAAGACATGAGTCAACAACTGCATAAAAATGGAAGGAGAAAACTGATGGTATTATTTTGGTTGGGTTTGTTTTTTTGCTTCTTTTTTTTCAGAAAAAAAATATTTGGTGATACAACATCAAAAGCTGAATGTGAATTAACAGTACTTTGCTTACACATAAACAGACGCACACAAAACCAAGCGAGGATTAACAATGAATATACTGCCCAACTGCTCTCATCCCCTTGGTGGCAACAAAAGCAGCGACAGTGGCACTACAGATTCTTATTTTTCTCCTCCACTTTTGAGTATGCTTTCTCCCATCCATTCTCTGCAAAGCACAAACAGTCCCAGCTCAAGACTTTCCTCAGGCTGCGAAATTAAATTTTGCAAATATTGGGAGGAACCCTCCTGAAGTAATCCTTCTGTGTGCTATGTGCCGTTACCATCTCAGCCAAACTATTCTTTGGGGCTCTGCGTGTCAAAGAAAATATGCGTGGGAGAAACCAAGACGGTTCAAGGAAAACATAACTGTGATAAAAACTAAATCCTAAAGAGGGAAAGAGAAGATAACAGGCGCAGGGCAGCTGCAAATATGGAGAAGAGCTGCTCTGTATATTCATAGTGCAAGAACTAACAGATTGAAATTTCTCCCAGGAAGATTCAGATATTAAAGAAGAGTACAAAGTAGAAATGTTCTGGAATACTTTTTCCATCAGGGATGGATTCAAACTCAAAGATACTTAGTTTGGATACGAGGAAAAAACCTTTTACAGCGATGGTGGAGAGGCACTGGCACAGGCTGCCCAGAGATGTGGTTGATGCCCCGTCCCTGGAGGCTTTCAAGGTGAGGCTGGATCAGGCCCTGGGCAACCTGACGGAGCTGTGGTATCGCTGTGCACTGAAAGGGAGTTGGACCAGATGACCTTTAAAGGTCTTTTCCAACTCTAAGGATGCTCTGATTCTGTGATAAGGATGGGAACCTCCATAACTCAGGGTCTTAGGAAGATGTCAGACAAGCATCTGCTTTGGGTGATACAGCTGGTGTTGATTCCGATGTGGGGCAGGATAGGTGACGAGCTGATTCCCAGCGGTTTCTTTTGCCCCTGCATGGAATTTTGTGAGACAAAGACAAGGCTTTTCTCTTCCCAGAGTGGATCCCCTTGAGTTCACAAGGTGATCAACAAGTCTAAGTGATCAAAAGGGTCCCTTAAAGTTTTGAATTAGGAAAGATACGTATCTGATTGCAACTTGTTCTTGACACATACCACGTACCATACAGCTTTATACTGTGGCCTTTCTCATTTTCCTTGACCTTCAACTACGATCCTACACAAGCAGCTATAGACATATCACTTCATGTTCCACTGTTTTCAAATCTATCTGCAATGAAGAAATCCTGTAAGCGATTGGTAGCATGCATAAAGAAAACAGGCTTGAAATAGAGGCAATAAAGAATAAATAAAGACAAAGACAAATGTTTTTCTCCGGAGTTTCCCAACATAACTCCGCAGAGGTAAGGAGATAATTAAATGTATGTCCTGATTATTTTAAGAGCAATCACAGACAACAGCAGGGATGCCAAAAGGTGGAGAAAAAGATCCATAATACTTTAAGATCTACACCTACTGCCCTCTAGACCAAAAAAGGCAGGCATTTTATGGTACTCAGTTAGAATGATGGGTTGGGCTGTGTTTGGTAGCAGCACCACAAAGGGTTCACACACAATCACCAATGGACTGAACACAGAGGAGGGAAGTGCTGGGCCAGCAAAGCTGGTGCTGTATGAACAACAGCAGCCATGTCATACAGAATCTCTTCAGACATACATTTATTGTATTGCACTTTAAGCCTCAGTCTTATTGGATAGCTGTTTTTAAAAAAATATACCTGAATGACTTTTTTTAAGTGTATCTGGACATTTGTCATATGTTCTTTCATCAACTTTGCCCTTCTTTAAGCCTGATGTTTCTGTTTTGGGGCACTTACAGACAGCAGTCATAACCCACACTAAGTCACCCTTCGCCAGGCTAAACAAGTGAGACCCATACTTGGTCCCGTCCAACAGAAATGCCCATTTCTATCATTTCATCAAGTTTTCTTAAATAAGTCCTGGTTAATCCATCTAGAACATGGGTAAACAGAACCATACCTTATTCTCAAAGGCCAAGTAACAGTATGGCATTGATTCCTCTCTTACCAGCACAGCACTCTATCAAATTTCACTAGATTGACAACTGCTTTCCACAATATTATGACAGTGACAACTCTCAATTTTGCTGCAAGTGTCTCATGCACCAGGTGACTTGTTTCAGTGCCATCAGGTGAGCCTTCAGCTTCCAGTGCTGACTCACGTTAGCAGTCCTTGAGAGCACAGCAGTGAGCTGCACTGTCATCAGAGACCGATTTCTGTTTGCTGGTCTCCAGAATCATTCCATGCAGTCTAACTTACTCTTTTGCTTCAACAATCCCTGTCTAACACTTTTCATTACTGTGCTTCCTATTATTTGTGCCACGGTCTTCAGTGAAAAATATTAAATAGCACTAATCCCACGGTAATTCCTGAAAAAAATGCAATGTTTTTTGCTTCATTTTCCTTACCCGCCTCGCCATTCTTCTATTACCTGTCTTCTGAATCTCAGCTACATTTTCAGATGGCACTGTATCCAAGGCTTCACTGAAGTCCAGCTAAGTAAGACATACACTTATTGCTTTTTGTTGATAATTAGCCATAAATCTACTAGATTTGTAAACATAACTCTACTCCTTTATCCCATTTACTATTCATGCCCTCCTCGTGCTCTTCAGCCTCAGAGTCTTAGGATTACACCAGTGTGACTGCCTGGGGGATTTCTGTCCATCAGTAGTATAGGACAACGAACTGGATGTCCTTTTCTTTATTAGGAAAAATCTAATTTTTTTAAGTCCCTTTTGATTAATAATGGCTATGTTTATATCCTGGTCTCACTGAAAATGCTTTGAAAAGAATCTATAGTCTGAGTAAATCAATAATGAGTAAATGCTTACTGAGGGATGCATTCATATACAAAAATATGTGGGACGTGACAGTCTTGGAAAGCACAGGGAGACTGCAGAACGCACATAACCAAAGAAGGAGAACAGAGCAATCCTGGCATACAGTAATAAATTCACCTCTCATTTCAGCCACACCAGCAGAACAATTATTAGGTGAATGAAATCGCAACGGTCTGGGAGCACAATGGAACTGAGAGCAGTAAGTAATATTGGTAATCATTAAAAAAATAAAAACACCCAGCATTGCTAGACAAGCCCAAGTGACCTTTCAAATTATTGTATTTGGAAAAAATAATAACAAAACCATGAATAGGTGACCCCTGAGAAACGTGAATTTCAATCTCAGTGTATTATTACAGCAAACATCAGTGACTTCGAAAAATGGCAGCCAGTGATAAAATGGCAAAAGCAACTTCACTGCAGCGTGGGGAAACGTGGCTGCAATTCTGACTGCGAACATACGATCCTGTGCACGTAATCTGCGAGCAAAGTAACAGTCAGCTGAAAAGTTATAAACAGTGTCCCGAATACGGTGAGAACAGGTGGGAGACAAAGGCGCTGCCAGGGTTCTGGGGATGGCTGCTATCTGCAGGGTTTTGTCTATTTGTTGTTTGGTTTTTCTTTCATTCCTTTTCTTACCATCTTCAGAAATCTACATGAGAAAATGTGGGGAAAGTTTCACAGCTTTTTGGGAAAAAAAAAATCAATTGGGCCTTAAAATATAGGAAGATTTTGGCTGGAAAAACACAAGCAAGCATAAATCCTGAAGGAGCTGTGACGTGTCTGTAGCAGCAGGTAGGACAGTTTCCAAACCTTCCAGCTTTCCATTCTCTTAGTATATAAATATACACGTGTGAAATCAGGAATACGGAAATGCCAGGCAGAGCCACAGGCACGGTGACATGATTACAGTGCTCAGGCTGTAGCTGGACGACGTGCTTTCAGCCGAGCCTCCTGAGCAACCAAACGTTGCAGACGTAGAAAACCACTGGCTCCAGCACTGGGCAGTGGTTTCCCTCCCCGTCTCTCCCACCACAAAATGGGCACGGCGGGTTGGCAGGCCGCAGCTCAGAGCAACAACCTCCATTTGGCAGTGAGGTCATTAAGCCGTAAAGTAACGCAGTGCCTGTGCTCCCAGGGGGACAGCACATAAACGATGGCGCAAGTTATTTGTCAGACAGACTTCAAAAATGCTGGGGTTAGAAGCAGCATTAGGAGAATCCTTACAGTGTGGAGTGCTTTGCAAAAGAAATAATTTACAATTGCTTACACTGACAATTAGCTGGTAAGGCTCAGATAGCAGTGTTTCTGTGTGAGCTGTGACAAGAAGAGCTACCCACTGTAGGTATGTCATGCTGTTTGTCAGTTTCCTCATTCACGGTAATCAGCTGTGCCTTGGGCACAAGAATTCCTGGTGGTACAGATAAAACATCACGGACTCCAGCCTTCACAGTTCACAAATGAAGTTAGCAGATGGAAACAGCAAGTGTGCAAAGGAACAGCGAGAGCAGCAGTCACTGTGATGGGCAGCAGACCCAGCACAGCAGCTGTCTTGCTGTGCTTGTTTTGAACGGCTACCAAGTTCCTACGCTGCACACCCCATCATCAGCACCTGTTTCCTGACCAATTTATACTCAGCCTGCAACTTGAAACCATAGAAACAGCGTGCTTGTGGGGAATTCTGACTGCCCTGCTCTCTCTTGGGATGCAAACAAGCTTCATTCCTCACAGAGATGCCCCAGTGCTCGGATCCTTCAGACCAGCCAGTATGTGGACATACTGCACGGCAAGGCTGGTTATAAAAGAGACAGCAAATACCAAGGAGTAAATCTCTGCTAAGGTTGCACAGAGGAAGGCTTCTAACATTTTAAGTTGTAAGCCCAAAGATACAAAAACCAGAAAATTATGTCTTCAAATTTCTGTAGCTAAAATCCCAGATATTAATCTGGAGTATGATACCTAATCTAAACAAATATAAAACAAAGTTAAAAGTATAGCATCAACTTTATGCAATGGAAAGTTTATCACAAATATTTCATAAGAAAAAGGGGAGAAATCAGAGGAGAAAAAATACCAACATAAAAACAACCTGTCCTACTTCTGCCCTTTAGAAAAGCTTCTACTGTCTATAACACAGCTGATTCCATAGCTGCTTCACCTGGTCTGTAACAACTCCTCCACTTATCCAATAGTTTTAATGCTAACTTTTTTTTTTTCCTTTGCTTCTCCACCTCCTACGGCCATTTAAGTCAATACCTCCTTTCCCCAGTCCAATTCCTGCCATTGCATATCTCACCACTGCAATTCTATCTCAAAATCCACTTTTCCTGCACCCCTCTGTCACATATATTTGATGACTTTACCCCACCCCATGGCAGGCTTCATTCTTTGCTATTCCCCACTTTAGATGTTAACCTGATGTATCTGTTCACCAGTTCTGTGGCCCTTCTTGCATGGTTGCAGGACACAGCTCTCTGATACTTCAAACCAAAGCCTGGAACGCCTTCAGAGAATGACTCCATTCTGTCTGTCAGCTACTGAACAACGGACCACAAGTTAACAGTCTGTCAGTTTCTAATCCTGTAGCAAACTCCCAGCATAAAAATGATGAGGATCCTGACTGCAGCTGGGACCCAAAGACAAAGCATGGCAGAGATCAGGTATGAGCAAAGTACTCTTCTGGACATACCTGAGCAGGAGGTGGGAGCAGAAGGCCTCCAGAGGTCCCTTCCAACCTCAGCCATTCTGTGACTCTGTGAATGGTGCATCAGCTGAGAGTGTATGGGTCAGGATTAGCAGGCTGAGGAGTGTGGGTAGTGTTGTAGAGGTGTCTGCCAAAGAGGCAGACAACTTGAAAAATCTCCTATTTACAGGCCCTTATCCTCATAGGACACATTTACCACCCCAGTATTTGAGGAAGGGACAACACAGAAAGGCACATAAAGTCAGGGAGGTTTCTGGAAAACCTCCTGATGATGAATTCATAACATGGACGACTGAGGAGCAGACAAGCAGAGGTGCTCTGCTTTGCTCTACCTGATGGAGCACAGGGTGTTCCATCTGAACATGAGGAAGAAATTCTGTGCCGTGACATGCCAGCGCCCTGGAACAGAGACCAGAGAGGTGGGGAAGTCTCCTTCTCTGGAGATATTCCAATCCCAGGAGAGCTGGATGCTCTCCTGCTATAGGGAACTTCTTTGTGGGGGCTGAAGTGGGGAGCTCCGAACATTCCTTCCAACCACTGCAGTTCTGGGATTCTGTGAAAACACTAGCATTTTTTACCTTAGAAGATGGGGACTAGAGGACAAATCAGGATAAGGAAGGTAAATAATGCACTGCTATTTACCACCTCTTGCTGTTGGATCCTACTTCTGATCCCTGCTAAATCTAAGTTTGCTCCTCTCAAAGACCATCACAATAGCTTTTGAAGAAGCGGTGCCTTTTGCATACAGTTTGTAAATTTGGTTTCTTATGTGGTGGATGTACTGCAAGCAGACTCACCACTGTTTTCATACAGCCCTCCTTTCCTACCTTCAGGAATCAGGAAGGGCTGCTGAGATGCAGGCTCCCGGCACACGCTTTGTCTCCTGATTTTTTGTTTCATCCACCTGCTCCTTTGAAAGAATATCAGAAACTCTCTGATGCTTCTTTGGCTGCTCTCCTTAAGAAAAGTTGCAGCCACCTCTCCAACGGTGGCAGTGTGTGAGTGAGGAAGGAGCTCTTTTGATGGGAACAACAGCGCACAATTAATCAGTTCTGTGCAGGGAGCCAGGAACAGCACCCCACTATTCGCAGCTGACTCTCTGGAGGCCACGGGATCAGAGCACCTGATGTGTGGGCTGCCTTTGCTCCAGGTACAATCAAAGAGGAGCCCAGAGCCCGCACTGCCGAGCTCTGAAAAGAACATTGCCTGCAAAGCCTTCTGCTTATTTCCATGGGAACAGGCACATGCCTTTCCTGTTGCCGAGGAGACACATCGCGGCCTTCTGAGCCTGGTGAGCAGCGTCCCCGGGCACTGCAGCATCCTTAACACCACGAGCAGCTTTACACCAGCACTTCCCGTTAACCACGTCCATCCTTTCCCCCATTCCCATTTCTCATCGGCTTTAAGCACTCGGATACAACGTGCCGGTTTCTCACAAATAACGGCTTTGATGTCAGCATTTCAAATGACGCTGTCGACCCGAACCCTGAACCCCGAGTCCGCCCTCCTACAGCTGCGGATACACTCTGATAAGCCGAGCAGTACAGGCCGCTCCTTCCCTGCAGCACGTCCTTCGCTGCAGTGCTGGGAAAACCGCTGCGTCGCTCCTCCGCCTTCCTACGCTTCCGCTGTTTCTAAATGGAGAACCTAAAGAAGAAAACGAGGAACCCGAAGGGCTCGGTGCGCACACCCTCCCGCGGCTCCGCCTCGGGTCACACCCGCTGTGCCCGCGCGGTCCCCTGCTGCCGCTGTGCGGCCGCCAACAGCACTGACCGCGGCCCGGCGGCCACGGCCACGCGCACGGACACGGCCACGCGCACGGCCACGGCCACGCGCACGGACACGAGCGGCCCTCGGGGCGCGGGGAGGAGCGCCGGGTGCTCCCCGAGGCGCGGCTCGGCTGACGTGGGTTCCCCTCCCACGTCCCTTCCTCCCTCGCACGACTTTTTATCCCTTCGTTCAGATGCAAAAGAAAAAAGGATGGGAAAAAAAAATCCCCGGCAGCCTGGAAGTCGGGAATCGGCAGCACGGGGAGAGACGAGCGGTGCAGGAGCAGCCGAGCCTTGCTCTTCTAATGGAGGAAGGAGCACAGCTGCAGACCGCTCAGAGGCAGTGGATGGAGCCTCCCACAGTGGGGGAGCCCTGAAACACGGGATTTGGGGCAGAAGAAGGGCTTTTTCTCCCTTGTATCTGAACTTACAGAACCAGTGCTAACCTTAGCAGTGCAGCAGAACAAGCTCCAGGCTCCAGGGAAGACTTCAGAGCCCCGTGGGCTGGATCATGCGTTACCACCCTGAGAGAAAGGCATGTGGGACATTCATCTGCAGTTATCGGGGCGAGATCTGCTTGTGGGATGTGCTGTCACCAGAGGTTCGTTGTTAACGGACTCAGAACTAAGGCTTGTCCAGGCCTTGAACACCCCTGCCCCCATCCACACACACTGTCTCAGGAGCCAACAAATCAGTGTAATTCTGGGGGCTGGGGTAAAGGACGTGGGACCCCAGGTCATCTTCCTGACCCTACAGATACAGAGGAAGGGTTGGGTAGGAACAGATTCATCCTGCATGCTAACTGCTGTATGCTACGCATATCGGATCGAGAGTCCATGCCTTCGGATAAAACAGCACAGCTATCCTCCTCACTGAGTCTCTTCAAGATGAGGGAAAAACCCCTCTCTCTCTCTTGGGTAAACTAAATATAGTAAGTCCTGGCGGCCACCCACTATAAAACAGTTTTAACCACACCTTTAATCTCTTTACGTGTCTCTTCTGAACACCGTTTCATACTCCAGCAGCCTTTCTGAAGCTCAGCTATTTGAAATGGAACCTGTATTACAGTAAAATGTAGTCATGTCCCAAGAATAACATCCTTCTTGGGCCCTGTTTTCATTTCCATTACCACAGTCCCAAAGACCATCTGTACCCATACAAATTCGTCTTCGTTCTTCACTCACTACATGATCCTTGCATGTTTCTCTGCTAGAAATGATGAGCATTAAAATGAACCCAAAGTATAAATCAACTTATAGAGTCCAGATTGGCTGCTAAAATGTAACCCTACCCAGTATTCATCACTGTACTAATTCTGTCATCTTACACGTCCTTCCACGTATTTCCACCTGCATCCAAGGACTCAGATTACTCTGTAACCCCAGTGCAGCACAGCCCTGCTTCTGACCAACTGAAGCAGTCTGTAAGCAAGTGCGTGAAGCAGCCAGGAAACAGATACCATCCACCTGTGCACTGCACAGCCCCGTGAGGTCTTCAGTGGGGGCACGGAAGCTTTCCCCAAAGGGAGCTCTGAGTCCCAGAAGAAGTACCCGAGCCTACGGTACCTACAGGAATCTTATCACTGGCACTGGCTTTACATGGGAAAACAAAAAACAGATGTGGGTGGTAAAGTAAGTGAAAGCTGTAACAAAAATCTGTACAGTGTGTTGTCACAGCGTGGTACTCGAGGTAATACTGGAATGAAATGTGACATGTTGGGCACAGCTATCTGAACCTCATCTGATTTGGGCTGAAAAGAAAACCAACCGACTAACCAAACAAAAACTAACCCCCACAAAAAAAAAAAAAAAAAAAAAAAAAAAAAAAGGAAGCAGAAACCACAAACAGCTCTCCAGGAAGACAAGAGCTAGTGCCAAACTGACAGCACCTCTCGTTTACGCGTTTACAGTGACAAGCCCTGGATCTTCAGTTATCTTTACCTGCCGCTTCACTGCTGGGCACCCAAGTGTCTCTGCTTTCAAAATGAATATGGTATTGTCTACCTTCCCTACAAAGGAGAAAAGAAAACCTGAAGGAATGGACATCTCTATTTCTGGCCAGCAGAAGTGTATTTATCAAAATGAATATGCAGCATTATGGGAGCCTTAACTCATACCAAGTCTGTGTGGCACGATAACAAGCGTCTAGTTAATCATCTGGCCTTCCTATGAAGTTCAAAGTGAAAGAACTCTTTGTGGGGCAGCAGATATCAAGAGATGATGGTAGGGAAATGCCTTTTAAAGAAAAGGATGCACCGCTCCAGGAGAATTCAACAGTTCTGTTGGAAGTGACCTACAGAGATCATCCACTTAGCACTTCAGGGCACATCCCTGAGGGCATTATCCATCTGCCTCCTGAACGCTGGCAGGCACGGGGAATTCACCATCTCACCAGGAAGCCTGCTCCACTGCTCGACCACAGCACAGAGATTTTCCTAACGTCCTGTCTGGCACAGCTCTGAACCATCCCTGCACATCCTGCCAGTGCTTCCAGGAGCAGAGCCCAAAGCTGCACGTCACACTCAGAGCGTGGCTGCACCTGCACCGACCCCAGCAGGACAGTCACCTCTTCTGACAGAAGGCTGTGCTGAGTTCAGTGCAGCCCAGAATGCAGTCAGCCCTCCTGGCAGCCAGGGCACGCTGCTGGCTCACGGCGAGGCTGAGGGCAGCACAGCCTTCTGAACGCTGCCTGCTCCTCCTAGCTTGGGATATACACAGACATAAACGGTAGGACATCAGAATACGCTCCTTCACTGACCTGAAGTGACATCTTCCATACACACATACAGCCTAAAAATATAAGCAATCACCATGAAAATACACACTGTATTTTTCTTCAAAGAGCAAAGTTCTCCAAACAGAAAATACGAAGCAGTACTGATAGCACTTCCAAGTCACTCACGTTTAAGAAGAAAAATGCTAGTGGTACAGGAGAGCTCTTAGTTAGGAGCACTCACCAGAAATTAAAACAAACAAACAAAAAAGAAATACCACAAAACTGCAACAAACAATAACAACAAAATAAAAGATTCTTCTTCTAGTGATAAGTAACGATGTAATAAAAAATACAGGTGAGGAAATAAATGACACAAACGACACTGACAGAGTTCACACTGCAATCTCTGCCATAACTAGCTTCCAGTTAAAGAACTCAATAACTGACTCAAGACCAATGATGATGCAAAGCTGAAAGCGACACAAGAGTTTTACATAGTGTTTCAGTAACAAAAATCTCCTGGAAATTATGATGATTAATGTCTCATTCAACAGATATGAAAATGTAGACCGTTGTTGACACTAAGCATTTCTGTTAAGTATTTAGGAATAAGTCACAGGAGATGCTCGCAGTTTATAGTGATGACAAAATAAATAAATGTTTATTACTACAACTGCTCCTACACAGAAGTGCTAATGTCAGAACTCTTCAGATGGGTGGTGGGACCCTGGGACTGCCCAGAGCTGTGGGTGCCCCATCCCTGGAGGTGCCCATGGCCATGGATGGGGCCCTGGGCAACCTGAGCGGGCGGGGGACAGCCAGCCCGCAGCAGGGCTGGGAATAAATGGTTTTTAAGGTCCCGTGCAACCCAACCCCTCCACAATTCTATGACTGCTGTACGATCTGTTCTTTGTATTACAGAGTGGTGAGTCAAGCTCTCTTCTCACTATAGCAGGAGCCCATGAGGAGCAGTTCAGATGCAGACATCTACAGTTAATCAGACAAACCAAATCTTCATACACTGGCAATGCAGAGTGTCAGAACTGAAACTGAAAAAGCATTTTGTGTAACAACTATATGACAAGTACTGAAATGTACAGCTGCAAAGTGAATAGTGTATGTAAGCTCCTCTCTTCAATTGGTTGCTGTGATAAAAAAAACTGCTGAGCAAATCCAGGAACAATGATGGTGTCAAGAGCTGCACACGCTGAAGAATACTGCCTCCTTGTCTTAAATACAGGCCACATGGCCCAGCTGAATTCAGATTTCAAGAATTTCTTCACAAGATGGATATGACAGAGGAATTCTGGGACAGAAGAATGCTGTTCAGGCTGAGGACCAGTCTTAGCCTCACGTACAGGTCCCACAGGTGCCTACAGCAAAGCAGTGCAGGAGGAGAAACCACCTCAAAAACAGGACCGAGAGACCTGGAAAGAGTAGAACTTGTAAAACCACGACTTCAGTGTTTTCAAAGGTGGGAAGGAAAGAAGCAGAACAGCTGTAATTGTTTGCAAACAAGAAACACGAAGGATATTCACAATTAAATTTCCTTGTAACTACTCACACTTGTAGACATTCTGAAATAAATTTTGATTCATCAGGAAAGGAATAACAACAAGATTGCCAAATGTTGCTAGCTCAGCGTTGGCCCTTCAGTAAGAGTGAATTTTGGAAGGAAAAAAAAGGATAAAGAAAGCCCAGGGAACCTTCTCAGAACGTCAGCAGTTCAAATGCCATCCACGTTAGGACACCCGAAGCTCTGACTCAAGGCCAGGTTGGATGGGGCCCTGGGCAACCTGATCTGCTGGGTGGCAACCAGCCCACGGCAGGAGATTGGAGCTGGATGATTTTTAAGGCTTCTTCCAGCCTCACTCATGCTGTGAACCTAGATGAGAGCTGCTAACATCTCCTACTTCATTACGCTGGGCCACGGCACCACAGGTGGATACTGATGGTACGGCAATAGGTTGAACCTTCCTGCTAATCTCCTGTGACGTTCTGCTGCTGTGTGATGGATGGCAGCAGAGGGGCAGTCCGATGAGACGGCACCTGACATGGAAGTCCACATGAAGCAAAGGTGTGCCATGCAGAAACAATGGCACCCACTTTCGGAGCAACTACACCCACTGTTGAGGTATTGTGCTGCACTCTGTATTTTACTGATTTTTTTAATAAAATACTCAACCTTTTGCAAAAGCAATAGAGAACAAACCCTGAATGATAACAGCTAAATGAAGAACCAACCTCAGATAGGAACTGTTGCAAGCATAAGTGAAAACATTTAAAATACATCTGTGATTCAGGAGAAAGCGTGAAATGGAAATGAACATTAATTCAGATTTCTGAAGTCGCAGGGGGACAGTGACAGACACATAAATGAGTGACAGATGCATTTATACTGTTACCTGATCCATCTGGTGAACAAAAAGCTATATATAAACAACTGTGCATTCAGAGAACCTACAAGAGGAGACAAGGTGCACACCGCATGGAAGGTACACTCTTGGGAAGCAAGAAATTGAGATGGGTGTTCAGAGACAGGAAAGAAACAATGCCTGTAAACTGCTCCCTCAAAGTAAAAGCTGAACAGTCTGCACAGTCCCAGGGACACGAGCCACGTAGAAGCTGTGGCAGAGCTAACACCCTCACCCTGGTGTCCTGAAATTGACACAGACAGAACGCAGGTGTGAGGGAGGGAAAAACCCACAGACACTCTAGAAATAATGCAGTCTGCCCAAAACAGGAGGATTGGGAAAGGAGTGATAGGACCAGAAAAGAAATCAGGAAAGGGTTTAAGGATGAAAGCATTAACTAGAAAGGGAATTAGAAAACTTGCAAAGAGGGTATAAAGAAGTTACTGGGACACGGGCAGAAAGATGAGAGACAAGCTGATTCAGATAGCACCAGTGTCATGCGATGGCACCAGAGATGCAGCCTGAATCCTTGACAGCCTCTGCCAGACACCATGCAGGAGCTGGGAAGGAGCAAGCACTGAGCTGTGTGGGGCAGTCACGTACTGGAAGGAAGCAGTGCCATCCCAGGGGACCCGGGCAGGCCTGAGAGCTGGGCCCATGAGTGCAACCTGTGGTGCAACGAGGCCAGGTGTCCTGGTTTTGCCTGGGTTCATTAATTTTCTTCACAGTGGCTCATGCAATGCTGTGTTCTGAGTTTGGGCCGGAGCTGGTGGTGACAGTGCACCAATGTTTTGGCATCTGCTGAGCAGTGCTGCACAGAGCCAAGGACGGTCCTGTCCTTGTGCTGCAGAGCAAGGGGCTGGGGGGGCACAGCCAGGAGGGCTGACACGGCCTGGTCAAAGGGATGTTCCTTTCTACACAGAGTTGTTCGTGGAAATAGAAGCTGGGGAAAAGAAGATGGAAGTTAAGGGAAGCATTTGCTGTGATTGTATTTGTCCTTCCAATAAACCCTTATGAACAACGAGCCCCGCATTCCTGGAGATGGCTGAGCACCTGCCTGCCAACTGGAAGCAGTAACTGGGCTCCTTGCTCTGCTTTGCTTCCACGCAGTCTTTGCTCTACCAGTTAGGCTGTCTGTGACCCAACCCACGAGTCCCCATGTTTTCCCTTTCCAATTCCCATCGCACTGAAGGGAAGCGAGAGTAGAACTGCGTGGGGCTGAGCTGCTGGCTGGGTTTATAATGCAACAGCAGGCAAGGAAGGCTGCTGATCAGTGAATTTCACTTTATTTACTGGCACTAAGAAACGTTTAATTACTGATTCTGGTATTGATAAATAAGGACAACAAACACGCAGCGCAAATATCTCAGCTTCACTCTGGACACATCCCCCTTGCTCAGTTTCCAGTTCCCTGCCCACACACTGCATTCAGTGCCCTGGTGGGGTGACAGGCAATGCAGGAGGCTGCAGGTGGTGCACGCTGGTTCCTTTTCTTTTTACAGCTCTTTGGTTTCTTACCCAACTGGTCCAGCATCAGTTGTTCCACAGCCCCTCAGAAGCACACCTTCTTTCTATCCTACTTCTGTCACCTCCCCTTGTGCATCTCTCCCCACCACTGTGAATGTTGGGCCTTGTACTTTCTACACATCGCTTCCAATTTCTTTCACATAACTGAAAGCACCTTTATAAATCAAAGACTATGTGAACATTAAATCCCAAGGTGACATACGACAGGTACATGATTAGTAGGCTACACCTTCTTCGCTGTAGTTTAGGATCTTAGTAGGAGCTGAATCACCTTTAAATGAATTATTTCTAAAATGCATTGACAGGCAGAGAACAAGTGTGCTAAACTTCAGGGTAAAAATAAAGATACAATGGCTTGGGTTGGGAGGGACCCAGGGATCACCAAGTTCCAACCCCCTGCCACAGGCAGGGCCACCAACCTCTATCTGGCACTACACCAGGTTGCCCAGGGCCCCATCCAACCTGGTCCTGAACACCTCCTGCCTGTGCCAGCACCTCATCACTCTCTGTAAAGAACTCCTCCAACATTCAATCTAAGCCTTCCTTTCTTGAGCTTAAAACCATTCCCCCTTGTCCTGTCACCATCTACCCAAGTAAAAAGTTGATTACCCTCCTGTTTATATTCCTCCTTTCAATACTGGAAGGCTGCAATGAGGTCTCCTCACAGCTCTCTCTTCTTCTCCAGACTGCACAAGCCCAGCTCCCTCAGTCTGTCTTTGTAAGGGAGATACTCCAGCTCTCTGAGCATCTCCATGGCCCTAGAAGAATCTCTCTGCGGGAAGTCAGACCTGTCTTAGCAGCCATACACTGCATCACCATTACTATCAGTGGGTTCTAAGACATTAATCAGCACAGAGGATATGGCACTGACAGCTGCAGGAAGAAAAACAGATTGAATGCCGTGTCAGAACTGGAAAGGAAATTAACTTCCCTAGATGTTAGCTTGAAGGAGCATTTTGCCACATTTACTGCCTTGCATTCAATGGACACCTTGATCCCAACCATGCATGATTAAGAAAATCACAGGTGAGCTTCCAGCAATTAGCAGGTTATTGTTCTCATTGCCTTTACATACAATTTCTTTTGGGATGGACCTGCAGTTCTCCTCCTTTCTGCCTGGTCTCTGCTTCTGCAAAGTAGTCCCAATCTTCTATCACTGAAGCTTGAAGAACAAGAACTACCAAACTGCCCTTCCCATGGACATACCCTTAATCAGCAGCAGCTGAGAGCTCCATGCAGGTGCTCAGTGCCTTCAGGGATTGGAAAAGCAAACTGACCTGTAGTCCTCTGTAGACTCAGAATCCCAGAGAAGGTTCAGTTAAACAGAAAGGGACAAAACAGTAACAGAAAACATGATCACAGAAAAGTAAATTGATTGAAAATATGGCTAGACTAGTGCAGCCCACCGATGTGGAATGACTCCTTCCAGTGAAGGTAACACTGAAACAGCAGATCTGAGGATTTGTATGATTTTCTAAGATTATTTAGCCCAAAGTGCTGATTCCAACATTAGTTCAATGGAAAGGTACGTGGAAAGCATTCTGGATTTGCTTTACTTTCCTCCTTTTTCATATTTCCATTACAGGATGCCCTGGTCTGACGCCATGCAACACAGCTCTTTGGTTCATATCAACCACACTCAGTAAACTATTACAAGTATCTCTCTGTAGCAGACGTCCCCAGCTTAGCCAGCAGCAAAGAGCCACACTCTGCAGGCACCAGGCAAAGTCCACAACCACGCTGCAGCAGCTGAGCTGCTGTTAACAGGCCAAACCAGACAGTGACAACACGCCCAATGTCTCTGACAACCACAAAGTCATAAGCCAGGCTATTTAATCCCAGTGCAAAACACTGCATTTTTCCTCTTCACCAGCGGTAGCTTTTTGAAATGACCCACAGAGACTGTGAGAGACAAGAGGCACTGATCCCTACTGACATCCTGCATCACTGACTGAGAACGGATACAGGTGGGCACTTGCAAGTGGAAACAACAAGAGCAGAGGAACTGTTGTTAGAAACTAGAGACCTAAGAGAGGGGGATTTGAGTACCTCATCATGGAGATGACCAACACCTTCCAACAATAGCACTGGGGAAGCCTGATAGCTAAGAGTTAAACATGCTAATTCAAACCTACTGTGAAAAGCAGCGCAGCCCTACAAATCAGTAACCATCACACGAACTAATCACATTTACTTGCAACAGATAAAGTAACAAACTACTCACTAGCTCTTCTTCATTCTCCCCTCCACAGGCCTGCTTATAGCACTGCTTTCGCTCTCACCCACCTCTTGTTCCAAGCCAGTTCACTCCTTCCCTGACAGCACCAGCAGAAACTACCAAAGAAAGAGCTGTCCCATAAGAGGACTGGCCGAGGGGCACAGAAGCAAGCAAGAAGTTCAGGGCTTACTTCACAAAATACTAATATTTCCCAGATATCCAAAGCAATATATCTTCCAGGCCCACTACATGTCACACTCACATCCTTAACAGATGGAACAGGTCACTCATTAAAGGACTAAGACCTACCTGAGCCAGTCTAGGCAGATGGTGAACACCCAGAGTCACATGCGTGCAGACCAGGAGGGAACAACAAACTTATCCACAGCAGAGTGGGGCAGGAAACCAGATATTGTATCATGATGAATGAGCGGCAGACATCTTAATTGACCTGAAGAAGGAGCAGCTCTAAGACAGCAGGCCGACGCATTTGGATCCAGCTCTGAAAAGAGAAAAATATATTGAGTGAGAGAAAAAGAAATACACAATATAAACAAAGGCTTCCTAGAACAGACCAATCTATGTGACACTTCATAAGCAACACAACTTGAAAGGAAGTATGCAACTGACAGTGCCTAAAGCCATCCCTGCACATCCACATTGCCCGTGAGGCACTTCTGCCCAGGCACTGCACCACACTCGAACAGCTTATGAGCTATTCAACTTTCAGCCTGGAGCCAGTTTGTGTTTGAGGAGGCTGGAGAGAAGATGAAGTATACTTCCCTGTAAGACACGTTGAGGCTTACTCTGTTAAGAATCACAACATGGTTAAGTTTGGAAAACACCCTGGAATTGGCCTGATCTAACCAGAAGATGGGTATTTTCTCACATGGATGCTCCGGGTTATATTTCTGCCATAGGACATCTCTGGTAACCCTGGTGAAAGCAGGCCAGTTCAGAAACTTGAACCAACCACGCTGCTTTCACGCTTCAGGTACGGTACCTGTAAAGACTCAGCCTTCATGGCATTTCCATAGGAAACGCTGGCTGTCCTGGCAGGTTGGTCAGACAGGAGAATGAATGACCCCACGGACTCCAGGAACAGTCAGGCAGCTTCAGTGACTGCAAATTCACAGTAAAGACCAAAGCAGATGGGCCTGGGTAAGGAGGAAAAGGCTGGTCCTTACAAAGGAACACAAAAGAGCACAACTTTGTTTTAACAGCTCTTCACTGCAGGTAATGAAAGGCAGAAGTATTACAGCAAAACAAATGTGCACCCACAGCACTCACAGGTGTAAGCTCGCACCCAGCCATGCAGTTAGGAGCAGCTGCTCAGAGAACAGGCACACAAGAAAGGAAACGCGAGCACCAGGACACCAGGCTGAGTAGTCCTGGGCAGCAGAAGAGCAGATGGCCCCACCAGGGCAAGAAGAGGGCTCGCATCATCAGGGTCAAATCAAGACAACAAAGGGCAGAATGACTGGTGAACTGTGCCCAAACAGAGCCGAAGTCCAGGAAGGGTAAGGTCTGGGACAGCAGTGGCTGAGTATAAGCAACGGAGGCAGCGTAGGTCAGAAGGACTGAGCCAAGAGAGCAAAGGGACAGAGCACGAGGTACAGAAACAGCACTGCCATGCTGCAGAGCAGGAGGAATCAGAGGCTGACAGTATGGGAGTCTCACCCTCACCACGCCCAAGGAGTGGGGCCAAGCTGGGAACTCCTTCCCTAGTGCCGAAGGGCAGGGATCCTGCTCGGAAAGGTCTGCTTCCTCGTGGCGGTGTCCCTGTGGTGAGCAGCTGGGAGCTGACTGCTACCGAGGCACGACCAAGAAGCTGGCTCTTTTCAGAAGGTGCACGACTCCTTCAGGCACGCAGTACTGTGCATTCGTTCTCCAAGAAGGGCACTGCTGACAGCCCCAGACCACAGCCTGAGACAGGGCTGGTCACCGGACATGTCCTGGTCTCACTGCCAAGCAGACAGCACGGAGCAGCAGCTTCCCTGGAAAACTGGGCAAGTCTGTCCCACAGGACCTTGCCAAGAGGATGCCAGAGGATGCCAGCCCCTCCGGAGTACCGTCCTGAGGTGGGTGTGTCCTTCCCAATGGGGAGGAAAGGGGAATCGAAGCAGCTCCCAGTCCCCACCATCCTGAAGAAGGGCCAGCGATGCAGATGCTTTCTTGCAGGTTGGATGGCAGTGTCTTCCAGAAGAAAGCTCAGGGAGCATATGGTGCCTCGTGGGGTGTCCATCTGCACGAGGGAGGAGATGGTCAAAATCACCGCCCACCCCAAGACATGGTGCTGGAGGGGTCCAGCTCCGATGAGCAATCTGGGCTTCTTGGCAGTGCGGAGGGGTGGTTCCAAGCAAGAAAGGATCTGGAAGCATCAGTGGGAGACCAGCTTCAGGGGCAGATGTAACTACCACCAGAAAAAAAGCAGTCCCCAGCCCACGACAACTGGTGAACCACCTCACCTTCCCATCGCTCTCGCGTTTAACTCCTACTGGTATTTCCCAGCAAATTGACCCCAGGGTCCCTGAGCAGGTGTGGCTGAGAGGGGAACTGGAGAAAACTGAGGATGCAGGGAACGGGAGGGAGAGAAGAACCATCTGCCACGGCAGCACAGCACGGCCTGTCCGTGGGAGGCAGGGGGCCTTGCTGCCAAGAAACGGAGAGCAGTGGTCAGACGTGGAGCACACCGCACTCCGTGAGCACCCGGGGTGATGCGTCTCCCTGAGAACACAGCCGGGCGCACCCAAAGGCAGCGCCGGAGACGGCTCAGGGCGGCACCGGGAGCCTCGCGGCGAGGGCCGTTCCCGGGCGCTTCCAGACGAGCGCTCCGCGGCTTGGGAAGCTCAGCCCACGCAGACGGAATCGCTCCCGACAGCTCCTACAGCCCACACGTGTGGCGATATCCCAGGACGACGCTCTGCCCGCCCGCCTCAGCGCGACGCTCCGAGCGGCGGAACAGCCGCGGTCCGTCCCGAGGGCGCGGGGCCGAGCGCCGAGAAAACGGCGCTGGCCGAGAGGGCGGCTCCAGAGGGGCGGCACCGCGCCGCAGGGCACGGGCGGAGCGAGGAGAGAGCGGCCCCGGGGCGCGGGGTCAGCCCCGGCCGCGGAGCACCGCCGCCGGAGGGCAGCGCCCGGGCGGGGGGCGGTCCCGCGGAGCGGGGGGGGGGGGTGTGGGGGGGCCGGCGGGACGCGGGGCGCGGCGCTCACCGTCCCGGCCACGCTCCTCCCGCCGCGCCCGCGCCGCTCTCCCGCTCGCACCGGGGCCGCCGTCCCAGCGCTGAGCGCCTGCGCGACGCTGCGGAAAGCGGCGCAGGGACCGTCTGCAAAGCGCGCACCGCGCGCACCCTGCGTAGGGGCGGCGGCGCGGAGCGGCCCCCCCCCGCAGCGCCCGAGCGCCGTGAGGAGGCGCCGCGCGGGGACGGCCGCTCCCGCCGCCGCCGCCGCTCGTGGTTGAGCCCCGCGGACCCTGCGAGAGCCTCGCGGGGGCGGCGCGGGCCGCCTCCTGGAGGCGGGGGCAGGGGATGCGCGTTCCCGGTCCCCGAGGCGCCCCTGCGGACGGCTCCCGCCCGCCGCGGGGGTTTGAGGCGGCCCCGGGGAAGGGACAGGAGGGCTGCCGGCCGCCCCTGAACCCCGGCGCCCCGCGCCGGCCGCCGCCGCCGCAGCCCCGCGTTGCTCCTCACCGCGCTCCCGTCGCCGTCTCCGCCCGCACCGCCGTCGCGCCCCTCGTACCTGAGCGCCGCCGCAGCGCCGCACGCAGCCCCCGCCGCCGCCCCGCCCGGCACGGCCCTGCCCCGCCCGGCACGGCCCTGCCCCGCCCGGCACGGCCCTGCCCCGCCCGCGGACCCCCCTGGCAGCGGGGCTCAGTGCTGCGGGGAGCCGCGTGCCGGTGCTTCCCGGCTGCGGGGCGGTGCGGGGCGGCGCTCCCAGCGCCGGCGGTACCCGAGGAGCGCTGAGCACATCTCTGCCCGGTGGCAGTCGCTGCCGCGGGCGCTGCGAGGACCATCGCTTACCGCGGCTCAGACACCCGCTGCTGGTGTGGCACCGGCTGCGGTCGTACGTATCAGTGAGCGTGGGAAGAAAATGGCTTTGAGTCATGTCTAATAGTTCACGTTCAGAATGGATCTCCATCAAGAGCTGTTCTCCCAAATTTGCTGCTTCTCTTTGTACCGTCCCTTAAGCAGCTTTGGGGGGGGGGTTAGGGTTAGCCCCATGAACAGGTGGGGCTGGAGGTCTCTAAAAAGGAAACCCCACAGTCTGCATGAGAGCACCGTGCCAATGCTCCAGCATCTGTACAACAGCGCTTCCTAATGAGCAGGAGAAGACCCTCCTGAGCCTCCCCGGCCCCAGGCTGAGCAGCCCCAGCTCTCAGCCTCTCTCAGCACACCAGGTCCTTCAGCATCTCTTTGGCTCTACACTGGACTCCTTTGTCTGTCCGGGTCTCTTTTGTACAAGGGAACTGCATCTCTTGGTGATGCTTTGCCTAAAGCAGCCACGAATAGCGTGCTTCCTTTTGCCACTGCTATTTGCTCTGGTACACAACTGCAAACAGAAGAAGCTTTCATGTTACCTACAATCCAAAACTCATCTTTGGGCATCTTGGAAGAAAAAGTTTAGCATGTACACTGTAAAGATACGTAAGTGCTATTCATATCATGGAAAGAGAATCCGTAATAGGAGTGCAAGAGATGGTGCCTACCTTGCCAGAGGGATACGAGTCACAAGGGCTGAGCCCCCAGGGGTCAAGGCAAGAAGGTACTGTGTGTTGGTTTAGGCTCAGACTGCTCAGATGAACAAGCCCGGATGTGCTATCAGTACTGAGAAGCGTGTTTCATCACAGCTATGTGAATGAGTAACGCTCAGGGCCATATAGCAGGGAGCCAGCTCCCCAGAAAATAAACTGTCCGTCTGGAGTCAGGAATGGAAGAGCATGCTGAGAAAGAACACTTCAGCTTCAGCAGGGGAACATACACCCGTTAATGAGACTGCCTTCTGTACCTGGTAACCTGATCTTGACCAACTCCGTACGTTCTCTTTGGAACATCCTGGACAGTCTGCAAGCAATTTCATGGCACCCCCTGACCGCAATTGGCTGTGAATCAGTTCGGAGTGAGATAATTCAGCTCCCTGACAGCTGTGACTGATACCTGCATCATCCTGAGGATCACTCGAGCACGGCTGAGCCGCTCAGATGTTAAGGGAGAGGCAAACCCTGCTGGATGAGACAGGCTGCACAGGAAAAGTTCACATGATTTATATTCCAGTCTTGGAGAGGACTGATGGACACCTTGATCACACACATCTTAAAAAAATAAAAATACACTGAATTAAGAGCAGAATGGCAGCTCCTTCAGAGGTGGGCAGATAAGGACTGTTTTCTTCTGTACCTTGGAGCTGATAGCACAGCTGGGACAAAAGCTTCCCGTGCTTGCAACATATTTTGTACTTTTGTTCTCTGTGATCAGAAATACACTGTTCCACCAGGATAAGGGTTAAGGAAGCAGGCCCAGTGGATCCAGAAGGGAGAGTTACCCATGCTACAATAAAAGACAAGAAGGAATATTCAAGTACATGGAGCCAGCAGGAATCACAGACTGTCTTAGGTTGGAAGGGACACTGAAGATCATCTAGTTCCAACTCCAGGAGGAGGGAAGCGCACACAAATGTGCATGCACCTCATGGCATGGATCACGGCAGCCTCAGCAGACTTGGAGGCACAACAGACACCCACTGAGGGTACTCATTTCATGTTTTATCTCAGTGGTTTGTCTTTGTAGCTGGACTGTGACTCCCAGTGCAGTTCAAGAAATGTGCATCACACAGCTTATCATGTCTGGCTGAACTAAAGAGTATCCTTGAAGATCGGTCTTTCTTTGCAGACAATGGCATAAAAATGGTGATACAGGGTTAAATCGTTAGTACGCCTGGCTCACTCATCCCTTATCAATGGCCAGCAACGAACACGTACAGAAGATCCTGAGAACACGCGGTGACTCCTCCCGGAGTCCTTTCCCAGCTCCAGCGCTTTGACGCAGAGCACGGTGACAGAGGCGTTGGCTCAGTACTTCACAGCTTTGCTGAGCTGCTGTTTTGCAACTTCCTTCAACTCTGAATTCAGCCACGAAATTTAAGGCTGCTGTCTCAGTTTCAGCAGTGTTGGACTGTTTTCTTTAGAGTGTCCAGTACAATGCGAAGTTTTGATTCTAGGACAAAAACGATTCTGATAACACACCAATGTTTATAGTTGCTGCTAAGCAGTGTTGCACAGAGGAAAGGCCATTTGCAGTGAAGGGCCCAAGGAGCTGGGAGGGAAATGAAGCAGGACAGCTGACTTAAACTGGCCAAAGGAATATTCTGTACCAAGTGACATCATGTGGAAGGAGTTCTGAAGGAGATGGAGGTTGATCATTTTTTCCCTTCTGGTGCTCAGGGGCTAGCTGGGCATCAGTCAGGGGGTGGGGAGCAATTGCTTGTGCATCAGTTATTAAACACATTCAAATACAGTCATAACTATTCCCTTTTCATTTTCTCTATATTCGTAAACAGTTTTATCTCAACCTGAGAATTACTACTTTTTTATCCTGTCCCCTATCCCACTGGGAATGGGGGAAGTGATGACTGTGCAATGCTGAGCCACCCACCAGGTTAAGACACAACAGTCAATTCAGTGCCGTGTGGGGTTTGTCAGAGCATGACCACAGGGCTTGCTGCGAGGGCTGAGGCACCCGCAGGGCCCAGCAGAAGGGCCAAGTAACCACAGAGTCCGTCAAAAACATCAGAGCAACTGCAGATCCTGTCCCAGGATCTGGAGCAGCCACAGGGCTCCTCACAGGAGCTGGGGCAACAGCAGAGCTCACAGCAGGAGCTGGAACAACCACAGTGCCCACTGCAGGAGCCACGAAGGACCGCTGATTCTGTCTGCTCCTGTATGGTCACTTCACATGTGCCTCCAAACCCTAATTCAACGGAAAAGCACCTGCTCTGCAATTCACCAGCTAACCACTGCCATCACCAAAAGCACGTGCCTCTTTCCAGTTGAAGTTGTCTTCCAGTTTAAAGTTGTCAGTCCTGGTGCGGTTGTTATCCTTTACCCCCACGTGATCAAAAACCCCTTCAGTATCCAGCATTTTCACTCAGCTAATGTGCTTACTCTAATTAGACCACCTCACAACGTTCTATGTAAGGAGAGTTCTACATCTCTCATTGTAAAATACTTCTTCCAATCTTCAGATGAATGTTGTAACCCTCTTCTAAATTCTCCTTTTGTTCTCTGTTCCTTTCAAGCCCTCACAAAAGGCTGTGTCACCATGTTGTTATCTCTCAGCATTTGTTTCCTCAGGATGCCTGCCTGTACACATCTATTATATCATGTCTTAATCTTAAATTGTAACATTTTCAGGGCTGGGAAAGCTCTGTATTTTAGTGCCTAAAATAATGGATCTTGATCAAATTAACCAGATTGAAAGTTAATAAAAACATTTCAGATGTACTTTTCTTTTTAATACAGTCCCTTCTGGGGAAGTGGCCTGCTTTTATTTCAGCACACAACGCTGTGTTTGTCTGTTTGAATAAACTTACCCTGCCCACTGTTATTCTAATAAGTTTTTCCACTGTATTCATTTTTTACTCTGCATGTAGATTTAGTCAGTAGAGATCTTACATTTGCTTGCAAATCACCACTTAAAAGTGTCAAAAGCTGACCTAACCAGAAGTGCCCAAATCCAACAGCTTTTCTCTGATATGCCACTCAGTTCTTAACTCACCAGATTCATCTGCTGCTATGTAACTCCACAGAATAGTTGGGATTGGTACAACGACCTCTGGGTCCATCTGGTCCAACCCTGCTCCAACACGCAGAGCAGCCCCGCACCAACTCCAGGCAGCATCTGGAGATTTCCAAAGGGGCATCTCCACAGCCTGTACCTGCACAGAAACCTGTGCCAGTGCTCCATCACCAGCGTAGCTCAGAAGCGCTTCCTGATGTTCAAGGGAACTCTAACCTTATTGCTGAATAGTTAAAGCAGTGCATTAAATCAGATGACTGTTAAGTCTGTAATGGCCATCTGACCATCCTCAGCTGCACTTGTAAATGCAAAGGCCAAAGCTATGCCATTGGCAAGCCTTAGATAATACACCACAACCCTGGCTAATATCACACAGTAATACCAGCTACACTAAGCTGTCAGCCAGCGTTTCTGATTACAATTGCTGAGTCTAACGTCAGGTATCAGTAAAGACTAATAAACCTTGATGTTTTTTGTGACGCAGGATCAATTCCTTGAACATTTTTTCCTTTCTTCACTACAGAATTTGCCTTATTGCATTTTCAGTTTACCATTCCTGATCTGCTACAGTTAGAGCTCAAGTGTGAAGGTGAACCTGCCTGCCTCTAAGATGCAATAGGTGCTTTCATTAAGCCTTATCTCACCTTGATCAACAAGCCAGAATGTGCAGGTTATGGACTCAGGAGTCTGCTGTCAGACCTCCCTCCTCCCGCAAACGCAGCTCCCAGCTTCCTTCAACTTTCTAAGACAGGAGGTGCTCTTAAGAGTTTCTAGTTCTATGTATTTGTTCAGCATGGTTTTCAAAACACAATGACACCAGCAGTGACGTGTCAGATGATGATTCAATTTTCTGGTTTAGGTCTTTGTTTTGCTTACTTGGCAATGCACGAGATCTCACAGTCCAGTATCCCTGATTCTTTTTCTCCTCCAGTGAGGGTTCACTAGGAACTCCTGCCTGCCCTATGTTATTCAGAAGCCTTTTTCAGCAGCACCTCGTTTTACATCACAGCTATACCCAACTACTGCATTCCCTGCAGATTTCTGTTTCATTACCAGATTCCCTGACAACTGACTCACTACATTTTTTTTCCATGTGTGGTATTTCAGTTCGATTGTACGACATCCGTTTCCTCTCATTCATCGTATCAGATTGCCTGCTTTGCATGCTCTTTTATACAGCATCCAATTCCCACTGTCAGTTCATTCAAATGTGTGATCCAGAACAATGGTGCAGAGAATCCTCCTTCAGTACCGTATCATACTGGAACTCGTGTTTACAAACCACGCATCCTGTAGAGCCATTAGCTCATAGTTCATATATCAGAATCTCTTATCTTCAAGAAGAAAAGCACGCAGCCACCAAGGCAGTAGCAGCAGGCGTACGTACTGACACTGTTCTTTGCTACTGCAGAGATCCTGACTGAGAGACCATAGTACATTGAGGAGGCACTGATTTGGGTAACAGTTAACAAGAGCAGGAGCAGACCTGTGATGTGCGTGCCTGTCCAGCAAGGCCCTCAGGCCAGTGCTGTGCTGCACAAAATCGTTGCCCGTGGCTCAAACACAACAGCAGACTGTGACAGAGGCTGCTGCAGGCAGCTCCCACTCAGACTGCTTTATACCACACGTGCAGCCTTGTCTTTGTCTAAAACAAATCCTCATTAGCACATCCTCTCCGTCCAACAGTGGGAATGGATGAACAGAGGTGCAGTGCTTTTTGTTGTTGTTTGTCTGCTTTTCACGTGAGCATGAGAGGGAGAGAGAATACTCCAATGGCTGTAACTGCACAATGGAAGAATCTATTCTACAGGGACGTACTTGTTGCACTGCAGGCGGACTGGAGGTTCATTCAGTGCTGCACCACTCACTGCAGTATCAAAAGGAACGCAAGAGGGGATCTACACTATTCTCTTGGCTGTAATACACAGTATTTTAAATATTACTTCACACTGCCTGTCTCCTGCTAGGATCGTAATGCACCAGCAGAACAGTGACTGCTATAAAACAATCACAGCACCGAAGTTTCCATCAGCTTCTTTTGGTCTCACTCTTCAGGGGTTCATTTAGCGACAAAGACACATCCCAATAAGAGTCAGAAGAGATCGCTTCTTCCCATGTAAATGTCAAGCTCTCTCTTACTTTTCAAATAAACAAATTTGACTTCTTTTTAATCCCTTTTGAGATCATTGCAGACTATTTTCTTTGAAGCTTTTCAGATCTTTCATCATCTCTTTTGAAACTGATACTAGACCTCCACCTCATAAATATAGCAGATACAGCGTTCCTTAAATATCACTCATGTAGCCATGAATAGGGGTACTCATCCTCACTGCCTCAACACACTGAAACTGAGGTTGCTCCCAGTTCATCCCTAGGGCACTGAGGAACCCAGTACGGTACTGTGGTTCTTTACAAGCCTGCTGTTTGACAAGGGAATTTTCAGTTCCTTTACCTTCCCTGATTACAAAACAGTTGCAAACATAGCAAAGTGGAATTGCACTGAACAGTTTTGTTTATCAGGAAACTAAATAAACTGTGTTTGCAACTCCTCAAAATTGAGTGCAAGAGAGAAAAACACAAGATGGTGCAACGACAGCACTGGCGGTGGCAAGGCCAACATAATCTTGTTCCAGAATGCACCTCATATTCTGACTACACCACTCATCAGAATCGCTTGGCTCAAAGCTAGATCACCTGAACAGCTCTTCTTACACCCGTCCTCCCAGAGCCTATGAAGTTTAAGAGTAACCACATCAGTCTGCTCGGAAAGAGATCTATTTGTTTAAAAAAACAAAACAAAACAAACAACAAAAATCAAACCAACCCCACCCCACACAAAAGCAAAAACCGAAACTCCACAAAAACAGCTCTCTCCGCAGCCCCTGCTTGTGCTGCAGAGCAAGGCTGGGAAAGCCTTTCTCCTCCCTTGACCTCACATGCCCTTCAATCACGGCCAGGCTGGGAAAGGGATGGAAAGTGCCAAGTGTTAAGGTGCTGAGCAGCTCCTGATGTTTCCAGTCTCTCAAGTACTGTTGGCCTGCTCCTGCTCAAAGAGGGCCATGGCTAAATGCGAGCGGGACGCAAGGCCTTCCAAGTTACTGAGGACGCAGCGGTGGTACAACTCCTCACTGAGCCGGGGGTTGCAGCTCCTCAGTGCATATTTCTGCACTAACCCTGGCTCCACAGCCCGAAATAAGTGCAAACCAGAATAGTGGAGGAAGACATCAAATACCTCCATGCTCTCCAGCACTTCGTCTCGATCTAGAATATCAGCTGCTAGTTTGGTACGTGCTGTCATATAGTCAGAATTATAAAAGCAGGCCTCAGCAAAGGAATGTCTGTCAAAATGCCCATCCCTCAGGAAGTCAGTGCTGGAGGAAGCAGTCTGCTCACCACGGTATACCAGAGCAGGGTTGAACTCTTGAAAGTGCACTGGGAAAAAGACCTGCCAATTGCTGATAGTATTCATACGGCAGCGGTTCAGGAACTCCATGTTGATTTCTGTCCAGACACTGGCCAAGAAGAACAAGGTGTCCACGGGGTGCTTCTTTGAGACTATATCCATGAGTTTCACTTGCGATGGCACCTCAGTTTTGACACTAATCCAGGGGATTTTAACCTCTGCATAGCGTTTCTCCAGCTCTCCCACCATGGCCTTGACTCCAGCAAACACATCTACCTGGCTGACTCGCTGGGCATCATACGGATGGTAGATGAAAAGCAAAGTCAGCAAGGCGTTATCATGCGTGTCCAGTGTGTTCATAGCATACATATCCAGGAAGTTTGATACAAAATCCAAGTCCTGTACTGTCAGCGGAAGCACCAGCTGCACACGTGTGGCCTCTGTTACATACGGCATGGGAATAATTTCTACCTTACTTAAGGGCCGCACCAAGCTCACCCGTTTAACTAGAACATGACTGTGGCCCTTTTGGGTCACTGCCTCCAGCAGTAGGTCCAGCGTATACTCCATTCCTCGCGTGGGGTCAAAACGCCGGTAGCCATTCAGCAACTGCCGCTTGCTGAAGCGCAGCAAGGGTTGGTAGCGGCTGTTAAGCTGCTCAAGCGCTGACTCAATAATGTCACTGACATCTGCTTTGCTGGCTCCAGAGAGCTCACACTTCGGGGAGCCATCAAGGCAGGAGAAGAGGTGCTGCTCGGTGAAGTAGTCCCAGCTGATTACCTCAAAGCGTGACTTTGGAAGAAATGGGGAATTAATCCCCACAGGCCACGTCAAGCTTGCCTCGCCTGCAGGAGTCAGCGATGTCAGATTCCTGATCTGCATCTGTGCAAAGAGAACACATACCGATCACTGACACCTCCTCAAAGGTGCAGCCCGAGTCCTACCCAGACCTGCTTCACCACTTATGGCTGTATCTTGGTAGTATCGCACCAGAAGTTTTTGACTGCGTGGTATCAGAGGTGCTAACTCTGAGACACAGGACTCTCGTGTTTGGTCAATGGTCATATACAAATAGAAACAATACCCTTCTTTGACAAAGATGAAGGAAAAGGAAACCCGTTTGGACAGGTTAGTTCTTGCAGGTTCCCTGGCCACATACCTGCAGCTCCTGGATCTCCTGGTAGGCTCTCTCCAGCTGGATCCTGCTGAAGCGCTTGTGCAGCCGGTACATCAGGGTCATGTCAGAAACTGGGTGCACGGCAATAGCTGCTTGGAACTCCTCTTCTTCTTCCTTCTCTGGATCGGCATTTTTAGCCAGTTCATATGTATGGTAATGCTGACCCTGAGGAGAACAAAAGCCAGAAAGACTGGCATAGAATGCTACCAGTCACAGTGAAGCCCTCCCTCGCTCCAGACAAGCACCCTCCCCTCTCTCTGTGTTGACTGCAGGACCCAGAAGAATGAACACAACAGTTCTCACTCCAAACCATACCTCTATATACTACAAGCCTGTTTACTTAGTGCTGCCACACAAGACAACTCTCTCCTCCTCTATCTGACATCAAAGTCTAGCAGAAAAGCCCCCGTGCTGCACAGCAGGGACAGTAAGAGCACGGGTTCCATCAGACTCAGCTAACACAAAACCTCAGGGAGAGAGCTAGTACCTGGAGCTGTGAGACACAAGCGATGCCAAGGAAATCGATGATGCAACGCCCCAGCCACTCGTCTGGGCGCACACTAAGGATCTCATTGCGGCAGCTGTCCAGGTGTGGATGAAGTTTCAGCAGCAGGCTGCGGGACAGCAGGTAGCCAAAGCCACCGTGGCAATAGCGAGCCTGCTCATCTCCCCCGATGAACTCCTCTGCTCTTCCCAGGTAGACATCTTGATTAATACTGAGATGTGTCACCAGAGCCTTGACTTGTTCAGCCTGGGTGTAGGTGTCATCCTGCATGATGTAGAACCAGTCATAGTCAGAACCAAAGTGCTGGTGGATATAGTACATGGTCTCATACATCAGCCAGATGGGTCGCTCATCCCCGTGGGCCACCAGCACCATGCCATGAGGCACCTTGGCACTGCGCAGCCCTGTGAAGTACAGCAGGCGTGAAAAGTGATGAGCTATGGTCTTGTTCACAGCCACTGCCAGCGTATTCAGGGTAGCCTTGGAAGTCAGCACTGCCACAAACAGTCTCTCATGAAACCCCAGTTCGGTCTGGATATAGCGGGTTCTGTAAAGAAAGGACACAACTACATCGTAAACTACTGGATGACAAAACCCAAAAGATACCTTAACTTGCCGTCAGAACTTCCTAATTGCTACCAGGATATCTCTGTAACTGCCCCCAGCACTGGGGGTGAGCCTTCAACTGCTGGGACTTAGAAACGGTGAAAAAAAATTCACCTTAGGAGTAGAGTTTTAAGGCCAGACTCACTTGGAAAAATCCCATTTAATGAAAGCACGTTATTCCTTCAACCACGCAGCACTTAGGAAACTACCACAAGTCAAAACAATACATTTAGAGCCAAGCACAAGTCACGCACATCGTTACTGACTGCTCAGAACTTTCCCAATGGATACAGCAGCTAGTACTTTTTTAAGAGCAACTTAGCACTTGTTATGAGACACAAGTAACAGGAGAGGGAGCATTCCCAGTCATCCTGAGGGTGCTTTTCTGTTCTTTTGAAAAGCTCGCTATGCAGTCCTTTAAGGGAGCTATCTCAGCGCTGCACTACGCCGTTACAACGTTTTCACATTGTCACAGCGTATCTCAGCTTGAGCCACTGAACTCATTCGAAGCCACAGAACTCCGAACACCCACTGCGCACGACCGTTTTCCTCCAAGAGAAGTCCGCCCCACAAGACAGGCGTTACCTGAGCACCTTCTTGTAAGGCTTGTTGGGGTCCCGGTAGTACGGCACGATCCGAGGCCGGAAGTCCTCGTGGCCCCGGGCCGGCCCGGCCTCAGCCGCCTCGGGCCGCGCGTCACCGCGGAGCTCGGCCCGGCCCGCCGCCCCCAGGCACGGCTCCTCGGCGCCGCCCTGGCTCCAGGAGGCGCGCAGCAAGCTGAGGCTGCAGCCCAGGGACAGGCCGAGCACGAGCGGCAGCGCGGGCCGCAGCGCCGCCAGCAGCGCAGCCAGGCGCATGGCGACGGCGGCCGCGGGCACCGCGCTCCGGAAGCGACCGCGGACCCGCTACGGCCGGGCGGGGCTCACGGGGCCGCGGGACATGGCCGGCGCGGAGCGGAGCGGAGCGGAGCGGAGCCTGCAGGGAGCGCGCGGCACGCCGGCCCCGGGCTCGGCCCGCGCGGCTCAGCGGCCCCGCGGCGCTGCCAGCTGCGGGCGGGGCGGGGCGGCGGCGGCGGCGGCGCGGCGGCCGAGGACAGGAGCGGCCCGGAGCGCCGCGCCGGAGCAGTGAGCGGCGCCCGCCCGCCCGCTCTGCCACCGCTGCCACCTCAACCGCCTCATCGCCACCTCCAAGCTTCCGCTTCCGCTTTGCTGTTTCTCTATGGTACACCGGCGGCCGCTCTACCCGCCGGCCGCGCCGCCTCTATGGTACGCGGGGCACGGCTCCCGCGGCACGTCCGGGGCGGGGCCTGAGGCGGGCGGCGCGGTGCACGCCGGGACGCGCGGTGCTCTGCCCTGAGCGGCGCGGCCGCCCGGCGCCGGTGACGTTCCGCGTTCCGATTGGCCGCCGTGCCGGGGGGCGGGGCGTGCGCACGCGGTAGCAGCTGTCCTGTTGCGACAGAAGGACCGCGCGGAGCGGCCGGTGCGGGGCGGCGCGGGGCGGGCGCGGCGGGCCGAGGGGCGGCGGGCGGGGATCGCGCGGCGCGGGCGGTTTTCGCCCCGGCCCGGAGGCGCCGCGTGCTCTGGGGCGGAGCGGGGAGCCGGGTCGGGGCGGCGCGGCCTAACGGCCTCTCTCACACCGCAGCCGCTTCCCCCCGCCGCGCCATGCCCTCGGACCTGGCCAAGAAGAAGGCGGCCAAGAAGAAGGAGGCGGCTAAAGCCCGGCAGCGGCCCCGCCGCGCCCCGGAGGAGAATGGCGATACCGGGACGGAGCCGCAGGAGGTCCGGGCACCGGAGGCCAACGGGACGCCGCTGCCAGGTGAGAGTTGGTACTGCCCGGTCCCGGCCTCGCCGCTACGGCGGTAGCCCGGAGGCGCCGCGCGTGTACCCCGCGCTCCGGGGGCCGTCCGCGGGCAGCGGCAGAGCCCGAGAGCGGCGCGCGGGGACGGCCGCTCCTCCGCGGGTGCGGCGCCGCTCCGCTCTGTGCACCGGCGGGGCCCCGCAATCGCCCGCGCGCGGCTTCGCGCGGCGGTGGCGCTCCCCGGGGTCTCCTTTGGCACTGCCGGGGTGAGGCGGAGTGCTGCCGGCCCCCTCGGCCAGCTGCTGTCCCGGTCTCGGCCCGCGGTGCCCGGCCTCGCTGGTTTTGTGCTACAGGAGGCGCTGCGTCCCTGATTTCACTGTCAGTGCTGCCGCGGACCTCTGTCCGCCCGTTTCTCGGAGCTGCGTCTGGTCTACAGAGGCCGATCTCCCCGGGAAACGCGGGCGAGGCGAAGCTTGCCGGGAGCGGCGCTCTGGCTGCCCGGTGACCCGCGGACTGCTGGGCACGCGTGTTTTCCGGGGCTGAACGCGGTGCGTTGTTTCGGGAGGCGCTCGGCGCGGGGCCCCGGCCGGGCACAGGCCGTCCCGCGGGGGACGCGGCAGGAGCCTCGTCCCGGCAGCCCGGCTCTTGGCCGCCCCCCTGAGCCCGGCGGACCCCCGCGGTCCCGCGCTGCCCGAGCGCCGCGTCCCGAGCCGCCGGCTGTGGGCGGGGCCTGGGCGCCCGCCCGGCCCGAGCCCGCCAATCGCTGCCGGGCGTCCTGGCTCATTTGCATCGCGCGCTCCTATTGGCGGAGGGAGGGCGGCGCGGGCCGGGAGCCGAGGCGGGACGCCGGGCAGCGCGCGGGGCCGCAGCAAGCAGCGCGCCTTGCCGCCCGCGCCCTGAGACGTTGCCGCCTACCCGGAGCGGGGCTGCCTCGCGCCTCTCTGCCCGGCCGCTCTGTCCGCCGTGCTCTCAGGGCGGTTCTGTGTCGCGCGGTCCGCGGTGCTCCTCCTCCTGCCGCGCTGACCGCGGGCTGTGCTGGGCCGGCGGGGCGGGGCGGGGCGGGGCGGGGCGGGCGGCGGAGCCCCTCCCGGCAGCGGGGGTCTGAGCGCGCGGCTCTGCTGCGCTGCGCTGAGCGCTGCCGGTTAGGTTAGCTCAGTGCGCTTTCCTTCAGCTAGCACAGTGTCATCGGGAGTGGAAATGGGGCTGTGGCGGCTGCAGCAGCTGCGGTTTCCTTGTGCTGTAGGAGACGGGCGTGCAAGTGGACTGTTATCTGCTCGGAAGTTGGTAGGGTCTCTTCCAGTGTCGCCGCTTCTCTCTCATCTTTGCTGTTATTTACTTCCTACTCAGGGTCTTTGAGGCCGGCCGTGTCCTTAAACTTGCAGCCCAAAGCGTGGAAGCCTTCGCTCCGTGGCAGCCCTTTGTGCACAGGGGCTGTCCCGCCGCGCTTGGAGCCCGGCAGGCTGTTCTGGCTGCTGTCTGTGTTGCTTTGGTCAGCTCGTGTTTTTAGAGTGGCTGTAAGCTGTGTTAGATTGCTGCGCATCCATCTGCTGAACTGGAAGACCGAACACCGTTGCTCTTGGGCTGTTCAGCGTTTCTGTAGGAATAGAGTTGCTGCTTAGTGTTGCAGTCCTGGCCTTGCTGGGTTTGTGATCAGTGACACTTCTGATTCCTCTCTCCATGCAGAAGTGGATGCCCTTACAAAGGAGCTGGAGGATTTTGAATTAAAGAAAGCTGCTGCCCGAGCTGTGACAGGAGTGCTGGCTTCCCATCCCAACAGCACCGACGTGCACATCATTAACCTCTCGTTGACCTTCCATGGCCAAGAGCTGCTGAGCGATACAAAACTTGAGCTGAATTCCGGAAGGCGATACGGCCTCATTGGTCTCAATGGGATTGGTAAGTTGTGGGGCAAGGTGACATCAGCGTCTTGAGCTCAGTGAAGGTTCTGTGATGCTGAGAAGTTGGACAGATGCGCATGGTAAATGCTAGAAAACAGAAAAAAGGCCTGTGGAGTTGGACAGAACGTGGTGTCATCGTCTCCTGTGTTTCTCCACACAGCAAGAGCAATTGCTAGTAGGAATATAGGGTGGAATCGTGGCTTTGGGCTATGCCTTTGGACTGGTTTCTGTGGAGAGCAGGGTGAGGTGCCTGGGACCTGTGACTCCGTCTGGCGGCTGTTTGCAGGCTTTGTGTAGCAGTGTCAATAAAGCTGACACTGCTGCTTACTGGCTGAACAACTGTCACAGTATGGGGGGAGGGAGTGTGTATAATCACTGGGGAAGGCAGTGCAGTGTATGGGAAGATGCAGAATATGGGTCCAGTTGAAGAAGAACTAGTATGAGTGGCGAGCTGCTTAACTTCCAGGCTCTCCAGTGATTAGTATAATATTTTCCTCTGTGTTAGAAGTCGTTAAAGGCAGGTGCCTTGGTAACAGATCATAGACCTGGTTAGACAGCAAGAAGTGCACAGCAAAGATAAACCTCCCTGTATCTGCGTGTGTGCTGAACTGCAGTGGCATTGCTGTATCTCTGATTTCTCATGGGCAAGAAGTTCCCAAGGATTTTCTTGGGTTGTAAAGGGAGAGAATAATGCAATCTGTCTCTATCTGTGTTGTTTGGTTTTTTTTTGTTTGTTTGTTTTTTGGTGTTTTTTTGTTGTTTTTTTTTTTTGTGGCATATCTTACTGAATCCAGCAAATAACTGTGGCATGTCTGTCTGCACACAGGGAAATCCATGCTTTTGTCAGCTATTGGGAAACGAGAAGTGCCCATTCCCGAACACATTGACATCTATCACCTGACCCGAGAGATGCCTCCCAGTGACAAGACCCCTCTGCAATGTGTGATGGAGGTGGATACAGAGAGGTCCATGTTAGAACGAGAAGCAGAGCGTCTGGCTCACGAAGATGGTAAAGCTTTTTAGAGTCCCTGTGGACAAGAGACACAGTCCACTTTCCCTTCCCACTGAAGAAAAGGTCTTACTTGGGTTCTTTGGCAGAATTTTTAAAGTACCTCTTTCTCCCAGCTGCCCTGTACTAGTTGAAAAGTCCTGTAGGATTCCACTTCTTTAGATAAATAATCCTATGCGGTTTTTAAGAAGTGTCTAAGGCATGCAAGTGGAGAGGGCTGAATGGTGGTGAAGCACATGGACTGAACTTCTCAGCTGTGCAGACATGCAGTTGAGAGCCCGTTATTGTTAGAAGTGCTGACAGGCAGGCTCTTTTTCAGCGGAGTGTGAGAAACTCATGGAGTTGTATGAACGTCTGGAGGAGCTGGACGCTGACAAGGCAGAAGCGCGGGCCTCGCGTATCCTACACGGCTTGGGGTTTACGCCAGCTATGCAGAGGAAGAAGCTGAAGGACTTTAGTGGTGGCTGGCGAATGAGGGTGGCTCTTGCTAGGTGAGTGGTACAGTGTCTGCTGCCTCCTGGGAGAATGCCTGTCCCTCAAGCTCAAAGCCACAACAGTTCTAAGAACTTAGAGCACAGCTCAGAGGCTTTGGGTATCCACACTGACCTTATGCTGTCATCTCCCCTCTTCTTTCAGAGCCCTCTTCATTCGGCCATTCATGCTGCTACTAGATGAGCCCACAAACCACCTTGACCTGGATGCCTGTGTGTGGTTGGAAGAAGAACTGAAAACGTAAGCATGGAGGAGTGTGCAGCTTGCATGGGTTGTGGTTTTCACAGAGTCACGGAATTGTAGGGATTGGAAGGGACCTCTAGAGATCACTGAGTCCAACCCCCTTGCCAAAGCAGCTCCCTAGACCAGGTTGCACAGGTAGGCATCCAGGTGGGTCCTGGACATCTCCAGGGGAGACTCCACCACCTCTCTGGGCAACCTGTGCCAGTGTTCCATCACTGCACTGGGAAGAAATTCCCACCCATGTTTGTGCAAAATTTCCTGTGCTTCAGTTTGTGGCCATTTCCTCTCGTCCTATTGCCACACACTGCAGAGAAGAGTCCTGCCTTGTCCCTTTGCCTCCCACTCCTTAGATACTTCTAGACGTGGATCTGATCCCCTCTGAGTCTTCTGTTTTCAGGGCTGAACAGCCCCAGGTCTCTCAGCCTTTCCTCATAAGGGAGGTGTTCCACACCCTTTATCAGCTTTGTAGCCCTCCATGGGACTCTTTTCCAGCAGATCCCCGTCTTTTTTGTACCAGGGTGCCCAGAACTGCACACAGTACTCCAGGTGAGGCCTCACCAGGGCAGAGCAGAGGGGGAGGATCCCCTCCCTCAACTTGCTGGCCACGCTCTCCTTAATGCACCCCAGGATCCCATTGTCCTTGGCCACCAGGGCACAGTGCTCATGGCCAACCTGTCACCCACCAGGACACCCAGGTCTCTCTCCTCAGCTCCTCTCCAGCAGCTCATCCCCAACCTGTATGGTGCACGTGGCTTTCTGCACAAACATCTTGTCAGCATATGAAGCAAGTCCTGCAGAAATAATTATCTATAGTTCTTGTGGCTACATGACTGTACTGCTACATCAGTTATACCATCACATAGCTTGCTGCTACGTGTCTTTTACAGAAGGGTTCTTGATGCAGGGGCAGTGGTTTCAAGACAAGCCTATTTATTTCTCAGTGAAGAAATGAGAAATACTGGCTTATATGTACCTGAAGGTTAAACCTACTTCCTGAAGGCCAGGAACAGCCAGGGCAATCCTCTACTGGTGCTGCATACTTTTCCAGTAGTGTGAGCTTTCCAGACCTGGCTTACAGCTCATCTTTTTGCATGTTGTTTTTCTGTTTTCACCAGCTGTGGTGTCATTTCATCTTGTTATAGTATGTCAAGGTAACTGGGATTTGTCAACAAAGTTAAAATGTTAATGATTGGGCAAAGTGTGTAGAAACAGCCATGAAATTTGTTGTCTGGGTTGTGCATTGAAAGGACTGTGAATGCAGGCATGTGAGAAGGGATTTTCCTTTGCAGAGGTGATTCCATCAGCACTGTCAGTTGAACCTTTTGAATGTCTGTTTGATATATCAGATGTTTTTGGAAAGTAATTTGACCCTTTCTCTTTCTGGGAGGATGCATTTACCAGTCATTGCACAGATCTGAAGTGGGGTCTGTCTTAGCGTACCCAAGAGATGTTAGTATGTAACAAGACAAAAATGAGAAGCAAAGATTGAGATTTCTAAGTGTAATACCAGTGGAGTTCTGCATCAGTAGCACTGGTAATCCATGATGCAGGTAGCCAGCTTTTAGCTCGTCATGAGTATGACTGGAGAGTGCTGTACAGTGGAGGGTGTTGTACTTACAGAGCTGGTTGCTTACTGCAAATTTCCTGACGCACCTCTAGGGCTGTTATCTCTTTGCTTCTCATTTGACTGTAGTCGGGAGAGGTCTGGTACAGATAAAACCTTTGTCACTGTCAGAGCCAACAAGCAATTCCCTTTAGTAAGTTCTGTGGTGTCACAGGTTCAAGCGGATCCTCGTGCTGATATCCCACTCCCAGGACTTCTTGAATGGCATCTGCACCAACATAATTCACATGCATAACCGCAAACTGAAGTACTACACGGTGAGTGACCGGTGTTCTGTGCAGCTAACAAAAGCAGAATGTTCTCCTCTGGGGAATGTCTGATGTTCTGTGGTCCATCTCTACAGGGGAATTATGATCAGTATGTAAAGACTCGCTTGGAACTGGAAGAAAATCAAATGAAGCGTTTCCACTGGGAACAAGATCAGATTGCCCACATGAAGGTATCTGCTTACCTGCGCAAACATCTTTCTGCCCGTGCCTGTGGGCAGCCCTGCATCACCTCAGCCTTTTTGTCGTGGCTTTTGGCTAACTCTGTATTTTGTTTCAGAATTATATTGCACGATTTGGTCACGGTAGTGCAAAGCTGGCCAGGCAAGCCCAGAGCAAGGAGAAGACCCTTCAAAAAATGATGGCTTCTGGCTTGACAGAGAGAGTGGTGAATGATAAGGTGAGATCCCTAATGGGATTGCATTTAGAGATCAATATAGGAAACTTGGGCTGGATAAGCAGAGTGAACTTTAGGTGACAGCAGGAATGGCTGACACAGCAGAGAGCAAGAATGGATTCCCCTTCTCGATGCCAGAAGGTTAGCTTTACAGCAGGTGGTGTAATGCTGAAGAGTGTAAAGAAGAGATTTAATTTTTTCCAGTTAAGAGAAAGGGATTTGTGATACCAGTAGGGCTCTTCTGCAGACATGGCAACAAATGTCTAAAAAGTTGGAGATCTGGGTGATGCTCAGAGAAATTCTGGCTTATTTGAAGAGTTTAAGCCCTGAGTTGCTTCGAGGGGAAGTAGGGAATCACAAGCCAGGAGGTGAGCTTGCATGTGCTGTTACAGAGCTCTTAAAAACCTTGGTTTAGTACTTTGGTTTGAAGCCGATGCCTGTAGTGAGGCATGGTTATACTGGAACAACAGGGCTGTCTTGTGCTCCAGGTTGTCTAACAAGTGGATGTTCTTTGTTGACAGACTTTGTCATTCTATTTCCCACCCTGTGGAAAGATTCCCCCTCCTGTCATCATGGTGCAGAATGTCAGCTTCAAATACACAAAGGATGGGGTAAGTATAGAAAGTGTGCATGGGTTGTATGGAGGTTACGTGCATCTCTGCCTTGTTTGGAAGTGTGGGGCTTTTGGGATCAGTCTTCTTGGCAGTGTTAATCTGAGCCTGCTGGGGACAGAGCTGTACGGTTGCATGGAGATTCTAGGTAGTAGTGGAAAGACATGTTGTATATAATGATTTCTGTGGCTTGCAGCCGTGGATCTACAATAACCTGGAGTTCGGGATTGACCTGGATACCCGCGTTGCTCTTGTTGGACCCAATGGAGCTGGAAAGTCAACACTACTGAAACTGCTCACAGGAGAGGTATGCTTACAGTATTGTCTTCCCTGTTCTGGTCGTTTATTTGTTGGGTAGTCTTTAGTGGGTCTGCACTTATTGATCAGAATGTTCCATCAGACTTGAGAATTCCAAAGTTTTGCTGCAGTATAGGGCTTTCTCTGTCACACTGTATGTTTAGGCTGCATCTCCTGTACTGGGGAGGATATGGATAGATTCTGTTCATTCAGGCATGGAGTAAAAGGAGGTATTTCATGCTGAAATACTTTTATCTTCCCCTTCTAGTTGCTGCCTACAGATGGAATGATTCGCAAGCATTCGCATGTGAAGATTGGCAGATACCACCAGGTACTCCCTGTGGCAACCACCAGAAACATGAAATACTGGGGAAAAAGCTGCCAGGAATGAGGAATGTTTATCCTCTGTTCCTGCTTCTAAGGCCCATCTTGCTGCTGCTCTTCTGTGCCTTGAGCTTGAGGAGGAAGCTGTTCTGTTGGCAGAATGGGCTCTACCCAATGTTCTTGTCCCAAAAAGAGGCTTGCTGTGCTTCTTCCTGTTTAGCCTCTCACCTTGTACAGGAGAGATGGTTGTCCTGTGCTTAATACTGGACAAGCCTGCTATTCTGAAGCAGTACTGCTCCTGGGAAGGAGACTCTTTCCCTAACAGTCCAGCACAGTGAATACACTGGGGATGAGATTATTATCTGTTGGGTTCTGCTGCCTAGCTGATACCAGACAGATATAAGGGGGGAGCTACTCCTGACCAGGAGATGGTGGCATGCGCAAGCTGAAGGTGGCTCTTCTTCTCTGTCAGCACTTGCAAGAGCAGTTGGACTTAGACCTCTCACCCCTGGAGTACATGATGAAGTGCTACCCAGAGATCAAGGAGAAGGAGGAGATGAGAAAAATCATTGGCAGATATGGTCTGACAGGAAAACAGCAGGTGAGCATAAGCTGTTGAAGTTTTCTTTACTCATTGGGGAAGTAGAGCTACTGCATCTTCTGTTGCTCTACTGATGTCTGTCAGTGTGATGTAGTTTGGAGCATAGCATGTCACAGCATCTGAATGCTTTTTCATCTCTGCTATTAAAATTGGAGGAAAATAACTCATGGCTTATGGGATCTTTGTTGTCTTAATTTCAGCTGGGACTGAATTGTTTTCTTCAGAAGCCTGGTATGATGTTATGTTTTGGTTCTAGGAAAAAAACAATGTTACTAACACCCTGATGTTCACAGTTACTGTTAAACAGTGTTGCACAGAGCCAAGGCCGTTCTCAGCAAAGGGCCCAGGAAGCTGAAAGGGAACAGAATCAGGACAGCTGACTTAAAGTGGCCAAAGGGATGTTCTGTACCATGTGACATCAAGCAGAGAGAGTTTTGAAGGGGTTGGGAGTTCATCTCTTTCTTTCTCTTCTTGAGTGCTAGCTGGGCATCAGCTGGGGGTGGTGAGCAATTGCTTGTGCATCACTTATTATATACATTTTTTGTATATGTATTTATCATAATTATTGTCCTTTATCTTAGTAAATAGTTTTATCACAACCCATGAGTTTCACCAATGACTGTGTAGTGCTCAGATACCTGCTGGGTTAAACAGCATTTGTTAATCAGTCTGTTTTTGTGTTGGAATGGGTAGCCGTCTTCAATCAACGGGTTGAGGAGCTCAATGGGCTCAAGCATATTTCAACCGTAGGTTGAATTAGCTTTCTTATCTCTTATTTCTGAGATGAATATCCGTAGGAAAGGCAAAAGTAAGTTTAGGCTTGTGTCAGGATGGAATGAACGGACACATCTCAGCTAACTGCCCTCTGGACCTCTGATAGAAGCTGGGTCTTGGTGTGAACCCTTGTTCACCCCTGGAATGACCCTTGTTCTGCTGATGAAGGAAGCCTAGTCTAGGTGTACGCCTGATATTTGTCCTCTTGTGCCATGAATCTGCCTTAAACACAGTTTGAGGTGTGAATGTTTTCTGGTCAGTGTGGCAGTTTAGGAACTGGTGCTATTAAGTTTCCTTGCAGAGCTGCAAATGTTGTCTTTGTCTGTCAGGTGAGCCCCATCCGGAACCTCTCTGATGGGCAGAAGTGCCGTGTGTGCTTTGCATGGCTGGCCTGGCAGAACCCCCACATGCTTTTCCTGGATGAGCCAACCAACCACCTGGACATAGAAACAATAGATGCTCTGGCAGATGCTATCAATGACTTTGAAGGAGGAATGATGCTTGTCAGCCACGACTTCAGACTCATCCAGCAGGTAAATAGAGCAGTGAACTTTTGCAAAGAACCTTTCCAACATTCTGAGTAATTAAAACAGGATGTTTTCAGCTAACTGGCTGTTCCTTATCCTGAAAAGACACGTGAGTGAAAAAAGTTACTGGATATGATTCCTTTGCCATGTTCGTGTGGAATGATTAACCAGTCTTGGAGAACACGTAGACACTTGAAAGAAAAAACAAATACTAACAGTAAAGAGTAAGTTAAATGAAAGTCATGATGTGCTGTGGAAGCTGCAGCCTGACTGCTCTAAATGGTGCTGGAATAATTCTAGCAGAGTTTATGATGTATTCTGCACAGATTAAGGAAGTTGCTTCAGTTGCACATAAATGTCAGTTGCTGATTTATCAACTGTAGATTCGTCAGAGAGTTCAGCTATGGTTTTATTTTTCAGTGCAAAAAAAATCAAAATAGTTTGTGTCAGGAACTGCCTTTCTTCATTCCCAATTTCTCAGGAAATTAATTTCCATCTGCAGACAAACAAACAAAGAAATCTTGAGAAGTCAGAGACTGTTAGTTCCAAGATCTTATATCTCTTACTTGGAAATCACCAGGGAGATATTTCCCTGCAGATATATATGTTTTTGTAATTGATTTTGTGAAACCTAATAGACTCTTTCCTCGTCAGACTTCGAAGAGTGGGATTTGGTTAATTTTACTATGTTGTTAAAAATTAGAGAATGCTGCACTATAACCTCTCTTCCCTCTCCCTGTGTGCTCCTTTCAGGTTGCTCAGGAGATCTGGGTCTGTGAGAAGCAGACAATCACCAAGTGGCAAGGTGACATCCTCGCCTACAAGGAGCATCTCAAGTCCAAGCTGGTGGATGAGGATCCACAGCTCACCAAGAAGACCCATAACGTGTGAGCTCCCGCACAGTCAGCCAGGTGCTCTCTGTGCAGGCTGACAGTGGCCAACGTGACTCGCTCACCTGTTGACTGGAGTGGGACTGCTGCTATCTGTGGCTGTGTTCTAGGATTGCTGCAATACTGCTTTCCCTTGACTTGCCTTGCACCTCTGTATCTGGACAGATCTCTTCTCCTGATCTGGCTTAATTTGGGCAGCCATTTCCCATATTTAGATGATGTCCCATCTGAGCTAGGCCTTGGAATCCAGTGGCCTGCACTGTGGCAGTTAGGGTGTCTTGAGTTGCAGTGATACAGAAGTGGAGACCCCGGCCCAGCTTATCCCGCATCTTCCTCCCCATTTTCTGCTTCAGTTTAGATCCTTCACTTCAAACTCCTCCAGCCTTGGTTTGTTTTTAACTATTATTTAACAGTGTAATTACAAGATCTGCCTGAGAATCCATCAGTCAATAAAGAGGGAAGAACAGTCTTGTTTTGTGAGCTGTGGTAGTTCCTGGGGCATGCTGGGGCTCATCAGCTGGTACTGGGCTGTACCAAAGCTCACTGTTACCAAAGTCCTCGATATGACCAGAAATTGTGCTGTACATGGAGTGAGTACTGAGCTCTGGAGTTATACCCGGCAGAGCAGAAACCACTGATAGAATGCCGGGTCTTCCAGGTAATGACAGAAGGGGGAGCAAGCTACACATGCTTTTTTTTATCGTTAATAGGTACAGCTTGCAAGGGTTCCAAAGACTGGAACATAGAGATGAAATGTAGATCTATAGAATACCAGTGTGTGTGTGTGCTCCACAACAGAGCAGCTTTGATGCATGTTTTTTCCTTCACCTTGAATTTTATGGGCCTAATCCGAGGCTCTCAATAAATCAGGATTTTGGGGCTATGAATTATTTATTTGTTCCTTACAGGTTTAACTAAACAATGTTAATCAGCTGAAGTTAAACATCTATTTTTGTTCTGAATAACAAATCTTTAGAAAACTTAGTGTTTAAACTGTACCTTCTGCCAGAGCAACTTGAATAATTTCTTGAATAAAATATCTTTTTCGTGTATTTTTAAAACAATGAGAAGACACTAAAAAAAATGCAAACTTCTAATGATCATGACTTATCATTTTATTACTACCCATGAGAATGGCAGCACGAGGCATGTGGAAGGTTCACGGTGCCCGGTCCCACGTCCCTGCACCACGGGAATGTGACTGTGCTTCCTTGGGGCTCTTTCTCCAGTGCCTCGGGTCTGTGGCTTTGCCCTTTTGAACAGAGCATTTCCTTCTTCCTTTGAAAGAGGCCCTCCAAGCTGTGGATTGCTGCTATAGGAGCGCTGTACTGCCCACAGTGTCACGGGGAGAGCCACGGAACAGTGCGACTTGTTGGTCATTTTAGCGATACTCTGAGAGGAGGTGAAGTACTTGCTAAGAAGATATTATATATCTTATTATGTTATAAATGCTGTTCAAGTTCCTTATACAGGAAAGTCTGAATTGCACTGGAAAAATCACTTAAATGAGAAGTAATTTAAAGCCACTACACAGTGTAGGACGTGGAAGCTAACAGAGGTAGTGATGGAGAAAAAGCAAGCCACAGGCGAGTAATTAGGGTAAGAGCTGACTGGTGTCACAGAACTTGGAACAAGAACAGATAAATGAATGTCCTCGTTAGTTCTGCTCTCTGGGTTTTCAGAAGATGTTGGTGAGTTGGAAAGGTGGCTGTGACAATGATGAGGTCCGGAAATCCTGCCTGAGGCTGAAGCTGCTTATTCTTAGTAACTCAGACACAGCAGTGATACCACATTCAGATCTGTGTAGACACAGATCGTGGTGACAACAAGGAATGCAAGTTATAATCTCAGACTGAGTTGTCTGAGGATGGTATGTCCTGAGGAAGGCACAGGGATGTTAGGATGGCAGCCAGCGTGAAGGACAGGAGTCGGAGAATTCTTACAGATACGCAACAACTGGGAGAGCTCTGTCAGCTGATATGAAGCACAAGTTCTGAGCTGCAGACAGGTTTCTGACTGAGCAAACAGGGCCCATAGCATCCTGACCAAAGCAAAGTAACTGCAGCTGCGCTGCAGATCACAGTACGCTACACTGAGATTTTTGAATGGGATACATGTGCACAATTTCGCAGTTCCATCTTTCATCCCTGGCTTATACCCATGCAGTGGTGACAATGTGCTCCGTGGAAGCAGCTGTGAGCATGCTCTGGAGCGTGGATTGCTGTGTGAGAGGCAGCTGCCTGGGCAGTGGCATCCTGCCCTGTTTGGGCTAGGGTTTGCCTAAATGTGCACAAAAGCAGAACTAAATCCAGACACGCTGTGAGAAAGAAGTGGCCTGGAGTCTCTACGTGATACTCTTGTTCGTAGTGTAGAAGTGAAGTTGCCTTATACCACAGCTGCAGCCAAAGGTAGCAGATAGAATATCAGGCTGAGGGGTTCCCTCACCTCTGTGGTGAGAGTCAATGTGAACATCAGAAAAAGAGCTTGAGGATGAGTCGAGAGCAGTACATGACCTTGCGCATTGCACGGGAAGGTGTGAAAGAAAGGAGATGTCAATTCCCTGAAATTGGGAATGCTGAAGTGATTGTACTGCTCAGTGGAAGAGCCTCCATCCTCGCTACGTGACGCCTTGTGCTTAGTGCAGGCAATGTTCCTTTCGTCCACCACAGGGCTTCTGTCTAACTAAGCATTTTGTCAGAAATACAGTACAATGCAAACTACAAAAACCAAAAAAACCCCAAAAAACAAAGAACCCAACCAAGCATGCAGACCTGCCAGTGCCAGACATGGCTGCATCTGTGCCACAACAGCTATCAGCTCCATTAGCGTTGGGGAGCATCTATGTGCTCTGGTGGAAAAGCAGTGCTTTCACAGCACTCAGCCCCCAGCCCCAACACCTCTGCTATTCACAGCTCCATATATCGGGGGGTGCAGCGCACTTCAGACAGGGAGCACCTGTGCAGTACCCAACCAGTGCACGAGCTCTTCCAAAAGAAAAGTGATGCTGTGGCATGCTCCTTACTCCCAGTGTGAGTCCACCAACATTTCTTGGTGTTGACAGACAACACTCAGTGTGCTGCTCCCGTTCTCAGAAGGACGTGCTATTCATCATCATCTGTGCCCAAGCCCATTCTCTTCCACAGATGTGCTGCCATGACTGTTCCAGCCATCCGAGGTGTTCACTGATGTTTCAGTTGTTGGGTAGAAGAAGCCCCTCCCTAGATCCCATTTGTACCTGTGACATCATAGGTGTGGGCAATCAGATGCCTCCCTCTGAGCACTGGCCTAGAGCAAAACTGAGCTTGGTGAGATGCTGCAGGCCATGATGACAGTGCTGGATGTGGTATGGCTCCCAAATTTAGCCCTTGGAGTAATTTGTTAAGGATGTGCAGCAGACAGGACTGCTTGTCCAGGCTGGTTGAGCTGTGAGAGGAATGACCTAGACTTCAGCAAAGCCTCTGACGCTGTCTCCCACAGTATTCTCCTGTAGAAACTGGCAGCCCGTGGCTTGGACTGGTATGCTCTTGGCTGAGTAAAGAACTGCTGGAGGGCTGGGCCCAGAGAGTGATGTAAATGGAGCTAAATCCAACTGGTGACCAGTCACAAGTGGTGTTCTCCAGGGGTCAGTGCTGCTGCCTGTCCTGTTCAATACCTTTATTGATGACCTGGATGAGATCAGTTTGCAGATGACACCAAGATGGGAGGAAGTGTCAACTGGCCTGGGCGTAGGAAGGCCCTGCAGAGCAATCTGGAGTGGCTGGATCACGGGGCTGAGTCCATTGGGATGAAGTTCAACAAGACCAAGTGCCAGGTCCACAACTCCAGGCAATGCTGCAGTCTTGGGACAGTGAAGGGCAGCAGAGCTGTGAGGGGTCTGGAGCACACGACTCATGTGGAGCGGCTGAGGGAGCTGGAATTGTCCAGACTGGATAAGAGGAGCCTCAGGGGAGACCTTATTGCTCTCTACAATTGCCTGAAAGGAGGTGGTGGTGAGCCAGGGGTCGTCCTCTTCTCCCACATAGTTAGTGATAGGATGAGAGGGAATGGCCTCAAGTTGTACCAGGGGAGGCTCAGTTTGGATATTAAGAACAATTTCTTCTCGGAAAGGGTGGTCAGGTGCTGAAAGAGGCTGCCTAGGGAGGTGGCGAAATCCCTGGAGATGTTCAAGAAACATTTAGATGTTGTACTGAGGGTAAGATTTAGTGGGAAAATACTAATGGTAGGTGGATGCTTGGACTGGATGATCTTTCCAACCTTGGCAATTCAATGATTCTATGAATGCTGACTGCTGGGATGCTGAAAATGCTATCACTCCATTAGAAACCCACTTACAGTCTGTCCACTGACTGCATCACCCATTCTGCACTGTAACAGTAGCCCAACACATTTGACTGTGGGAACAGTGTCTTGAGTACTTTGACATACACCCTTTCACTAAAGTAAGAATCCTTTCTTCTAAGCCCCTGCATGTACCCAGAAATATACTTTCTCCAGTATGTCTACCCACGTGAACACAGCACTGCCATTCTTATCTGTGTCTTTGCCCACGTTACCCTCAAGCTTCTCAGCTCTGAAGGTTCAGTTCAGTCAACAACTTCCAAGCTCCTTCGCAGGCCAGCTTCCTGCCTGGGGGAATCATCAGCCACAGATGTGAACCCTCAGGGGCTGCACCTGGGGCTGGTGAGGGGCTGTGGCCCTCCTATAAAACCAGCCCAGTGGCAGTATGTGATTGCTCTGTCAGAGCTTGCCTTGGGTGAGGCTGAGATGAGTGCAGAAGGTGGGAAGATGCGTGGTCATGCTTCCTCCTCTGGAGACAAGAAGTCTAAGAGGAAGCCTAAGAGAAAGGAAACCTATGCAGTATATATCTACAAAGTACTGAAGCAGGTGAGTAACTGTTTCTCTTCTGTTAAAAGCTGCTTCACGTGTGAAATTAATTCTGTCCATTGCATTTAATCCTATAAAGGAGAAGAAAGGAAAGTCTGCTTTTAAATGAATTTAAACAGAGAGGGTACAGGAGTGCCCTAGCTGAATCTAATGTGGGGAGTGGAAAAGATTCTTCTAGCAGGCGATGTGAGAATTCTAGATCAGGAGAGGTCCCTAGGGTGAATGAATTCTGGTGTGTGACACTGTGTGGGGCAGGAAGAGCCGCTGCTGGCCCTGTGATCAGGAGCTGAAATGTTTTTTTCTTTCTGGAAGCTTTGAGAGTGGACAACTTCTGTTGGGGAGAGGAGGAAAGGCGTGTGAGAGCTGGCTGTGACTTGAAGCAGGGGGGCATTCCCTGCCCTCTGGGGGCCTCTGCAGAGGCTCCTGTCAGTGTAGCACCATAGAATATCCCTTTAGGCTAACAGGACTGGCCGTCAGTGTGAGATGCATGTCACAACTAGTTCTACCTGGGGATTAAGGGGTGGCCCCATTCTTCTATGATTAGTGGAGCCCTACTGCCTGTTGTGTGGGAAGTATATGTGACAGTGCTTCATTAACACCTTGCAGGTGCACCCTGACATGGGTATCTCCTCCAAGGCCATGAGCATCATGAACTCGTTTGTCAATGACATCTTTGAGCGGCTGGCACTGGAGGCCTCGCGCCTGACGCAGTACAACCACCACTCAACCATCACCAGTCGAGAGGTGCAGACAGCCGTGCGGCTCCTGCTGCCTGGAGAGCTGGCCAAGCATGCCGTGTCCGAGGGCACCAAGGCTGTCACCAAGTACACCAGCAGCAAGTGACACCGTGTTGCAATAAAGCCTTCCCACCCTGTCTGCACTCGGTCTGTCGTGGTGCTATGAGGACAGCGTAGTTGCTGTTGGGCCTTTCCCAAGTGTACAAATTGCTGGTTCTAACCAGAGCGGGAGGGGCGATGGTGTTCAGAAAGGTGAAGCGTGGTTTTAGAGTGCTGCCAGCTACGCTGAGAGGTGCTGGAGGGCTGCGTGGATCTTAATGGGTGATACAGGAAGAGGATGAAGCACACATCTGCTATAGCTTATCACACAAGTACTGATTGTTTTTCACATGCTCCTCTTTAAGATGTGAAAACCTCAGTGCGGGCAGTGCAGCTGGGAAGCTGGGTAAAAGCCAGTGATGCTTAAATGTTCTACAGTGTCTTCTGTTGCAGCTCAAATAATTTATCTGGGGTCTCACCCCAGCACAGTGCACAAGGATGAGCTATCCACTGGGCTTGGCAGTTGGCCGCTCTTTAAAGACTTGTCCTCATCATAAGCGTGGTGAGCATATGGGGAAAGCTTGTGCTGATATCACACTTAGAAGGAGGAAAACTGTAAGTTGTATTTTCTAACCAGTTATTATCAAGGGAAGAAGACTACTTAATTTTTCCAAAAGCTTGTCCACTGTTCGTGCAGTTGGCTTCTGTTGATGAAGGGGAGCCAAGAGCTGACCTGAGAATCAAACCTGGTTCAGAGACAGCTGAGGCTGGGGCGTTGGTAGGAGGCTTAAAAACAGTAGTGCAGATGGCAGATAGAAAATGCTGACTATCAGCATAAAGTGTAAGCTTCTGTAGGTGGTAAATGTGTATTCTACAGGCTTCTCCATATAAAGAACAAAAATCATGGGGTGACAGAGCAAGCTGTAGATGGAAAAAATCATATTTATTTCAAACCTCTTAATAAAAAACTTGTTTTTTATTATTATTATAATAAAAAACAGCAACAGAAAAAACTAAGAATATCCACTTAACTGCAAGAAAAGCGTTAAATAGCAGTTAAATGGGGCAGACATTTCAAGGTCAGATTATTGATGGAGACTCCTCTTGTGGAGTCCTGCAGGAACTGGTATTCAGTTTGATGCAGCAATAAAAGCAAATATTGCAAGTAAATGTGTAGAAACACAAATAATGTCTTTAACTTCTGCATCATAATTTTTGGGCAGTTTGACCTGTGTTCATCAGAATAGTTTCAGTGCACTGGTGGCCAGATGGTGTCTGAAAGCAACAAGATGAATCTGCTTGGCTTATGTGCTGGAAGTGGGGATTGTTCAGGGAAACAAGACAGATTCTTCCACCATTCTCTCAACTCCTTATTTAAGTTCCTGTTCTTGACTGCGAGAGTGTATGATGCCTTTAAGACACCTCTTGCTCTTCCCCAACTGCCTCTTCACTATGCTGGGCCTCTTTGCACCCGCACGAGTTACCAGCATAGCATTTATACATTGGTACAGTCAGAGCATGGACTAAATCCCTTTGTGTCACTTGGACAGTTTGTGGTGGGTAGAGGGTTTTTCTTCAGTTTGTAAGCAAGTTTCAAACTCTTCTTTTTCTCCTAGTGAAAAATTTTCCCTTTCAGGGAGTGTGTGGAAGGGAGCTGGAATGGCAGGAGACAGAAAGAGGGTTTTCCTTCTGGAACTTGTAGATTTTGTGTATTCTCCTACCTTCAGCAGCTCTCTGCTGGGGTAAAGTGAAGCTCCTCTGCCAGTTTGATGGTGGAACTGATTGCTCCTATTCCCAGATCTTCCAATTGTAGCAAAATGGGGGTTGGAGTCTCGGGGAACCAGAGCTGTGGTGGAGCTGGGGTGGTGGTATATTGGGCAGTTCTAAGTTTGTGAGCGGTGAATTTCATGAGTTGTGTGCTGTAACAGTGCTTGTCTTGGTGTTTGTGGTCAATCTGGTGCATCACTGTGGCCACAGACAAGATGCGTGTGGTGCTCTGAGTGCCAGGGGTGACAACCAGCACTGAACACACCTCATCTGAACACCCCAGCTCCATTGCTCTGGTGTGGGAATGGCCAGAGGAAAGAGGAGTGAGGTTGTCCTGGGTGCTGTTTCCTTTCTCTGTAGGAGACAGCATTGAAGATGCACTCTTTTCCTTCCCACAGGAGGAACAGGCGTGAAGCAGCACCCCACCTGAGGGGTGTAGCCTGAATTCCACGCAGTGGGTGCAGACAGGCATGCTGCAGGCAGGCTGTGCAGCTGGGGCAGGTGACAGTGATGTGGGCTGTCTGCAATCCAGGCTCATGGGGAGACAAAGCATCCAAAGCAGGTCGGGAGCTTCCAGCCAGAGAGCTGTATTGTGGGTTTCATCTGAAGGTGAGCTGTGCTTCCACTGCATGGGACGTCCTCTTGTTTCCTATTCCCCGATGTCCACCCCTCGGCAGCAGCACTCGTGTTTCCCGAACCAAAGAATTTGCTCTCGAGCTTTTTGTGGAATGGAGAGTGCTCAGAACAGCGCGGAGCTGCAGTTCTGCCCGTGCCCTGGAGGTGACTCTCTCTGCCTACTCGATCTCATGTGTTCCTGCAGTGGGCAGGAGGCCGTTGCTGCGCTGTTTCCAGCAGATGCCTCTGACTTTCCCTCTGTGCTGCCCTGGCTTCCTCAGTAAGTGACTGAGCGCCGTGGGTGAGGTGCTGGTACGCTGGCAGGTGAGAGTGGCTGTGTCCTGGAAGTGTCAGGTGGAGCTCCTAGCTCCCCTGGAGGAGTAAGGCTTTACTGGTGTAAGTGCTTGATTGTCCAGTACTGCAATCTGTGCAGCCCCCAACCCTGGGGTTAGTTTTTTTTTTTTTTTTTTTTTTTTTTTTTTTTTGTTTGTTTGTTTGTTTTTGTTTTTTGTTTTTTCTTCCATAGAGGCTGAGAAAGATGGCTTTGGTGATTGGGCCCATGTCCCACCTACATCTGTTTCCTCGCAAATCTGGAAGGGGCAGCAGCACAGGTGCTCCAGGCTCAAGAAGCAGAGGGAGATGGTTGGTCCTGGAGTACTGAGCTCTGCTCCAAGTCTCCCATACAGTCTCTTCTGCATTCCCTGCATGCGGGGTGCTATGCGAGGGTCATGCTCTCTGTTTATCCACAGCACAGCCATGTAGGGCTGCCTTGATAAACCTGCTCAAGATGTCATAGATCCTCCTCTTGAGGACCACACCGTGTGCTTTTCTGAGGCCTTTGTGAGCACAGCTTCACAGCTCAGCTTTCTACAGACTGGACTCGTAGCTCCATGCCTGTTTGTGCCCTGGTGCTCTTTTGCATCAGGTGAGGTCTGAGTGAAGTCGCTATGGGAGGAGGGAATAAGCTGTTCTAACCAGCACGGAACCTGGTCACAGTAACAGTAAACCAGAAGCTGGTAAAAAGCATTCCTTAGCTTGGAGCCATGTAGGTGCTCTTCCAAAGAGCCTCAGGACCACTGAAATCCATGTAACCGCCTTCTTCCAAGTTTACCTGTACCCTTGCAAGTCTCCCCGTGAGCTCTCAGTGCTGCAGTGCAGTGCTGTCACATTGCAAGTCACTGGCCCTACGTCCATCTGCTTTGTTCTTACAAAAACTGCAAATGCCTGTGGGCAAGAAGCAACCTCTTTAGGGCAGGAGACCACAGGGCAGAGCATCTATGTGTGTAATGGTTCCAGTTTGGAGGGAGGGAACTTTCTGGGCGGTGGAAGCTGGCACTGATCTGCAGGCCTATGTGCATTGCTCTTTCCATGTTACTGTGTCCCTTGGCAGCAGTGCTGCCAGGTGGCTGCTCTGGTGCATCATTAGATGCTGTTCCAAATGGCATAGGCAGGAATGGTTCAGCACTCAGAGGAAAACAAGCTGGTGATAGATAGCTCTGATGATGCCAAAGCTGTTAAAATATGAACCTCTGAAGTGCAGCCGGGGTTCCAAACACAGCAAGGGACAGTGACTCTCATCAGCTCTGTGCTCAGCTGCTGGAGATGGAGTGTGGAGCTGGTGCAGGTCTATGTCCCTTCTCTGCTTTGGTCTGAGACAGGCTGCTGTCTCTGAGTAATGGTGAGTCCTTAACTCGTGGCCCAGAATCCCTGCCAGAGGATGGGAGATGGATGATGATTGAAGAGCAGACAGACACTCCCCCATGAGCACACACTGCTGTCTGAGGCTTTGTTGTGCCTGATACTGCGCTGTAAAGGGTCTGAGGAGCTGTGGCACCCTTGGTGCTGTTCTCCAACTATGCTCTCCCCAGAAAGGACTGCTGCAATTAGTTTATTTCCTTCTTTGTTGTTTCTTTTCATATTCTGATCACTCTGGAGTCTTGGATGCAGCCAACAGTAACGCTACTTCATTCATCTCCTGTCCAGGATGGGGGTGGGAAGTTCTTCACAAAATTAACTTGTGAATAAGTAAATATTAACCAATATCTGTAATTCCATGGCAAGATAATGATGTGGGACAGGGGGATCCCTGTTCTAATGACCTTTTCAAGCCCTGCATTGCCTCCTGCCAGACATATAGGAATACTGCGAGACCGCTGCCAGGTTAGATCCTGATGTGTTCCAAGATGTGGCTGTAGGGCCCTGGTGCTGACCGGGTGCCATGGCCCTGGTATGGAACAGCCTGGGACAGGGCAGTTCTTTTCTGCAGCATGAGGGTGGGAATGGAAGCATCAGCTAGAGGTACCCTGGGTGGTCTCTGGGTGGGAGGGAGGGGGATGCTCCCTGTGGCCCCATGCAGGGTGTAGGGCTGGAGGAGAGGATGACACTGGTAGAGTGGCCCCATGAGGAATGGCTGCTGCAGGCCACACGCGGTTTTCCCATTAGCGAGTGTTTAGTTCAGCGTTTTAAATAATTGTGTCCTCAGAATGATATTTAAAATCCATTTGGGAGGCAATGAGGCGGGAAAGTGCCTATGCCATTGTGATGACGCTGCGCGGGCCATGCCACACATGCATATTACAAACTCGTTACAAGCTCGTTTACACGCGCACTGCTCGCTCCCCGTACAACCTCTTTCTGATGCTCCTAATGTTTCTTCTTTCCCACCGTGGCTGCTTCCACCTGGCAAAAGGGAGAAATGCACTTGGTAAGGCTGCCTGGTGCCCTCTGTAGCAGGAGAGGGGACGTGGCCTTTGGGGTGGGAGCGTGTGGGGCTGTCTGCTGGTGGCACTGTCTCCCAGGAGTCCTATCCTTCATGGCCAATACAGATCTGTGTCTGCTCTCTACCAGCCTCATGCACTTGTCTTCTGCAGGTGTCAGACCCTGCAGCTCCCGTGTATTCTGCTGTGCTGTGGGGGGAAGAGCTGCAGTTCCTGCAGTGGGATTGCTATGGAGCTGAGTGCCAGCACAACTGTGGGTGCTCTGTCCTTGGAGGTGCTTAAGACCAGGTTGGATGGAGCCCTTGTGTAGTACCAGACCTGGAGGTTGGTGGCCCTGCCTGTGGCAGGGGGTTGGAACTTGACGGTCCTTTGGGATCCTTCCAACCCAAGTGACTCTGTGACTGTGAAAGTGGAGCTAGAGATATGGCCACACTGTGCCAGTGTCCCCAGGCCCACACAAGCCATAACAGAGCAGTTGTGCACTGCTCGAGGGCACTGCTGATCTGTGCAGTGGCGTTGGGATCTGGTTTCCCATCTCGTGAAGGCAGCCAGCAGACCTGGGGCTGGATTGTGGCTTTGGGGCTCCCCAGCTCTTACCTAGTCCTTGTTTCTGCTCTGGAAACCTCTGCTGAAAGGGACACAAGTTTCAGCAAAGTTTCAAGTTCAGCCCCATGTCTAACCAGTGACAGGTGTTTGCTTTCTGGGATAGATGGTGAAGTCCAAGAGGGACATCTGCTGGGCCAATGTGGTGGTTTTTATCAGAGCCTTCCTCTGCAGTGGGACAGTATGGTACAGGAGGTCGGCGAGTCTGTGCAGCAGTGCCAGCTGAGAGGTGTGCTCTGGGTGCAGAGCTTCTGGTGGTGTCTCACTGTGCCAGCCAGCACTCCAGGCTCTGGTCCGATACAGGACTGGGGTGAGCGTGGAGCACCTTGCAGGGGATGGCTGCTGTTCCTGCAGCAGCTGATGAGTGGCTGCTGCTGGCACTCAGAGTCTGCCCAGCTGGAAGGTTATGTTGGCAGGGGACAGAAATTAACAGCTTGGTTATGGGGAAGTAATCTGAGACTAAGAACATTTCACAGGTCTCAAACCTATGTCAAGGCACCACAACATCATGGCTAACAAGATCTGTCCTCTTATCATCACAAACCTCAATGGCTGCATTTGGGCATACAAAATGTGACTCCTGTGTCTGGAGGTGAGTAGCACAGCTGGACACAGGCTACCCAGAAACCTAAAGATGTTACCAACATCCTGAGGTTCCCATGGGAGTCTGTCTGCTGTAGCGCCAGGGAATTGGGCTCACCTCAGACAGGCTGACCTTCCCAGGGCTCAGCCCATGCTCATTGTGGTGCAGGCTGCCTCACTGTCCTCGTGTTTATGGGAGTTCCCAGAGTAGCATGTGGACCTTGGGAGAGCTTTGTTAGCCCTCATAGGTTTTCCTGAAGGGAGGACCTCAGTACTCAGTCCCGTGTGATTTCTGACACCACTCCTGTTCTACCACCCTCTCCACCACCAGTCTAGCCTCTGCTCCCTTGCTTTCAAGGTGGGGGCACAGTGCAGTGCAGGGATTCTGTGGAGTGAACCAGAAGCCATGGAGAGAAGCCCAAGGCAGCCTCTGTCCTGCACCCAGTCTGTGCTGGTGATTGCATCCAGCAGCTGAAAATAAAGTCATGGGAGGTGGTGGGGAGTTGCCAAGCAGGACTATTTATACAGGGGTGAGTTAAGCCTGTGCCCAAACCCAGCCCCGTGCTGGGAAGCTGCAAACCAGGAGCAACCTGCACAGGACACAGGCTGAGACAAGGAACGCTTGGCCACAGCAGTTTTATTGCAAGGTTTGGAGTTGTCCTCTCTGCTCCCCATCATGGACTGCTCCTTTCCCTTCAGCTCTGCTGCACAGCACTCACTGCAGCGGGACAGGGAGCAGCTGGACCGGCAGAGGTGCTCTCGGCCCTGGTACCTCCACACTGAGCACACTGTGCCTGCCCAGCGGTCCTGGGTTGGCCGCATGGAGCCCCTGCAGTGCCGGGACCTGCTGGTGCAGAATGCGCTCTTCACTGGGAACCTGGAGATGGTTGAGAAGTACTTCACCCGGAGCACGGCCATCAATCTCATCATTGAGACCAGGGGTGAGGAGCTGCGCTGGACCAGCAGGAAATTTGGTGGGTGTGCAGAGTGGGAGCGCTGAGGGGAGGGGATGGGAACTGCTGTGAATGGGGACCAGAAGAAGGATGCAGGCACCTGAGAAAACTGCTGAGGGGAATCCCCAGTGACAGAGATGGGATGGTGGGAGAGTGAACTAGGGGGAAAAGAGACTTTGGGGTGAGGAAGGAGAATCCCAGAGCTATGCAATGAACTGCAGCTGGCTTTTTGGGTGGCCAGAGGCAAGTCTGCTGGGAAGTGATCTTGTTGGTGTCCTTGGAAGGGCTCTCAGGGAAGGAGAGCATCCAGACTCTTTTCAGTGGTACATGGTGATAGGATGAGGGGAGATGGTCACAAACTGATGCATAGGAAGTTCTGCGCAAACGTGTAGGAACTTCTTCACAGTGCAGTGATGGAGCACTGGCACAGGCTGCACAGAGAGGTGGTGGAGTCTCCTTCTCTGGAGATGTTCAAGACCGACCTGGATGCCTACCTGTGCAACCTGGGCTGGGGAGCTGCTTTGGCAGGGGCTGGACTCGGTGATCTCTAGAGGTTCCTTCCAGTCCCCATGGTTCCGTGACTCTGTGACTGCACTGCTGGAGATTGCTGGAATAGAAGTGAAGTGTATGTGGCTTGGACAGTGTGCCTGGGTGAGAGGTGGTTCAAGGATGTTATTCCTACTTGTATCTTAGGTTGGGTCTGTTGCCCCATTTGTTTGGAACTGGGGGCTGTAGCATGTGTTGAGAACAGCAGAGGTCTTAGCAGTGTTCTTCAGGCCCAGCTCAGCCCACGTCCTGAGGAGTCACAGAACCGAGTGAATGAGTGTAGCTGTGCTTCAGCCTCATGTGACTGCTGGGGACCAAGCACAGTTCTGTTGTGACATCCAGGCATGAGACAGAGCCATTGCAATCCTGCACCAAGCTTTTGGGAGCCACATGAGGGCTGCTGTAGGACTGCTGGCAGCGGCCTTGCTCCAGAATGGAAGCATTCACACCAACCTTAGCTTTGCTTTCTTTCACATGTAGTGTTCATACTCACTGCACTGGCAAACAGTTCTATTTGGAGGAAGGACTGGAGATACGGTAGGAGTGAGCTGGTCTGAGCGCTGGGAGGCAGGAGCTGGTCAGCCTCGGTCTCTCCTCCTGTCCATACACTATGTTGTACCTTGCCCAAGTGCTTTAACTCCTGTTCTGTCCTGGAGTGGCAGGCATTTCTGCAGCAGGTCAGCCTGTCTCTAAATTCTGTGTCCCAGAGAAAACAGAGCAGCTTCTGTAAAACATCATTACCCAGAAATGGGTCTTATCACCAAAGATTCAAAATGTGAACAGCCCAACCAAACAAGTCCGTGCACCGAGCCCAGACCAACGATGTAACATAGAATGCATCAGACACGACACCTGAGCCCTCGGCCACGTGTCAGTCTGAACCACACCAGCAGTGTGCAGGAACGTGCCTTAAAATAGGCCCCGCTCACCCGGTGCTTCCCAGGTTCCTCTCCACTGATATTTTGAGAAGCCCAGAGGAGGTGTAAATTGTGCAGTGCTCCTGACACTGACTCGCACCACCTTTTGTCTCCCTGACAGTGCTTTCAGGATTGGGGAACTCAAGCTCTTACCGGATGCTCGTTTATGTCTCTGGGGATATCAAGGGTCCCATGAGGTGAGGTAGTGCTCCAAGGGCTCCCCGCTTTTTACTCTTTCATGCACTATGTTGTATGTGGACTGTTGGCGGTGACGTCTGCACAAAGGGCACTTTAGGATATCAGAATAGAGCACAGCCATTTTTTTCCATTATTGAGGAGGGTAAAGTTTCCCATTTTATACTCCTCTAATCTCCCATAATTGTTGTTGGTGTAAGTTAGTTAGTTTTAGCTGCATGATCTGGATGGTGTGACGCAGGATTAAACCCGCCTGGGCTTTCAGGTCTGAACAAAATGTGGTACTGCAGGCAAAGCACTATTCTGTAAGCAATGAAGGGACAGGATGGGTTTGTGCAGGAATTGGGTAAGGGAAAATGCCATCTTAGGGTGAAAGGACAGCAGTGAGGAATGCTCAGAGGATGGGCAAAAAAAGCAGAACTTCAACTGCATTAGAGTTCTGTGCAAGGCTGAATTTCAGGGAAATGTAGGAAGAGATCTAAAGGATAAGCACATTCTATGTTTTCACTTGTTATGCACCATTCTCTATCCTTGATCCACTTCTAATGCTGCTTTGTCTATAAGCTTTGATAAGAAGTAACTTTCCTGCTGCTTGCTTAGGAACCTTCCTGGTGCCACAGGTCTGGGTGGGAGCAGCGCAGGGGGTGAGTGCAGTGCTGCACAGAGCCAGCAGCGTGGCAGCTGCGTGCTGGGAGTGCGAGGGATCAGCTATGCGTGCTGCTGTGGCACAGGCAGCAGCGGGGTGACAGCAGAGGCTGCTCCCTTTTTGTCCTGTCGGTGATGTCCTGCCTCCTCCTCCTCTACCCCACATGCTGTGGTTCGGTGCTGCAGGAGTTCCCTGTCCAGCAGCGATGCAGAAGCACTGCAGCCTGGGGGGGAAGTTCTTCCTTGCCTCCTGGCGCTACTGCAGGATCACGAGGGTTCCCAAAATAGTAGAGAGACCCGAGCTGTTCCCAGCCCTGGCCAAGCAGGGCTGTGACATGTCCCTGCTCCCAGACAGGCGGTGCGGGGCACGGGGTGCTGGTGGGGCTGTGCCACAGGCACAGAGCCCGGCTGTGGAGGCAGTGAGTCCAGCCGTGGCTCCTTCTGTGGGCTGGGTTCTGCATCATGGGCAGTCCCACGGGCAGAGGGGATGAGCAGTGGGAGCCCATCTGTACACGGAAGGCAGAGGGCTCAGCCCAGGCCTTCTGGCAGGCACTACTGGCAGGGGAGCAGGAGACTGTGGCTGAGCTCCTCAGCCACCCTCAGCACCGGCTGAGTCCCAGCATGGTGTTTGACACCAGTGACCTGGAGGAGTGGAGGAACTACCGCTTCAATTTCCGTGGGCTGAGTACGCAGGGGCAGCGGGCAGCTGCAGCGCGGCCACTGGGAGGGAGCTCAGAGCTTTGCTTCTCTGCAGGGCACAGAGTTACATGCTGTGGATTCTGCTTTGGCTGTGGAGGAGTGGGGATGGGAGTGAGTACTGGGATGTGGCAGGGTGCCCCTGTGTATGTGTGGCTGGGAGTGTGATGTATGCTCTGGGTACCTGGTGCTTGTATGGGTGCATGGGAAAGTTTCCAGGTTTCCCCCCCTGGGCACAGAAATTCAGGCTCCAGGTTGTGCTCCCATAACCTGTTTCCGTGTACCTGTGCTCTCTGTGCAGCTGAGCTGGCTGCAGGGCTGCTGGTGCTTTCTGCTAGCTGTCATGGGTGAGGAATTCTCACAGCTCTGTGCTGGGTCCTTGAGATGGTTCAGTTTGAACCCAGTCCTATAAAAACAACTGAGTGCGTGCTGTCCCTGCAAGAACAGGTAAGAGGGAAGCAGTCCTGAATACTCATGTGGCCTGGGACACATGGCCCACCAGCTCAGCCTGGAGAGGCAGCAGAATGCATGATTGAAGGAGAGCTTTTCTTTAACAGCTGCAGGCTGTGTGCCTGCAGACTGCACCAGCTCAGCAGTGGTTCCAGCTGGGTCAGCATCTTTAGGAACTGGCAGCTTTCAGGTGCTCCTCTGCTACAGGCCCTGGACGACCATCTCTGCTGAAGCATGCTTGCCTGTGCCATGCTCAGGCTTTTCTGTGTAAGTGGCAGCCTGCTCCAGCAACCATTTGTTTTGCTGCCTTTTGGTGTTTCTTTGGTGGCGTTTCATGCATGCTGTGTTCCCAGCCACCCTGCTGCTCTCAGACCTGCCTTTGCCCATGGGCTCCTCACCCACTGTGGTCCTGCCAGCAGAAATCTTGTGCTGCTCAACTGAGCTGCAGGAAGTGCAGCCCTGGGAAAGGCTTTGGCCCTGGGGCTCCTGCTCCTTGGGGCAGGCATGGCATGCAGCCTCAGCCAAGTCCCATCAGTCCTGTGCCCTCAGCAGGCCAGACCCAAGGTAGAAACTTTGGTCATTGGCAGGAAGAGAGTCCCTTGAGGGAAAACCCTGGTCTCAGGAGGTACGTTGTGTACCCTCAGAACAGGGCAGCTCTGGGCCCAGGGCTGGGTAGGGCTCCCTGACTCCCCTTTCTCTGCAGGACTGTGGTCTCTGAGCTACGAGCAAGAGCTCACCACACCACTACACATCACAGCCAGCCGGGGCTACACAGACTGCCTGCAGCTGCTGCTGCTCAGGGGTGCTGCCGTCAACTTTGCACCGGGGGGTAAGACTGCCCTGCACGAGGCTTGTGTGGCAGCCAGTGCCGACTGTGTGCGCCTGCTGCTCAGCTTTGGTGCTGACCCTGAGGCTGTCTCTGAGGATGGCTACAAGCCTCTGCATCTCTGCAAGAGTCCAGACTCCATCAAGTGAGTTCTGCCCAAGGGGAGCAGGGGGTTTCCCCTCCTTGAGCCTCACCCTGTGTGGAAGTGGTCCTTCCACACACCTGCAGGTGGGCTGGTGGACGCAGCCAGTTGACTGATGCACAGCACAGTTTGGCTGTGTATTCCTGAGCTGGAGCCATCTCCGATGCCTGCCAGATGACTGCAGGCTGTGGCTCTCAGAGCTGATGCAGCTGAATGTGGCACTGCTGCCTTGCTGCCCACTGGCAGCACAGAGCTGATGGGTAATGCTGTGGAACTCGAATTGTGAATGTGCCAATGGATGTAGATGCAGACCCCAGGTGTACTGACACCAGGCACCCGTGGAAGGAAAGGCGGCTGTGTTAGGGCAACAGAATCTCTGCCCTCCAGCTGTCCTGGCTGCAACCCACTGCTCCAGGCATGAGGAGCTGTGATCCGGGGATACCTGGGAGACGTGAAAGCTGTGGGGTGGTGCAGATGAGAAGACGTGGGGGTTGCAGGTAGGACAGGAGCTGTGGAGGAGGGGTTGTCTCTGAGTCTCCTTGGTCCTCGCAGGTGTGTTCAGCAGCTGCTGAAGCATAGTGCCTGTGTAAACAGCCGGACAGAGGAGGAGGAGGACACAGCTCTGCATGTGGCAGCACGGCACGGCCTCGCCGATCACGTCCAGGTGCTGCTGCAGTACGGAGCGGAGCTGGAGGCGAGGAACGAGGAGGGGCAGACACCGCTGAACGCTGCCTGCGCGCAGCCACACTCAGCCCAGGACATGGAGCGCTACTTCAGGGTTTGCCAGCTGCTGGTGGACAGCGGTGCCAGCGTCAACGCTGCTGACAGGGATCATCAGTACCCACTGCACTTGGCCTGCAAGAATGCCAACGCTCAGATAGCAGAGCTGCTGCTGGCCCGGGGCGCGAATGTCAACATCATGAACTACAGCGGCAACACAGCCCTGCACAACATCCTGCAGGCAGCTGCCTACAAGCTGGAGCACCATCCTGAGCTCGTGGTGCGGACCCTGCTCAACTATGGGGCCATCCGCATCTGGCCTGGCTCCCTCCTTAAGGTGTGTGCGGCTGGGCACGCAGCGGGGAGGCCAGGAAGTGGTGCCAGGGCCACAGTGGGGGGGAGGGTGGTCCCGACACAGCAAGGTGTGCTCTGGGTTTGCCAGCCTGGCTGCTTCCTCCCAGGGCTTGAGGGAGAAGGAAGGGCTGCTACTGCTAAGGGATTCTTTCAAGCTTTCTCCTTGGGATGTGTTCTTCTGTGCGGTTCTTCAGTGCCTGTCTGCTCAGCTGTATGGACAATCCCTGCCAAGTTTCTGTAACTACTTGCCTCAGGAGGCACTGCCCTCTTTCTTCTCAGGTGCTGGTTCTCCTCCCTGGGATGTATCTTCCTGCTCATGTCTCCTCTGCAAGACACCAGCAATTGAAGGGTTAAGTTCCTGTCTTAATTCCTGAGCAGTGCAATAATTACCCAGCCCGGAGATCAGCAGATTGCTCTCCCCTTTGGGAAAATACAGGAAAATCAACAATTAACACTAATTAATCTCCTATTAACGCCAGATAATGAGGATCACTCTTACAGCCGGAATAGACTCTGACAGCGACTGCTGGCCTGGGCCATAGGGAGTGGGACCCGGAGCTGTGGGGCTCCGCTGGGTACAGCCACGTGTGGGTGCTGTGTGTTCCCAAGACCATGCTGATGGAAGAGAAACCATCGCAGTGTCTCTCTCGCACTTCTGGGTGCTGTGAAAACGCAGACACAAAGCACATCAGAGATTTGTGTCACCCCAAATTTGTACGGTCCCTTTCTGGGGCTCACAAGGGCATGGTGCTGGGCCTCCAGTTACACACAGTACAGGCATAGGTTGTCCGCAGCCTCACTCGGCACAGTGCAGCCCTGAATGCCCCATGGGCCTCCCACCAGAGCTGCTGTGCTTCAGTCCTGCTGCACACAGAGTGGTGCCAGTCCCTGCCCCACATGGTTTCTGCTCTCTCCATGTGAGGAGAGCAGCCATGCACACAGTACAGGGGCAGAAGTACTGAGGCTTTGAGCAGGTGCAGCCTTCTGAGAGGTGAGGGTGTGATGTTGGGTCCCATCCATTGGCTGCCTCCCATGTGCAGGTGCTGCGGTACTGCAATGCCTGCCCGCGAGCCATCGAGGCCCTGATGAACTGCTACGACCACGTGCGTGTGTCTGAGGAGTGGGTGTCAGCTGTTCCAGCAGAAGTTGTGCAGGTGAGGGATGGGAGGTCTGGGAATGGGGCTGGGAGGTACTGCAGTGAGTGGGAGGGGTACACTGGGAATTGGGGCAGATGGGGCCGCCTGGCTCAGCTCTGCTCCCAGGGTGGGACTGTCTGTTCTGTGTGTCTCTGAGCCTCTCTTCTCTCCCTGCAGAAGTATCCTCGTTTCTACCAGTCGCTGTTCTCCCTGGAGCGGGGGCCGCGCTCCCTGCAGCACCTGGCTCGCTGTGCTCTCAGGGCCTTCCTGGAGGGACGGCTGCTCCTGGTCCTCTCCCAGCTGCACCTGCCCAGCGCCCTGCAACGCTTCCTGCTGCTCAGCTTCGAGGACGTTCTCTACTAAGTGTGTGGCCCTACATCACACTGTGTCTTTCTGTGCACATGTTGCGTTCTTCCCACTGACCCCTTTCCTCCTGCTGCACTATGCCAGCCCCTCTGCTGTCCCTGCCATCCCTGTGCGCTGCCTCCAGGACCTATTTTGGAGTATTTTGGAGAGCTCTGTGTACCCACGCTAACCAGGATGAACTCCAGACTCACCAAGAAAAGCAAGAGATGACCAGAAAAAGCAAGAGATGAGGATCAGTGCGTTTTGTGGAGTGCGGAATGTACTAGACTGATCTCAGCTTTGTTGTAGGCTATCAGCCCTCCTATCCCAAACCTGCAAATTCTAACCAGGCCCAGGCAGCTCTGCTGTGATAGGCATCTGCTGGAATCGTATCTTTTGTTATGTTTACAGTTTGTACACAAGGCTGTTTGGAATTAAACACTATTTTACACCAGCCTACCACTTTTGTCCTGCCTTGCAGACTGTGTCCCAACTCCTCAGTGCGTCAGCTGTGCACAGCAGCACATATACTCAAATGTATGCATCCATCCACTCCTCTGAAGACCAGGGATGAAGAGTGGTGAGCATGAGGCCAAAGCCTCCTGAATGCACTCTTCCCATTCAGGTGCAGCATCCAGATTTACCTGGCCTTGCAGCTTAGAGCAGTGCTTGTGCTCCAGGGATGTGGGGTGAGGAGGAGCATGCCCTGGGAGCACCATTCTCCTGGGCATAGAGCAGCATGTCCCCAGCCAACATCTGACAGCCCAGTGCAGGGCCAAACACAGCTCCTGCTGCACTGAGAGAAAGGTAAAGGGTAGCATCTGCTTCTGTGATTTACAGTCGGTGTTATAAAGGCTAACCAGCTCTGAGCTATTTGCTGGAAGTTAACCCCATGCTGTTGCTGCCTCAGGGGGTGCCTGGACTGCTGCTGTATGGCAGAGGATGTGCTAGGACAGCGCTGTGGACACTCCCCTTTGTGCAACGATCTTCTGCAGCCTCTGAATCTCCACACTGGCACCAGAGCACAGGGACAACAGGGTTGAAGGCTCTGCATGGACATCGAGTGTAGCTCTGCTCCCCATTACCACTGCCTTGCACTGCCATTCCATGCTGCTCTGAAGTAGCAAGCTTGCTCTAACTGTGAGTTGTGGTATGCTGTTCCTCGTGTATTTGCATCAGGGATGCATCACATAGTGTGGCTGCTAATGGGATAAAATATGGCTGTGTGCTCTTAGGCTCACAGCGTGTGCCAGGAAGCTGGCTGCAGCAGTCTGCATGTCCAGGTAATACGTTCACTGCGCAGAGATGACGCAACTTGAGCAGGATTGGCAGCTTGCTTCATGGTATCAATGGGCAGGGAGGAGAGGTGATGTCCCACAACTGCCAGCCAAACAGCGGGAGGAAGGCAGCAGAGTGAGAGCTTTTGAATGCATGGGAGAGCAACTCCTGCTTGTAGTGTGCTTCAGGAGTGCATTTGCCTTGAACCAGAGCAGGAACCCAGCGTGAAGTCACCATCTCCCTGCTGGCCGTGCTCACACGACTGCTCAGGGTGATTGGTTTATAGGAGTAAGTCCCATAGCCTAATTCTCGCAATTCAAACCACTTTTATACTGTTTGCTTTTTGGTACGTTGTATCTTTAGTAGAAAAAAGAATAAAATAGGAGGGTCTGTCTCTTGGAGATAGCATGGGTTTGGGTTGCCTTAAGCTGGCTGGACATCCGTGGTGTGAAGGCAGCCCACAGAGCAGTGCATGTGGGGCATTTCTTCCCAGCACTGTCCTGCAGTAATGTCTGTTTGGTAGTGTGTACTTAGCTACTGAGATAATTTTTGTGAGGACTGAATTTAATTGTTCTACTTTGTCAGTGGTATTCCTCACAGTTAAGACCCAGCCCCAGATCCACTCCTGCTGCCTCTGGTGTCTGCCCTGTATGTCAGTGCTGAGGGCAGTGCAGTCTGAAAGAGGTCAACCTACAGAGTAGTTCTGTTTCTGCAACCAAAGGAGCACGCAGTGTCCCTGTACGTGTGGACAGCCCGATTCCAGAAGCTACCTGTGCCTCTCTGGACAAAGGGGCTCAATGCAGTTGGGCGTCTGCCGTGATGCAGGAGCTGCACGGAAACTGCAAGTGGAACTCTGAGAGCTGCTGGTTTTGCAGTTGTGGATCTTGGATATGGGGAGGGCAGATGTCCGTCAGCCAACACGGCCTCCGTAGGCCGGCAGGGACTCGCATGGCTCATCAAGACCAGCTCCACAGATGTGTTCTGAGTTTAACTTAGCCTTGCTAATCGATTAGCAACTGATCTATTTTTTTAAATTTATTTTATTTTTTTTTAATTTCTTTTAAGAATACAGAAGAACAGAATTTCATGTTTGTTCCTGAGCATATTTTGGCAATACAAAAAGCTGTGCTCCTTTTTCTCAGACTTCTAAAGGGGCAGTTTCTAATGCAGTATCAAATGTTGTTGCTGGGACAGGAGCTGTATGTGGCATTGAGGGCTGTGGTCTGAACTGAGGGCTGTGACATAGTTAGCATAGGTGTGTGTGGCTCTAATCTGTTTTCACTGTCACAGGGAGCTGCTGGCTGCTCCTGTACTCAGCTGCCAGGAATGCCTCCTGGGCACGTGCTGTTGTCCAGCTTCAGTATTTGCCTGTAATTTTGGGCAGAGCAGCAGCAAAGAGGCACTCGTGACTGGCAGAGGTAATGTGAGCCCACGGCTGTGTCCAGGAACAAAGCAGTCCCAGTTCCAAGCAGAAGTTTCCATCCAAGCTGCAGCTGCTGGGTCTCACTCTGTCCCTCTCTCGAAACATTGCCCATTCCTTCTTCCATAGTGCCCCCTTTCTTTATCTGAAGGGTCATCTTCCACTGACATCTCTGGTGAGGCCGCACCTCAAGTGTGGCATTAGGTTCTGGGCTCCTTGCTACCAGGAAGACACTGAGGCCCTGCAGCATGTTCAGAGAGGGGCAGCAGAGCTGTGAGGGATCAGGAACAGCTCTCATATGGAGCGGCTGAGGGAGCTGGGATTGTTCGGTCTAGAGAAGTAGAGCACTCAGGGGAGACTGTATCACTCTCTACAACTGCCTGAAAGGAGGTGGTGGTGAGCTGGCCTCTTCTCCCACATAATTAACTATACAATCAGAGGGAATGGCCTCAAGTTATACCAGGAGATACTCGGGTTGGATAATAGGATCAATTTTGTCTCTGAAAGGGTGGTCAGATGCTGAAAGAGGCTGCCCAGGGAGTGGAGTTACACAGTGAGTCCAGCCAGGTGGAGTCACTGTCCCTGGAGGTGTTCAAGAAACTTTTAGATGTTGTACTGAGGGATGTGGTTTAGTGAAAATGCTGGTGGTAGTGGATGGTTGGAGTGGATGATCTCGGAGGTCTTTTCAAGCCTTGGTGATTCTGTGATCTTTCCCTATAGGCTTTCCAGCCTCAAATATCTGCTTTACTCTTACCTGCCCTGCCCTGCCCCTCAGTAAGTGACTCTACATGCTACGCTGTTGTATTTAGCAGCTCTGTGTGGATCTTCTTCTGCCATGCATTTAACCAGTCAAGTTTTGGACCCATGTAAGAGTGAGCATTTTGATACCCTTGTAGCAAGAAGCTCTTCACTAAGTTGATCTCCTTGTATTTGTTCTCATGCTGTCACTTTGTTTCATGGGATGCACTTGAAGTCTTGCCTCCAAAAGTTCAGTGGCAATTGTGGTCTACTCTGCATCACGCTACTCATGATTTTACAGATCACCATCTCTTCTCTCCTTATTCAGACAGGATTCTGTCTGACTCTGTCACTCCTTGTGTAGAAACTGTCACCCACCCCTTAACCATAAGCACAGACCTTCCCTGGTCCAGGTGCATCTGTTCGAGCTGAGAAGATTGGCCCTGAGCCTCGCATTCAGAATGTGGTGCACTGTGCTTTTGTGAGAGTTCCTTTCAGCATTGTGGCTGTGAGATGTACACAACTGCCTCAGATCTGTGCCTGCCATTGCCAGATGCACATGGCCCGGGGGGAAGTGCTTTGGCAGTGGTGCTCTCCCGTTCAGAATCTCCTCTGTTCAGGTGGTACATAACACACCCTCTGTTTCTTGGGCTCATTGCTGTCCATGATGTGGTCTCTGTTTTAAAATGAAGCCTATGTTCTTCCTGGTCCTACGTTGTGCCTGGTGCTGGGATGCACTGAAGCAAGTTTTTCTGACATTTCCTGCAGTGCAGATCAGGTAGTTGTGGACAAGTACCACAAGTATCACCATCCCAACATTTCATTTTTAAGTGCCTCAATAGTTCTACCAAAAACTGCTTTTCATTTTCTCCCTGCTTGCTAATAACATGTAGCATCAGTATGTGAGTGGAATGCAGCTAGGAGTGTACCTGTCAGAGTTACACAGAATAACCTCTGTGTTACCCAGCTTCCTCAACCCAATCAACACTGATCACACCACCTATAGCAATCAGCTAATATTTCCCACTAGAATATTGTGTAGAACCGAATCGGGTGACTTACAGCAGTCCACATGTCATGGGTATGTAGTCAGCTCTCTCCAAGTGCTTGCAGGCTTACAAACAAACTAAAAATCAACAAATGAACAAAACCCCCAAATGTTTCACTTAAAGAATGAGCACTGCTATTTGGGGCTCTGGCTTTTACCGATTTACCCAGAGCAGCTTGGCTGTTCACCCACGTCTGCTTGGGATCTGTGCTGAACTAATGCTCTGTAGTTTCTTGGGTATCTGTGTGACCACATTAAACACCAGTCGGACATCGGATTTCTTTCCTCAGTTATCTTAAGTTTCCCAATGTGCCATCATAAAGAAAAACAAAACATCCTGTGAACTCATTAGCCAATTAAAAACTCCTGGATGCAAGTTAACCTCCCACAGACTGCAACAATTGTTACTTAGTTCCTCTTCAGCATCTTCCCTAATCACTGATGGAATAGCTGGTGTAGCATTACCACTGTGAAATACAAATACTATCCATTGCTGTTGTCTCAAATACAGAGCAGAAATATGTACCAGGTTCTTGTATTCATATGCAGGAACCTGGGCAGGCACCCGGACAATGTGAGTTGCTGGCAACCGTTACTCTGGAGTCCATATTTTAAAAACAAAACAAAAAGAAATTGGTGAAGGTTCAGAGAAGAGCCAGGAGCGAGCTGTGGATCGCAGTGATGCACGGCAGTACCGATCAGGACAAGGCGGCGGGTTACACAGCACGGGCAACTCCTGGGGTCCCGTGTGCAGTCCTGGGCAGCGGTTCTGTGGTGGCAGGCACTGGGGGACAGTGCTCTGCCAGGAGGGCCTCACTGCTCCTCAGCAGCACCTCCAGGTTTCCTGATGGCACGGGAATGTGGGACAGGTGCAGTTCTTCAGCATCATCAGTCCTTCTCACTGGCACTCAGAGATGAGATCCAGTGCTGGAAATGGAAGCTGGGCAAAAACAGATTAGAAATGAGACAGGTTTTAATAGCGAGGATAATTAATCTAGTAGCTAATTGCTTCTTAGAATAGCTTATCATGCTGAATGTAGATTTCTCATCTCTGTCATCTTTAAAATCACCACCAGGCCTGCCCCAGCCCAGGCCAGACTTCATCCTGAGCGGTGCTCAGCCCAAGTCCCAGGGAGATCAGTGTGTTTAATTACAGCACTGTAATCCATGGTTCTTTGCTTCCACACTGGTCTGCCACCGGCCCCCACTGCAGCTGGGACTGTGTCTGACCCTAGAGTAATTAAACAGTTCCACATTTCCAGCGACAGCCCTGCCCATGGATACCTCACTTGATGCCCCTGACTTCCCCTTAGCTTGTTGTACTGCATGAATGCTGCTCGGCACTGGCTCTGTGAATTCCTTGCTCTGGATGTGCTGCACGTTCTGGATTCTGAAAAAGGCATTCTGAAATAAAAGGCGACCGTAGCTTATACTCATAGTTAAATATTTTCTCTTGCTCAGTTCCACTCACAGACTTTTGCTTTGAGACTTCAGCCCCTGTGGAGCACTGCGGATGTGCCACCCTGTGGGACAGGGCAGTGTCTGTGGAGTCCCAGAGGATCTCAGGACGAGGTGCGATATATGTGAGGCTGCTGTCGGGAGTTTCTATGGGCACTCACCTGAGGAGGTTCTCCATAATGTTCAGACACCCCCAAGGGCCCTCACCCCGTGCCGGCAGAGACTTCAGCACTGCCCTGAGCTGCAGCCACACACTGCAGTGCAGACACGGACAGAGCTCTCTGCTGGCCTCACTGTGTCAGCTTCGGCTCTGCCACAGCTCTCCTGGTGCTGAGTGCTTCTTGTGTCTCACTATTAGGAGCAGGGAGACAAGTGCTTTACACACCTCTGCTCCCATTCAGATGCTGATGCTCCCATAGTACCATAGGTATCTCATAGTTGATTTCAGGGCATGGGAGCCCCCTCTGTGCCCCTGGCACATCATCAGCTGCCACTGACGCTGCCCAGCCCGGTGCCTGCCCACTGTATGGGAACTGTTGAATCATGGCCTGAACCACTGATTGATCACCTGAGGCGAGCACTGAGTCAGCTGCAGGGGCACAAGTGAGTGTGATTGGAAGGCGTGGAGTTTGAATCCACCCCTCCCAAGACCCCATTTAAGGGCTGACCACCACCAGGGAAGGATCTCTGGTTGGAGATCCCTCCCTAGTGGAGTTATTGGCAAGCCTTGACCATCTCCAAAGGTGAGCCACTCTTTCCTTATTAACTATCTGTATACCATCTACTTAAGCCCATCTAAAATATACCATCTTTGGTACTATTTCATTTGGGTGCTATTCTTGGGGGTTATTTGCCCTACACCCACCCATCTCCCAGCATGGTGCTCCTGGATGCACAGCTCTGCTCAGGCCACACACAAGCATACAGCTGACAATAGCTTGTGGTTTCCTAAATGTGGTGCTGCGCCTGGTCCACCCACGTGGATTCCTGGAAAATACTACAGCAAGTGACTAAACAACTTGAAAAGCCTGAATCAAAACAGCTTACCGGCATGCAGCTAGTCAGACCAAGGCTGCTTCCTCAGCACAAGAGGGCCATGGGAAGGGGATAGAAAGAACAAGTCTTAATTCCATGCTTTTTCACATAAAGATCTCAGAATGAAATTAAGATAATACAGTATAGAGTGGCGTGCCATTAGGTGAGTGTGTAACTTGTCTGAAATCGCTATTCAGGGACTTTTACCTGTACTGAAGATGCAGCAGGGGCTTACTTGGAGGTCCGTTCTGCACCTGGCACTGCTCGCAGATGTTAAAGACCCACACAAAGGAGCAGCCATTTAATCTGCAGAAGATGCTGTGCCTGCTAGGGCTGCAGACATTTAAGGAAAAATGCTAAGTTCTCCCCTAGAGGCAGCAAAGCCCAGCTCCAGGGGCCACAGTAAGGCGCAACCTGGCAGAGAAGGGGCATGCTGAGATCATGCTGGAGGCTGAAAGCTGGGACTGGTCTGCCTGGAGGGAAGGAGGCTCAGGGAATCTCATCAGTGTCCACAAACACCTGAAGGGAGGGTACAAGGAGATGGAACCAAGTGCCTTTCAACATTCAAAGGGCCAGGACAAGAGACAATGGGCACCAACTGGAATTCATGGGACTCTGAGCATCAGGGAACACCTCTTTACCATGTAGACGGCTGAGCATTGGCACGGGTTACTCACAGAGATTGTGAAGTCTCCTTCCTGGAGATATTCAGCAGCCGCATGGACGTGGTCCTGGGCCTTGTGGGAGGGAGCAGGACCAGATGACCTCCAGAGGCCCTTTCCAACCCCAAACATTCTATGGGTTTTCAGTCACAGCATTCTCTGATGCTATGACTGAAAGAAAGAGCCCTTTGTAAAGGCTCCTTGGTATCCACCAAGAACCTCCAACCTCCCCCTGTCTGAATTTCTGTGTCCAGAGGTTTGGCACACATCAGAAGAGCGGTACAATATGATTGAAAAACAGTTATTGGCCACCTACTCCACACTGCATTACAGGCAGTAGAGTCAATAACCAAAACAGCCAAAGTTATAGTTAGGACAGCCTTGATAGTTGAGGGGTGGATGAAAGACCTGACCCACCTTCCTAAGGCAGGGGTGGCCCAAGCACAGGCAGTGGCACAATGGGTTGCCTGCCTCAGCCAGCTGTCTTTGTCACCATTGAAAGAAGAGCTTCAGAAAATCCTAGGCCTGGTGACATATCACTGTGATGTGCCTGAAGTGACAATGGTCTCTACAATGGAGAGAAGTCCCATTCAGGAAGGGAAATATCCAATTCCTGATGATGCCTGATGTATGGATTGGTCCAGCAAGGCTAATTCAAGCAAGTGTAGAGCAGTAGAGCAGTGGTATACCATCCTTCCTCTGAAGCCACCTGGTTTGAAGAAGGGGATGGTCAGGGTAGTCAATGGGCAGAACTGCAGCGGAGTGGATGGTTATAACCAAGGAACCCAGTGACAATATACTGAACACCTGCACAAATAGTTGGGCTGTGTACTGGGGACTCACCCTTTGGATTGCACCCCGGAATGGACTATTCACACACAACTGAACTGGACCAGAGATGTGTGGTTAGACATAAGGAATGTGGTTAAACATGAAACCATACACTTCTACTATGTTTCTGGCCGTCAGCCTCTACAGTCACTGGAAATGATGAAGCTAACACACTGGCTTGAGTCCAGTGGATTGAGGATTCACCACCAGAGAACATCGCCTGCTGGTTACATCAGAAGCTGCAACATGCCAGACAGAAAACCATGCGGGCAGCTGCAAAAGCAACTGTCTGATATCGTCCATGCATGCTGAGACTGTAATGCTTGCTCTGAGATGAGACCAAGACCATTGCCCAGAACAACCCATCTTGCTAGAGGACACAATCCTCTCCAGAGATGGCAGACTGATTATATTGGGCCCCTCCCTGGGTCTGAGGGGGTGAGCTGTGCCTGGATTTATTGCTGACACTCTGGGTACTGAAATGGTTGGCACCTTAGCTGGTGAGACCCCAGAAAACCCAACAGCCCTCACTCCAACCGTGAGAAAATATTCTTCCAGGTGTACTACTGTAAGAGCTTTCTGTCTTCCTTGTCCACCTGGGAAAAGGAGCTGTCAGAATGGGGAGAGGCAGCTTAAGGGCACTCTGCTGGATCACAAAGGGTGGCACACAGGACTGGCCCCTGTCACTGCTGCCCCTGCACAAGGCTGTTCAGAAAGGTATGTGTGATGTTCTAGAGTTCTAGCTCCAACTCTAAACCCCAAAATGGATCACTCTGCACTTTCCTCACCTCCAAGTTATAGTCTCTCCATTTTTCAGAAACCCTGGGTTGGGTCAGGTCCTTGTATAGAGCCTTCTGCTGTCCTGAGGACTCATCAGTAGCAAAACTATGCACTTAGGAACACACCTCCTGTTAATGAGGATCCCGGGTTCTTGCTCTCCCAGCTATGGCCCTGCCAGGCCCAGTTCCCAGTTGTGCTTGCAAGGAAGGAGAGGCTGGCTCTGCAGCTGCTGCAGACCAGTTCTGTGAAATGAAGCTGAAGACAGAATCACAACTTGGGGCAACTTGGCAGTGGGGTGAAACGCAGCAAGGCTGCACCTCCTATGCCACCTGGAGCCACCGGGTCCCCTTGCACCCAAGCTGCCTGCTGGTACAGGACCTACCCGCTGCCAGCCTGCCCTGAGCCTGCTGCCTCAAGGGGTGCTCCACACGGCCACTTCATGGATGTGGTCCAGCAGCAGTCTGTGCCTGAGATGTGCCCAGCTTCTGTTAACCCCACGTCTATCCCATTCTGGGAACTTCCCAAACTCTGAGTAAAACATTTTGCAGCATCACTCATGCTTTTAATGCTCTTATTTCCATGCTGCTGGAATGCCCAGAGGCACAGCCAAAGCCGGTCCTGTTTTGCCACATTCTGTGCACAGACTCTAAGGGAGGCAGGCAGAGGCACAAAGCTGAGGTCGTATAGCAGTTTCCATTAGAAGGACCCGCCTCCATTTGCAAGACAGTTATTAAATGTTAACTGGTGTGGCTGTGTTTTGCCATGCTGCGTGCCTGTCTCAGGCTGAACTTTTCCCTTTGTAACTACAATAAAATTAATGTTAATGATCCGCAGGGTAAGATTAAGGCATGTGGTGGGCCCTTGGCCTCTGCTTAGCCATCGAGCTGTGTACCTGGGGGATGATCTTCACAACCCAGCGTGCAGCAGCAGCTTGCAGTGCAGGAAGGGGGGCTGGCCTGGATGGTTCCTCTTCTACCCAGCAGCACTGATCCCAAGTGGCAATCCTCTGAGGAGCCCATGTGATATGCATCCTCAAGGACATATTCAGGCCTGACGTTCTCTCAGGATGCCTTACTTAAGCTGAACAGTTGGAAGCCATTTCGGGGTCTCCCTGTTGACCAGAGAGATCATTTAACCATCCTCAGCATAGACACAGGATCAAATTATCCAGGGCTGAGCAGCAGGACACTGCCCAATCCTGCCTGCTGACCCCAGAAATGCAGGGATGCTGGCTGTCCTGCACTCACCTGCCTGCAGTAAGAAACAGAGGGGAGAAGGATGGGGCCTCAGAAGCCCTAATGCTGAGAGCAGCCAGGAGGGGGGGTAGGAAGCAGAGAGAGGCTGAAGGGGGACGAGGTCAGGCGGTGATATGGCCAAGGGGTGAAACTGTTGATCTGTAAGTGAAGGGCACTGCCCATCCCCACTGAATCTGAATTCAGTGCTCATGGCCCAGTACTGGGAGACCGAAGGACAAGTACGGAGGCAGACAAACATAGACTTGTAAAGAAGTGAGCTCTGAAAAGATGAGAGGGAGCAGGGCTCCTCCTGAGATTCCATTTCGGTGCCTGGTAATGTTCCAGCAAGGTTCTGAGGGCTGTCAGGAGTACAGTGGGACCAGGGGCTTTACAAAACACACATGTAGTCAATATTTCTCATGTTCCTGGTGTGCTGGACAGTGTACCTTCAGGGATGTTAAGGGAACATGCTAGATACCTGCAAAGTGGGGGATGGAGCCTGATAAAATGGAATAGAGTGGCTCCCCGCAGGGAGAGTGTGTGGGGAGGGAGAAACGCACAGGGAGAGCGCTGAACAGCGGAGGTCTGAGCCTCAAGTGGAAGCCATGGAAACTGCATTTGTGCTAGACAGAAGCTGAGGAGGATCAGACATGGGATGCAGAAACAGGGAAAGCCCTTGGAAGTCCCAGTAGTGTTAGAGTTATTGCATGCAACTCAGACGCTCACTCCTCTACTCTGGCTCACCCACAAAGGGGGCACTGCAGGAACTCTCACACTGTACCATGTTCAGTGTACACACTCATGTACAGAGTTCGCTTTATTTTGCTTCCAAACCTTTTGTTTCCAGTCCTCAGCTGTTTCCTCTTCACTTTATTATTCAGCAAATGAACTTCCACTTTTCTTTACTGCAAAGTCTCACGGGACAAAGTGAACTGCAGTGTGCACTAAGTGTAGTAAGGCTCCAAGAAGTTGCAGCTCCTCTCTTCTGGGGGACTTGGCTCTCTGGAGTCACGGTCTATGCTGCTGCAGCCATCAATGGACTGGAAGTCAGCACCTGACGGACGGGGGCCACAGCTAATGCAAGAGTGTGACCAGGTAAGCAGCATCTCCTACTTGGTGACACATTCAGGGACTCGCAGGGTGCAGAATGTTGATCTGCAGAGGTCACTGTGGGAGCTTGTATTGCTGGCCTTGGGAAGGGCCTGTCCTTGGGCACAGGCAGTCGTGGTGGGAGCTGTGGCTCCTCTGCAGCTGTTTCCCCAGCAAGGTGACAAAGACCGTGGTTCCCCAATTGCTCTCAGATACCTTGCAAACTTACAGGGCAGTGTGATGCATGGCTCAAAGGTCACACAGAAAATATTCATTAAACAAACAGACAAACCAAAGCTGCTGAGGAGTAGGAAGTTGTTTGCAATTTCTTGATGTGAAGCGCAGGTCTTGAGATCCACTCACACGTGGTTACACTTTCATTTCCTCCATAGTCCGATGCGTCTTGGTAGCAGTGGAATGAACACAAGTTCCATATGTGAAGACAGCTCCATCCTGAAGGGTCCTTCCCAGGAAAGGTCCTGAGGGTCCTTTCCCACAGAAACGTTTGGCGGATGAAAGCAGAGAGCTGGAGTAAGGGCAGCTGAAGGATGGGTGCCTTCCTTATGGTGCCACCTCTGACCTCAGAGGCAGGGTTCACACCACTGCCAGTCGCTGTCAGCCTCCTGCCCAGCCTAGAAGCTGGGCTCTCGTCCTAGGGGAGGGGCCAGATGGTCCTACAGGTGCTCACTTACCCTCCTTGGTGACCCAAGAGCCATCAGTCAGAGGTGTTTCCTTGAGACTGTGAGGATAAACCATGGGGAAATGTACAGAACCGTGCAGAAAGGGATGGCTCTGTGCAGGGGTCTAGGTCGTGGCTGGTTGGCAGAGGAAAGCTGAGGACCCTGTAGTCAGCTTGCTGGACCACCCTCATTTACGTGCTCTGCAGGGGATTCTAGGATCCACTCACAGAACACGTCACTGGGGGCTGCAGGAAGGCAGTGTGCCAGACATCCTCGGAGGCAGAGTAGAAGATGGTGTGTGGGGAGGAAATCCATGCATTCATACAAATGTCACTGCCACCAGGGCCCTCGGGGAGCACAGCAGCAGAGGTGCTGCACCTCGGACACGGGGAGCGGAGGGGAGCACTGCCTGGGAGACGCTGGCTGCTCGGTGCGTAGCTGTGCCACGGAAACTGCCGTCAGAGTGCACTTAGAACTTCAGTTCTGGCATTTCTCTGCTTCTGAGTGCATTAGGAGGTAATCCCGATGCTGACATTCTTCTGCAGCAGGGCCTTGTTTTGCTCAGTGTTTGACATGCCCGGGGACCGTGTCTTCACAGGCAGGAGCACGGCGCGGGTGCCAGAAGGAGCAATAAGTGCCCTGCGTTGGAACAGGAACTGCCCGCAGGACGCACGGCACGGAAGGGCAGAGCGTGGGCGCCCCCGCTGCAGTTCGTTCGCCCTCCGCCGGTCCCACCGTCCCTGGAACTGCGCGGAGCAGCGTCCGTGGGCACTCGGTCCGCAGACAATCAGTCCCGCGCTCCGCGATCGGGCGGCAGCGGCAGAGCCGGGAGCTTTGTGCGTCGCAGCCCGGGCAGGTTGCGGCCCCGGCCCCGCGGCGTTCCCGCAGCTCGGGGCGTGCTGCAGCCGCCCGGGTACCCCCCGCGCTCAGTGCCGCCGCCCCCGACGGAGCGGAGCTCCGGGATCCGTCCCGCGGCGCACGGAGAGCCGAGTGCAGGGGCGGGGGGAACCTCAGACCCACCGTAAATCCGCTCGTCTCGTTCCCACCCTACACCGGGCGGGACCGCTTCCCCAGACCGCCCCCGCCGCCCGCCCCGCCGAGGCCCCGCTCCAAGCCCCGGGAGACGGCGGGCAGTCCCTCGGCGCGGCACGGCGCGGCACGGCACGGCACGGCACGGCGCGGCACGGCGCGGCCGGGCCCGGGCGGTGCCCGGCGAGGAGCGCTCCGTCGGGGCTCTCGGGCTCAGCCCTTACCGCCCGTCAGAGCGTCGGCCGAAGCCGGCTGCGGGCCCGGAGCGGAGCGGGGCCGATCCGCCCCGTCCGTTGTCCCAGACCCGGGGGAGGATAAGGATGCGCCGCGCGGCACAGCCCCGTCCCGTCCCCACAAAAGCGCCCTTGTGCTGGCCCCATAATTGCTAATCATCAATCACCATTAATAACAGCTGATGAGGCGGGAGGGGGAGGCGCCTTCCCAGGGGCCGGCCGCGCCGGGGGGGAGCGGGGAGCGGGGAGCCCTGCCCCGCCGGAGCGGGCGCTGAAGGAGGAACTCGACCGTGATGTGCGGAAGATGGATGAGAGCAGAGGGCGACACCCCCGCCCGCCTTCCCACCCCACCCCACTCCTCCCCTCCCCTCCGCAGCCCGGCCCGGCCCCCCCGCGGCGGGGCGGGCGGGCGGCTCCGAGCGCGCCTCCACTCCGCCGCGCCGAGGCAGAGAAGCGGGCGGGCGGGCGGCAGCTCTCGCCGGGCGCCGGAGCCCACGGGAGGCGGCGGGCGGGGGCCGGGGCCCGGGGTGGGGGTGGGGGGCGGTGCGGCGAGTTGGCGGCGGCCCGAGCCCGCCGGAAAGTTGGTGCCGGCTGAGCCGGCGGCGCCCGCTCGCCATGCAGAGACCCAGCGGCCAGGGGACCGCCTTCTCCATCGACTCGCTCATCGGGACGCCGCCGCCGCGCTCCGGGCACCTGCTCTACACCGGGTACCCCATGTTCATGCCGTACCGGCCGCTGGTGCTCCCGCAGGCGCTGTCCCACGCGCCGCTGCAGTCGGGGCTGCCGCCGCTCGCGCCGCTGGCCTCCTTCGCCGGCCGCCTCACCAACACCTTCTGCGCCAGCCTGGGCCAGGCCGTGCCCTCCATGGTGGCTCTCACCACGGCGCTGCCCAGCTTCTCCGAGCCCCCCGACGGCTTCTACCCGCCGCAGGAGCTGCCCCCGCCGCGCGCCGCCCCCGACGCGGGCTGCCGGCGGGGCGCCGAGGGCCCGGAGCCGGAGGAGCTGCCCCCGGGGCGCGACAAGGGGCCGCCCGAGCCGCCGCTGCACTTCCCGGACCCCTTCCCAGGCCTGGCAGGTAAGGGAGGTGACGCCGGCCCCGGGGATCCGTCCGCGCCCTCGGCGCTGGCTGCGGGCGGCCGAGGGGCTCCGCCGGCTCCGAGCTGCCCGGGGCGGGACTCCTGGAGGCGGTGCGGGGTGCGGCGGGGCCGCGTCTGCGGGCGAGGGGGTCTGCTCGCCGCCGCCGCGCTTCCGCTCGGTCCCGCAGTGCCCGGCGGGGGGACCGGCCCGGTTGCCCTCCGCTCCGGACCGCATCTGCGGCGCCCGCAACTTTGGCGGCTCGGAGACGAACTTCGCTCTCCGCGTCCGGGCCGCACGGAGCGCGAACCGCCGCAGCCGCGGATCGGGGCCGTGGTCCGGCGGCGGCCCGGTGGGACGTGGAGCTCTCCGAGGTGCTGGCTCCCGGCCCGGCCGGCCGAGGCGAAGGAGCCGCGGGGCGCATCGGTCCCGTTCAGGCGCTCTCTGTGTACGCGCACGGTGCCGCGCACGGCGGGATGGGGGCTCCGACTGAGCCCTCGCTCTCCCTGAGTTCGTTCCGCTCCGGGTCCCGCTTCCATTCCGGTCCCGCGCCGCAGAGGGACGTGCGGGGCTGCCCCGTGACCAACGGCGGCCCCGCGCTGCCCGCAGCCCCGCTCACCTTCGGCCCGGCTTTGCCCGACGGCGCGGGCAGGCGGCGGCTTCGCTCCGGGCTCCCGGAGCCCGTAGGCTGCTCCCACCGCGGCCCTCGCCCTCGCGAACCTCCCCGGCTGTGCAGGTACCCGCCTCGGTGACTTGTTGCGCTGTTTCTCTGCCAGCTCCAGCTCTTGCTCTCTTCCACCTCTGCTCCTGCAGCACGGGGTCTGAGGCTTCTCCTCTGCAGCGCGGCTGAGACAAACCAAACGCTGCTTTTCTCTGGCACGGCCTGTCCTGAGCTCTGCCTCCTCTCGACAGCTCTGAGATCCACCTTTGTCTCTCAGTCTTCCTGGCGTGTGCAGCCTCTGCAACTTCTTGCGGGGCTTGGCTGGGCTCTGTCCTCCCGTTAGGCTCTCCCGGGGAAGCCTGGCTCCTCTCCTTGACCTGACCCGCTCCTTGCTCAGAAGGCTGTTGCACACATGCAGGTATCCCTTGAAACCAGTCTCTGGTTTAGGACAACTGCGGCATTTTGTCTCTCCACTGCCTTCATTTGTTACTGAGCTTTGGTGACCCCTGAGTGCTCTGCGCTGTCAAACACCAGAGCAGTCTCACTTTTGTTTTGAAGCTCTCCTCGGGAACAGAGCTGCTCCAGCCAAAACCCGTGTCTACAGGGGAAAAAAAACCCACTCTACAGGGAAACGAGCAGCACCGTGCCTCGTCTCCCTCTGTGGCTCCTCTGTACCTGAGCTCAACGTGTTGTCCTCCTGAAGGACTCCGATGAGCCGTTCTGGAAACTGGACATTTCTGATAGTGAGAAATCTGTGAGGCTCTCCCTGTTGTGACGGTTTGCATGATGGAAGGCAACGTCCTCCTGCTGCTGTTCACTCACTGCTGCCTGTTAGCAGCACTGCTCCTGCTCTGCAGCCGTGAAGGATGCTTCCCCTTCTGCCCATGTGGAGCCATGTAGGCACCTCTACCCAGCTCCAAGAGGATTTGTCAAGCCTAATATGTATTTTCCTGTATGTATTTTAGTCTTAACCGTACCCATCAAGGCCCACGGAGATGGACAACAGAGCTTGTTTCACCAACCAGGTCATATAGAAACCACGATGGTTGCTGTGGGCTTCTTCCACAGTAAATAAATTCAGGGACATGACTCCCAGCTGTAAGGCAGTTTTCTGTAGCATCCAGCCCGCGGCCCTGGCAAAAAACCGATTGTCCAGGGAAGAGTAGGAGAGCATGATCTTACACAGTGCTTCCTAAAACCGCCTCCTAACACTGCACCTCAGTGGCTTCCTCAGCCGGATGTCACATGCAGCAACCTTTGACCAATTCCTTCTCTGTGTTCTCATTTAGCCTCCTCTGGAGCTCACCAGAAGGGAGGCAGAGTTGGTAGCTACACCCTGGGGCAAGGTGTTCTGCAGGTAAAAGAACCGTGCAAAGTGCCTCCTTCTGTCTGTCTGCTGACACCGAGTGAATTATACTCTGAAGAGATGATTTCCATCCAGCCTCCATTAGTGCCTCCATAGCGCAGATGTCCACGTAGACAAGGTCAGCCGCTTGCTAGATAAGTCAGAGGAGCCATTGCTTCCTTTTAGGACCACTCTCTGCACTTCCTCTGTTTCAGGCTTTCAGCTGTGGTCATGGGACAGGAGAGGCACGAAGGGAACCTGGTGGTAGGAAGCAGTAAAGCCTGGGGGCTGCTTTGTAGCTACAGCTGCAGTGAGGAGTGTGAAATCCTAGGAATCTCAGTGCCCTCCACATCTCTTCTGGGAGTGCATTTCTTCCTGAGCTGCAGAGATCCCCACCAACATCCATTCGCTCTTGGGTCCGTGCAGTAAATCCACCTTCAGTTAGGTCCGAGAACAATTAGGGTGGAGAAGCATTGTGTTGTTCCCTATAAATAAGCACGACAGGGAGCTCTCGAGTGTTTAGCAACACAGGGCTCTTCCAGATGTCACAGCACCTCTCCCTGGTCAGGTCCTCCTGACCCTGCTTGAATACCTTTGCCACCTGTAGCTCTCCAGTCTCTCCTCACCGTGCACATCAAATCCACAACGAGGTCAGTGATGGACTGGGGTTTTATGAAGACTGAAGAGATGGACTAATCCTATTCTGGGTCTGCTGTCTTGTAGATCTTTTTCAAAGTCTCACCACTTAGCTTTGTGCCAACCTTGCTACCTGTGGGCCTCAGAAAGCCTCAGTACACCTCCCACCAACGGGGTGGGCTCCGCTGCCTCCATGCTTCCTTGGTGAGGACATACCAGGTGGTAAATGGACCAACATACTGATTTTCTTTATAAAAACATTGCTTTATGGTCCACCGTGGAGTCTGAGTTCCTTCCTGCAAGCTCAGCCCTTTCACAGGGTACAAGACAGCAACCAGCCAGCGACTTTACAACCTGTAGTCTTGCTATGGTGGGTGCGTTCAGACGGCACTGCTTCACAAGGTGACGCGTTGCAGTTGGCAGCTCAGACCTCCTCCAGTTTCTTGGTGCACCATTTGTGCCCTCAGCAGCAAATCCCAGCTCAGCACCGTCTCGTGGTGTGCTGCTGGTCCTGTCTGTCAGTGCAGAGGGGCAGAGTCCCAGCAGACCTATGAGCACTCTCAGAGGAGACAACAATGTCTTTGTGAGAGCTTTCTCATTGCATCCAGCCTTGTGTGCCCACAGACAGGGCACGCAGCAATGACAGCTCTCCTCTCAGTGGTCAGTGCTTGTATGAGGCTGTGCACGGGTAGCCAGGTGCTTTGTGTCACCTGCTGCTGCCCATCAGCCCCGCAGGAGCAAAGTTTCCAGGTCTGAGTACTGAAGAAAGCGCTGTCTGTTCTCCCATATCAGAGTAGAGATAAAGGTGCTTCTTTACTGCTGCACAAAACAGGAGGAGTGGAGACACCGTTTCAGATCTCCGAAGTCACTGACCTACTCTCAGGCAGCCACAGCCTTGCTGCAGGACTGACAAGAGATGTGGGAGCCCCACGACAGCCAGGCGTGTAAGAACATCTCCTGGGCCTGAGCAATTTCTTGCAGCTGCTGCTCATGTATTTGCAACCCTGCTCTGTCAGGCTCTGGAGGGCTGTCCAGCCTTCCTCTGAGGTGAAGGGAGCTTCTGGAGCACCAGTGGCACGCACTGTTCCCCTGGCACTGCTTAGAGACTCAGAGAACTGCTGCTCCTTCTGCGTGTAGCATTGTATTGAGTGATGGTGCTTCATCACCAGGTCCTTTCAGCCACAGTTCCTGCCCCTGGATTGATCTTAGAGATCTTGTTGGCGTCACCATGAGGGCAAAGCTTTTCCATCTGCTTCTGGTTCCCCTCCCCTCTCTCTGTGACCCCTGGCTGTGGCCAGGAGCACCTTTTCACTCTGACTACTCTGAGGCCTTTGTTGGAACCCTTCTGTCAGGAAAGTGATTGTCTTCCAGGTTGCTTTCTTCTCCATTGCTCCCACCCACGTTCTTTATTGTTCCATGGCTGTTTGACCATTCAGGCACCAGCTTGGACGACAAGAAACTGACAAGAAGAAAGTCTATCCCCACTGCATCCTTCCAGTATGGCTTCAGGTGACATACCAGAGGTGTCTCCTGGGGTCTGAATCCTTCCTTCCATCTGTGGTGCCTGGGATGAGGTCCTGGCTGTCGGGTGATGCTGGCAGCCTCTGGCCTGCCCCTCGGCACAGAACGGTGGGGTAACACAAGCCTTGGCCATCAGCTGCCTGCGCAGGTTTTCCCCGGCTGTACACCTCTGCTGCAGAGAGGGAGGTATGGCAGCAAACGCTCCTTCAGAGCCCCTGCAGAGCTTTGTGGGCTGGAAGCAGCTCGGGCTGCTGCCTGGGAAGGTCCTTCAGCTCCTGTGGGCTGGCTCTTGGTGGATGAACAGCGGTAGATGCAATGGGACAGGGCAGAGAGAGGGCCGAGCTGAGCGAGGAGCAAGGTGCTTGTTTTGCTCTCAGACGGCAAAGGGCTGGACAAGCCCTGCAAGGGCTCTGCGGTGCTTTGCAGGGCTGCAGCAGCACTGCTGTCACAGCGGGCACGGGGTGGGGGCAGGTGCAGGCGGTGCCTCGTGCCCTGGGTGCTGCGGGGCGGGATGCCGGGAGCGGGATGGGATGCTGCCGGGAGCGGGGTGGGATGCTGCCGGGAGCGGGGCGGGATGCTGCCGGGAGCGGGATGCTGCCGGGAGCGGGGCTGCGGGTGCGGGCGCTGACGCTGTGTGCCCCGCAGACTCCAAGGCGTACAGCTCGGACGAGGAGAAGCTGGAGGTGAAATCGGCAGCGACGCCGTGCAGCGAGCGGGAGGAGGAGAGCTCGGCGGGCGACAGCGAAGAGGAGCCCTTCCTGGACGGGGCGGCCGCGGCAGCGCTGGGCCCCAAGGGGAAGGGGAAGGGCGGCCCCGCGGCCGAGCAGCCCCCGCCGGGCTCCGGGGCCGGGAAGAGCCGGCGGCGGCGCACGGCGTTCACGAGCGAGCAGCTGCTGGAGCTGGAGAAGGAGTTCCACTGCAAGAAGTACCTCTCGCTGACGGAGCGCTCGCAGATCGCGCACGCCCTGAAGCTGAGCGAGGTGCAGGTGAAGATCTGGTTCCAGAACCGCCGCGCCAAGTGGAAACGCATCAAGGCGGGCAACGTCAGCAACCGCTCGGGCGAGCCCGTCCGCAACCCCAAGATCGTGGTGCCCATCCCGGTGCACGTCAACCGCTTCGCCGTGCGCAGCCAGCACCAGCAGATCGAGCAGGGGGCCCGACCCTGAGCGACGGGAGCTCTCGGACCGTGGGGCGGGCGGAGCGCCGGCAGCGGGAGGGGCCCGGGGCCGCTCGCACTCCTCTGTACATGTCCCTTATTTATTCCGTGTAAACTCTGTACATACGGTGCGCGTCCGTCCGTCCGTCCGAGCCGCGGGGAGCGGCTGTGCCCGCCGGGCCGGGGCCGCGCTGTCCGCCAGCGCCCGCCCGTGTATAGCTGTGATTTCAATAAATTATTTTCTATGGAGCTTCTTCCGCGATAACGCGCGGGGAGTGCGCGAGGTCAGAACGGCGGTGCGCTGCGGGCAGCGCTGCCGGGAGTCCGCCCGGCACCGCCGTCGAGCCCGGCCCGGTGCCGGTGCTGAGACGTGGGACGGTCCGGGACTCGGAGCGGTATCCCCGGGCCCGCCCCGCACGGCTGCCCCTTACCTCCGCGGCCCTGACAGCCAGTGCTGATGTCACTGAGATACACAGGCAGAGTAACTGAGGCTATGAGCGCTTCGGGGTCCGTTAGGTTCCTCCCTGCCCCAGCAGGGTCATCCAGAGCAGGATGGCCAACAGTCGGATGGGGTCGGAGATCCCACCGCCTCTGGATCTATGTGCAGAGCTCCTGCTTTCTATCTGCACACCCTCCAGGCACCCTCCTAACCACCACAAAACAAACAAAAAACTGATCCAAATCCATGCTACCTGGGGGAGGACCCCTTTCACAGCCCTTCCCTCCTCAGCAGGTGTCGGCTCTTAGTGGGGAGCACGGCCCCATGTCATGCAGCGCAGCTGTGCCCTGAGAGCCCTGCGGCTGTGGAGCACAAGGGGCTCCTTGCAGCACTGTTGGGACGGATTCTGTCTCTGCCCCCTGCATCGCTAAGCTGGAAAGGAGATGCAGCATTCTCCCTGCGGGCTCAGACTGCCCAAATGCAGCATCTGCTGGCATTCACTGCAGGTGAGGGGGAGGGGGAATCCTCTGGCAGCTGCCCCCACCACACTGCCCAGGGGAGGGGCAGTGCCCTTGGCAGAACTGCCTGAACGAGAGAGCCGTGCTCAGGCATCTTCTCCCTTCTTTGGTCCAGGTTGGGCTGAGGCACAGGACATTATCAGCCTTACACAGCTGCAGAAAGGGACGAATGCCACCTGCAGAACTCGCAGCAGCTCCTGCACAGGGCCTGGGCCAGAAAAGGAAGGGGCAGCAGCGGAGGGGCAGAAGAAAATGACTGCAGCAAAGAGCAGTGCTCAGTTACCATAAATGTGAGCACGTGAGAGGTGTGTGCTGCTGCCAATATAACCCTGTGTGGCACAGCCCCGTGCTCTGAAACCACAGCAGCAGAGCTGGAGCAGTGCCACTGAAAGGTATTGAAATGTGTCTTACGACGTCTGAGAACCCCCTTTTGTCACCTGGCACTTCTGGCTGCTGCTGCAGGTTGGTGTGTCCTTCAGCATCAGTTCAATATGTTCTCATCCCACCCCCCACCGCTGCTGCCATGGGCTCAGCGTACACAGCACTGCTGCTGTGGCTGCACCTTGCTCAGGGGCTGCTTGCAGACTGCACCTGCCCACTGGAGCTTTCAGCTGCTTCAAAGTTGTTCCTTGTCTTTCTTTTTGTTGTTCATGACAGACCAAGAACCATTATACAATGCAACCCTACAAATGCTGATGTTAACGTAACTAAAAGTGCTGCAGAGAGGCAACACTTTGGTGCTGGTGGAAGGGACAGACCCACAGCTGTCACCAGGAGCACTGAGAGCACTGAGAGCAGCACAGTGCTCTCACACAGTGCAGAGCAGAACTGAGCTCCCCATGAACACTGTGCACTGCAATAAGGTTTCTCCCTCCTGCACAGCACTGAGAAAAACACTGCAGCACTCCAGAGAATGCAGTGCGTGGCATTGCCTCCACCACACAACGGGGCTCCAGCACATCCCAGAGGTGCTGCTGGGGCAAAGGGTGCCCCACGAGCCAGAGCTGTAGGTGTTGCACCATTCAGGCTGGAGAGGGAGGAGAGCACCAAAAACCCAGGCACCAAGGGCCACGCTGCCGTGATGGAGATGTGTGGATGCAGGGAAACCTGTGGAGGTCTCTGCTCCATCTGCTCAAAGCTGTCTGTCAGGGACAGATGCTGAGGAATGAGTCCAGCCGACCCCAGGCATCTCCAGGGATGGCCATCCCACAGCACCTTTGGGAACCTGGTCCAGGGTCTGAAAGCTTTCCTGGCAATTTGTTTTCCATGTATTTAGTTGGAATTTCCCACACATCAGCTCGTGCATTGGAGCAGTGCCCTCGAGGGGGCACGAGCAGGAATGGGTTCTCAGGTGGGCACCCACATCCACACACAAAGTAAAAGACAGACAGAGATATAGATACACAGGCACTGTATGTACACCAGCAATTTTAAACTGAGACGGGAGGTTTAGGTCAGAGATTTTGAGGAATTTTTTCACACAGAGGGTGGGGATGCACTGGAACAGGTCACCCAGGGAGGTGGTGGGTGCCCCATCCCTGGAGGCACTCAAGGCAGGCTGGATGTGCTCTGGGCAGCCTGGGCTAGTGGTTGGTGGCCCTGCACATGGCAGGGGGTTGAAACTCGATGATCATTACGGTCCTTTCCAACTCAGGCCATTCTATGACTCTATGATTAACATGCAAATAATTATACTTGCATATGTATGTATGTATGTATAAAAAAACATTTTTGCCCTCATGAAGTTGGTTCCATCCTTCACCAGGGAATTCTTCCTGCACAGACCCTCTCATACATTTACTTGGAAAATGATTATTTAAGAATTGGGAAAGTGGCAATGAGTGATCTGAGGGGATGCTTGTTGGGCTCCTGTCAGGACAGCTCCTGTCAGGACAGGATTTTCAGTACAACTAACATGGTTGTGTGACTAACAGAATGAATAACACCAAAAGTATTGTAGCCAAGATATTTTACAGATGGTATAATTAAAAAGATTATCATGATGGAAAGAGACAAAGGACAAGGCTCACCTGTGTCCTAGGCTCACAGTGGGAATCCCCAAAGGGCAATCCCCATGGCGGTCAGCACTTAAATGGGCTCTGGGAGAGCTGGAGCCAGGCTCAGTCCGTTCTGGTCACACAGTGCTTCACCTGTGCTCCCATGGCTCAGTGCTCACCTCAGGTGATCCATCAGTGGTTCGGCAGTTCCCATACACACAGTTCATAACACGCTCCAGCAGTGAGCCCACAGGAAGAGCTGCTGTGCACACTGCTGCTGTGCGCTGCGTGGGCTCTCAGGACCTGCTCGGGTGTGCGGTGGAGCTGCTGGATGCTCCCAGCAGGGAACGCTGTGCTGGGATTTCCAGGGCTGCTGTGCAGGGGTGGTTGGCATAGGCTCCCCGACCCTGGAACTGGGGGGAGCCTGTGACCCCCACTGTGTGGGGCGTGCCCTTTGAGGTGACTTGCACTGTGCAGTGTCACTGCTGCCAGAACCCTGCTATGCAGAGAAGCTCAGCCTCCACGGGGAGAAGTGGCCTCTGATCGCACATGGGCAGGACAGGAACAATGCTTTTCCCGCTGGACTGGCACACAGGAAGGGTCAGGAACTCTGACCACCTGCAGCACCTCCACAGCCACAGCCACAGCCCAGCAGAGCTCAGAGAGCAGTTGCAGGGGGGTGGTAGCGGCTTGGCCGTGATGGCAGTGCAGAATGGCAGTGCTGCCCACAGCCTCAGCTCCCCCACCTCTGCTGCCCACAGCTCCCGCTCCACCATCCCCTGGTGCTGCCCCTCTGTACCCTCGGCCACAACCCCATGCTCTCCTCCCTGCACTTCTGTGCAGACCCTGCACTGCGCAGCTGAACTCAGCTCTCCTTGCGTTGGTTGCACACTGCATTGCTCTGCCTTCCCTGCACCACACATCCTCTCCCCAGTTCACTCAGGTGCTGCTGGGAGGGCACACGACCCAGCAAGGAGCTGCTCAGCCCCAGCCCCATGTCACAGTCACTGACGTGCTCTGGGTGCTGCTCAGCCCTTCCCCACTGCATCCATGTTGTGCCAGACCCTGCAGCGAGCATCTGTGCGGGCACCTCATCAACACTGCAGAACCACTGCTGGGGCAAACCTGGCGAAGGGCTGCGGTGGGGTGTGCTGACACTGCAGCCTCCTGTCCTGCACAGCTCTGTGCCTCACGGAGATCCCAAGGGGTGCAGACCTGGCTGTGCTGCGATGCGCTGGTGCAGCCAGCACTGTGCCTCGCCACAATGCAGCACAGGTGCTCTGCAGCTGTTCGGTGTCAATACTTGGGATGTAAGACACCCGTGTTTTCTGCTGGGGCAGCTGTGCCGCTCCCCAGAGCTCCATCTCCAGCCCCAGCGCATCCCGGAGCACCTCCAGGCTGTGGGGCAGCAGAAGCTGTGGGGCACAGCCCCTGGTGACAAAACCCTGACGCCCTGCCCTCCTGGGCCTTGTTAACTGCACGCGAACACCCGGGAGCTCTGCAGCGATGGGTGCATGGGGACAGCCCATAGGGACTGCACTGAGGACAGGGACAGCATTGCAGGGTGACAGCAGGCAGGCGGCAGTGGGGCATCTCCTGCCTCCCAACAGGGCAGTGCCACGCTGCTCCAGACCACAGGCAGCTTCACCTGCTGCTGCCCCGCAGTGCTCACTGCCCACCACGGCCCTGCTGCCCACGTGAGCTGGGAAGAGGGATTTTGTCCCTCATCTGAGCTCTGCCACATCACATCACTGCTGGCACAGGGGCAGCCGTGGCTCCCAGGATGTGGGCAGCAGCAGGGTGCCAGCTGGGCACTGCCACAGCCAGCAGGACACTGGGTTGGGTGTCGGTGCCGCAGGACCCAGCTGCAGTGCTGCGGGTGCTCGGGGCTGCGCACCACTACGGGCACTGTGTGGACTCAGGGGAGCTGCTCAGGGCTGTGTCCTCGCATGGCCCCACGGTCGTGGCCACAGCGCTGACTCCAGGGCCAACCCCGGGGGCTGAATGTGCCCAGAGCTGTGCCGGGGCTGTGCCCAGCTCCAGGACTGCGCCAGCAGAGCCCTGCACTGGGGGCACGGAGGGATTGGGGCAGGGCGGGATGGGAAGGGAGGTGCCGGGGCTGGGCCGGGCGGGATCCCGCACGGGAGATGATGTATGGGCAGATGTATCAGATCGCACAAGATAAACAAGCAGTGAATTTCATCAGGGCCCATCATGGCTTTAATTTGGCTGCCTAATGAGTCAGATCCAGCCGCGCAGATAAAAGTTGTCAGAGCCGCAGCCCTAATGAATTTCTTGCCACTTGTAATCAAGGCAGCTTGTCTGAGGGGGATGATTAATGGGCCCCAGAGGAGCTGCCGTCCCTCGGCTTCCATTCCCACTAATGCAGTCGCCAGGAAATTAACCAAACCCAGCACCGGGCCGGGGCCAGGGCGCGCGTGCGGCTGTGCAGGGCAGCGGAGGGCCCGGGCAGGAGACACAGAACGTGGGGCAGCCCAAGAGGGGCACCAGGGACGAGGATGGGGATCGGGACACGTGCGCACGTGAAGATGTTATGGCACCAGAGGAGGGAACATTCCTCACTCAGTCTCACAAGAGAGAAGTAGGGCTGGGAAGGGGCTGCAGTGGGGAACCTGCAATGGGGAAAGATGTTCTCTCGGTATTACACAGGACCGAGGGGTGCACAATCCTCCACCCCACCCTCGTGCCATGGCACAGCCCCCCAGGGGCCCAGCACTGCTGTCTGCAGCACTGGTGAAGGAAGAAGGGCTGAAGGTTCGTGCCAGCAGCACAGCAGAGCCCTCGGTGCAGGCAGGGAGCCCCGGGCAGCACACGGAGCCGTGCTGGCAGGAAGTGGGTGCTTTATTGGCCTTCATCTCCTTGGCTGCAGGTAACACACACAGGGCAATTCATGGCGAAGAAACACTATATACAGAGTGTCCATATAAATATTTCCAATGTACACTTTATACACAAGTGATGGAGACGTTCCACGTCAGCGCTCAAAGCCTCGGGGTCCCGGTGCTCAGCTGCAGGATGGCCCCAACCTGAGCAGGTGCTCCGCTCCTCTCTCCTGCTCAGCCACAGAGCAGCCCCCTGCAGTGGGACCCACGGGCTGCAGGCACTGTGCATGGCTGTGGGGCTTCAACCTGGTGGGACAGTGACTCTACAAAGACAGACAGACACGGATGGGCCCCAGGGCGAGCGTCCACTGCCCCTCTGGTAACCAGTGGGGCTGAGAGGTCCGTCCAGGGGCTGCAGGAAGGGATACTCCCTTTGCATCAGTGAAGGGGAGGGGCAGTACCAGCAAGGGGACCCCCCCATAATGGCCATAAACAGAGATGGGCAGAGGGCTGTGGCGAAGAAGCGTACACCTCCCACTGCCCCCCTCTTCCCCACTGCACTCAGGCAACTCATGGCCAAACGGAGGGCAGAGGGTCAGGGGCAGCACTGGTGCTCCTCATGCTGCTGCACAGGGGTGGGCAGCACCCCCACCACCTCCAGCCCTGCACTGCCCACGTGTGAGTGTGGTGGGGGCACAGAGGAACTGTCTCTCCTTCCCCTGTACCGGTCACGAGAAAGGGGTACTGAGTCCCCATCCAGAGTACCCTCTGCATGCAGACAGCGCTGGGCCTGCACAGGTCCCCTTCAGCCGCAGGGCCCCCAGGACGTGGGCACAGCACAGCTGGAGCAAAGGTCCATGGGGGCACACAGGGAACGGCCCTCGGCCCTCTGCGGGGAACTACACGGTGCCGGGGCCGGCGCTGAGCTCGGGCGGCACGGCAGCGCAGGTGTTGTTGTTGGCGTTGGCGTTGCGGCGGGGCAGGCTGGGGGTCAGCGTGGCACCGTCGCTGGGACAGCCGTGCTGCAGTAGGATGTCGATGCACTCCTGGCTGCCCGCACGCCGCGCGTAGGCCAGCGGGGTCAGGCCCCGGGCGTCCCGGCTCTTCACGTCCACCCCGTACTGCGCAGGAAGGAAAGCGGCCGTCAGCGGCGCCCATGGCACACGGCGGTCTCCGTGGCATTGGGGTGGGGGATGAGCACTGCTGCTGGGCTGGGGGAACCCAAGGGAGCAGACACCCGAGGGGCAGCCCCGGCAGCCCGAGTGCAGGTGCCGCAGCCTTACCCAGATGAGCAGCTGTGTGAACACAATGTTGGCCATCGCGCAGGAGAGGTGCAGCGCCGTGCGCCCGTCGCCGTCCCCGTACGTCTCGTTGACCTCCTCCTTGGTGCCGTGTGCCAGGAGCGTCACCACCAGGCGCAGGTCGTCCTCCACCACGGCGCGCAGCAGCTGCTGCCCCAGCGGGATGTCCGACTGTGGCAGCGGCACCAAGAACAGCTTCTGCTCATACTTAGCGCGGATCCAGCGCTCCTTCTCCTCCCTGCGGGCGGAGCAGGGTCACGGCTGTGCCAGCACACCTGGGCTGTGCCCCGGGGTGCGTGCGCCAGCACTGCAACCTCAGCATCCCATGTGTGCCATGCGCAGACACCGCTGCACGGCCCTCCGCAGTGCCACGTGTGCTCACGGCTGTCACCACGGCTCTGTGCACACCGTGCTGCCCCCGCCACACACCGGGCACACGCCTGTCTGTACCGACCCACAGCTCTGTGCACCTGGAGGTCGGGTACGAGCACGCACCCAGCACTGCCATCATCCTGCACAGTGACTCTTCGGGCCCCTCCACGCGCTGCCCCACGCTCCCCTGCCTGCCCAGGGCCGGCCTGCCCCGTCCCACAGCCCTTGGGCAGCAGGAAGGGCTGTGCTGCTGCGCACGGTGCCGCGGGAGTGTTATCGCTGCTGCCGTCTCCTGCAGCGAACAAAGGCTGTGGCAGCGTCCGTCCCGCCGGGGCCGCGGGGCCGCCGGATCGATGCGCGCCGTGCCGCCGCTATCTGCTGCCATTCTATCCATCTGCATCTGGCGGGCGGCCATCAATGCCCCGCGCTGAGCATGCTCACTGCCGCCGCCCCCTGACCCGCTCTCATCCGTTGATAAGCGGCAGAATGGGCTCTTGTTGGGATGAGTGACAGGAGAGGCGCTCCGATAGGGACAGACAAGGGCCTGAAAGGGACGCACCCCTGAGACCACAGGCACTGCCAAGTGTCTGTTAACCCCTTCTGCCTCGCAGCCAGCTGGGCTCCTGCAGCCAGCGCCTGGACATAAGCCCTGCTGGGTCCCAGCGGGTGGGACAGCACTCTCCTTGGGACGGGACAAGAGGGGGCTCCGGGGAGAGCTGGGAGTGGCCCTTTGTTAATTAAGTGGACACTACAGGAAAAAGCGGGACAGACCTTTTAGTGGGGTCTGTTATGACAGGACAAGGGGAAATGGCCTCAAATAAAAGGAGGGGAAATGTACACTGGATACAAGGAAGGAGCTGTTCACAATGAGGTGCTGGCACAGGCCCAGAGAGGCCGTGGGTGCCCCACTCCTGGAAGCACTCAAGGTCGGAGGAGCAGGCACTCAGCGCCCGATGGAGCTGAGGGTGCCCCTGCGCACTGTGGGGAGCTGGGAGGGACGGCCTTTAGAGGTCCCTTCCAACTCAAACCACTCCGTGATTCTGTGCTCACTCAGTGAGTGCTGCGTCCAGCTCTGGAGCCCCCAACACAAGAAGGACATGGAGCTGCTGGAGCAGGTCCAGAGCAGGGCCATGAATGTCAGCAGAGGGCTGGAGCACCCTGCCTGTGAGGACAGGCTGAGAGAGCTGGGACTCTTCAGCACAGAGAAGATAAAGCTCCTGGGAGACCTTACAGCAGCCTGCCAGGGCCTGAAGGGGCCTACAGGAAAGTTGGGGAACTTTTCATAAGGGCAGGTAGTGACAGAACCAGGGGAAATGTCTTTAAACTGGAAAAGGGTAGATACAGACTAGATATTAGGAAGAAATTCCTTACTGTGAGGGCAGTGAGATACTGTAACAGGTTGCCCCGTGAGGTTTTGAATGTCCTCTCCCTGGAAGCACTCAAGGCCAGGCTGGATGGGGCTGTGAGCAACCTGGTCTAGAGGGAGGTGTCCCTGCCTACAGCAGGGGGTTGGAATGGGATGATCTTAAAGGTCCCTTTGAACGCAAACCATTCAACGATTCTATGATGCTGTGACATCCCGAGAGCAGGCAGGACGCTGCCACTGGCACAGCTGTGTGTCTCTGCGGACTGCTCCCAACCTCCCTGCGTGCCCTCGGACCCCGCTGTGAGCAGAGTCCCTGCAGTGCCCGTCCCCTTACCGGCTGCTCTCGGGGGTGGGTTTGGGGTACCCCTCCACAGCACCCTCCCAGACGGCGTTGGCCAGCGCGTTGCCGATGGCGGCCATCAGGGTGAGCAGCTCCCCGGGCCAGTCATCCAGGTCCAGCGAGCGCACGCGGGACAGGTGCGTGCCCAGGTTGCGGTGGATCCCGGAGCACTCGATGCACATGAGGGCACCAAGGTTCAGGCTCGCCCAGTCAGGATCTGCAGGAGGTGACATCAGAGGGGCACGGCCAGCATGGGCACACTGTCGTGTCCCCTCCCGTCACCCCCGCAGGCCATCCCAGGCATCCCAGTGGCACAGGGGCGAGGACCCCAGGGATCAGCAGGGCAGAGGGGTCAATCCTACAGGGCCCTCCCCACCTCTAAGGACTTGGTCCCTGGGGAAGGGACAGCACAAGTCCCCTGGGGTCAAGGAGGTGGTGCTGTGCCGCCCATTCCCCCATTCCTCCATTCCCCCCAGCACAGTGTTCCTTACTGGGCGCGTCACAGTCCACGCAGAAGCTGTTTCCCCGCGCGGTGCGCACTGCCTGCATGGCCTGTGCATCTCCCTGGCTGCCCAGCCGTGCCTGCAACAACACCACAGCAACCTCAGGTGGTCCCACAGCATCTTCTGGGCCACCCCCATGGGCCTCCACCCCAGGGCCACCGGGAGCCCCCGTGCTGTGCGCCGGGGGTGAGCAGTGCAGGGCTCCTGAACCCTGGAGAAATCTGGGGGGAGCTGAGGGGCAGGGGCTGGGGGCACAAGGAACAGGGCTCCCCGAGGGGCAGAGCAGGGTGTGAGGGCTCCATGGGGCACAGCCGAGCTGGGGAGGGAACCCAGAGAGGTGATGGGAATGCAGAGAGGGAGTTCCATGGGAATAGGACAAAACCTGACTGGAGCAGAGAGATGAGGACGGATTCAGCCCAAGGCAGGAGTGGATGCAGCAAAGCAGACACCAAAGAGGAGGAATGAGGCCGCCCTTACCTTGTTCTTGCTGCTCTCACAGCCCTGCAGGCTGGCCAGGATCTGGCTCTCAATGGCCTGCACCCAGAGCTCCCGCTCCTCCGATGTCGAGGCCTCAAAGAGCCACGTCTGGCCCGTCAGGGACACGATGATGAACTCAAAGGGCTCGTCTGGCTCTGCAGAAGAAAGGCAGTGGCACGGTCAGGGTTGTGCCTGGTGGGGAGCAGGCATAGCAGGGACAGCGCTGACCCCAGGGGGGGAATGGGCAAGACGTGCAGGGGGACCCAGGGGTCCAAGCCAGCCCAGCCCTGCTGCATGGCTCCTCCTGGGCACACTTCCTCTGCCACACACCAGCAGCTGCAGCCACGTTCCCTATTGCCCTGGGCTGTGAAACACAGCCAACACTGTGGGAGCACTACTCTCCATGCACCTCACCTCCTGGTCCCTGGAGGAAGCTGCTGCCAATAGAAGCAGCCCCTCTGAGGACCCATCATCCCCAGGGCTGCCCTACACAGCACTGTGTCCACACCCCACAGCAGCCCTAAAAGACGCACCCCATTTTCAAAGCCCTTCTCTTGCTGTGAAGCACATGAGATCCAATTCCTTCGGAGAGGTATTTTTGGGGAGCCCCATGGGCTGGGTATGGCCATCCCTCTGTGGGCAGACTGGGCCCAGGGGCGGTGTGGAACACCCCTGCACTGAGATGCAGCTCCAGCCCGAGTGTCTCGGGGCCCCCATAACAACAAAAGCTGGATCAGAAACGTGGCCTCCCCCCAGGTCACTGCTGGGCTCCCCGCACTGCCTTCCCAGGCCATGCAGGGCTCAGCTCTGTGCCGGGAGCACCGCCCCACCAGCGCCTGCACCCACCTCTCATTGCCAACTCCGGTAGTTAGTGCAGTAAATGACTTAACTAAGCGGGGCCTGAATGGAATGACTAATAAACGTTATGTCACAGCACACGCTTCAGCTCATAGCAAAATGATTTGTAATTACCTAATTAGCGTTATGCAAATAACACCCTCATCTCCATAATGTGCCTTCCCAGCTCTCTATTAAAAGCAGAGTCAACCGCATGGCTCCGGAGGCAGTGCGGGGCCAAGGGCCCGGTTCAGGACTGTGCCTGGGGGGGTGAGCAGGACCTGACACACAGCTGGGGGCTTCTGCCTCAGGGAGGGCAGCGGGAGGATGGGGCCAGAGCCCACCTCCCCACTGTGCAGACAGCGAGCTGCTGGGCAGCTCTGGGGCTGGACATGGCTGTGCCCATGCATGTGCCCCATGGCTGCTGCTGAGGGAAGGCTCCGTGGGGAGGGACAGCTGTGTCCCCTTCCAGGCTCGCTCCTTTGGAGGAGCAGTGTTGGCATTAAGCAGCACTCACAGCTCTGTGCCTCCTTCTGCACAGCTCAGCCCTCACTCCAAACAACATGAAGGTAAACATCATCCCTGTGCCACGATGCAGTGCCATGCTCCTCACACAGCTCAGGGTCCTGTGCTCCTCTGGAGAGTAAAGCACGCAGTGAGAGCCAGCCCGCCCTCTGAGCTGCACCCTGCACAGAGCCCAGCAGCACCTGCTGGGGTTGGGAGCATGGATGGGGTCAGGAATTCAGGGCCCGGTCCCACACTAACAGACCCTGGAAAGATGGAGCAGCCCCAGAATGAGGGTCCCAGGTGCAGTGCTAGCTGCCTGCCCGCACCCAGTGGGATGGGGACACAGCTCCGTGCACCGCACCCTGCACTCAGCTGGGACTGCCTCTGGGGGAAGCTGCCAGCATCACCCTTCTCCCACCGAGATGGGAGGTGTGGGGCAGCACGGGGTGAGGCAGTGGGTGCCAGCAGTCGTGCTGCTGGGTTCGTCCCCTCTCTGCTGCCCTTTGCCTAGCAGGAAACGATTCTTTGTACAGCTCTGTCCTCTCCTCCAGCTCTCACCCATGGGGTGGACACCACAAAACCCTGCAGTCCGTGTACCTCTGACCCTGAGGGATTCACTGCACAAGCCCAAGCTAGTTCAAAAACATCAGCCCCATTCTTTTCTCTTGCTGTTCAATACCTCTGCACAGAGCACCACTGCAGCCCAAACCCTCCTGCACCAGCAGAGCTGGGGCAGCACATGCCTGCCCTGCAGTGCCCGCCCGCTGCTGGGGCTGCTCTGAGATTGGGGTCTCAGGCTCCCGAGCAGACAGGTGACACTGCTGGGGTTCTGGGGACGTTCTCAGCCGGGGGCATTCTGCAGCCCAGCAGCCCTATCCCAGCACCGCAGCCGCTCCCTGTGCACGCTGCCGGACCACAGTCCCATCCTCCTTTGTGCCGTGCGGATTCCAGCCCAGCGCCGAACAAAGGGCCGCTGCTCCCACAGAGCCCGCCAAGAGCAAACAAAGGGCGGCTGCTCTGCTTCCATCGCAGGCTCCTTCCTGCGAGGGAGAGCACCACGATGTCCTGCAGCAGCTCGGGGCAGCGCTGCGGGGATGGAGCTCTCGAGGGGCTCGGGGCGGCCGCAGGATGGCAGTGGGACGGGAGCAGAATGGCAGCAGAGCTGTGGGATGGCAGTGCAATGACAGTGAAGGCTGTGGGGTGGCAGGGAGGGCTGCCCAGGGCTGCTGCAGCACCCATCTCCCATCCTCTCCTCGCTCCCGGACCGTGGGGCGCTGGTGGGAGTCCATTATGCAGCTCCATTAGAATTAGTGGGCAGTGGAAATGAAGGAGTTCGCCTCTCTCCCTCTTGATGATTTTTTGATGATGTTTTAAAGACTGAGCTCCGTGAAGAGCTGCTGAGCAGAGCTCGGCACAACACGGCTCTGCTAATGGGCGTTAACCCCCCGACCCCGCTCCAACGCTGCCCGGCAGTGAGCGCTCCAAATGAGAGCAAAATTAACGAGGGCACCGCACAGTGCCAGGACGGGGCAGGGCATGCAGCACTCAGACACGGGAAGCAGCCACGTTACCATGCTGAGCAGGATGGGGGCTCCTGCGGGACACTGGCCCTTGGGGACTCACTGTCCCCAGCCCCACGGTACACACAGCCCTGGGAGGAAACAGCTGTCCACAGTGCTGCAGAGCAGAGCTGCCCAGAGCAGAGCTGTCCAGTGGAGCGCAGAGATGGCACTGGCACTTCGCAGCAGGGACCCAGGAGGTGGAAGCAGCACAGAGAGAAGGGAGAGCAACGGCTCCCAAAACACCTACAGCTCATTCCAAGGCATTGCCAAGGCCTATTCACCCAGCTCTCAGCAGGGGGATCTCAGCAGAACTGGTTCCTATGGGCAGCTTTAGCACCCGGGCCCGTCCTGCTGGGGAGGGCTCAGACCGCAGCGGTGCAGAACAGCAGAGCACAGCAGTGCCCTGCAGGGCCCCCACGTGCAGCCCAGGAGGGGGCACTCCCCAGCAGCAGGACTGCTCCCCTGGGCTGTGCCCCCCTGGCAGCCCCCGGCCCACAGCCCTGCTCTTCTGCTGCTGAGCTCCCGCGGTGCCCAGGAGCGGGCAGCCGGGCCCCCAGCCCCGGGATGCTTGTTTGCAAGCTGCCACTGTACCACATCATTATGAGGTGTTTGGGATATCAACAAATTAGCAGGCGTCTGGGAAGAGAAGGATGCAGCACCATTCGTAAATGTCAGCTCGCTGCCTCCTCATTTTGCAGATCATTAAACCCAATATTCCTAACCTGTATTAGTGCAACGGGGACGGGCTCCCTCCACAGTGACGAGCCGCCAGGAGAGCTGCACAACATTGCTATGGAGACCCCGCAGCGCTCCCGGCCCTGCGCCCCAGAGTCCTCCATACCCCCACGCTGAGCCAGCACCTTCTGCCCTGCCCTGCCCTGCCCTGCCCCACACTGCCCTGTCTCACACTGCCCTGCCCCACACTGCCCTGCCCTGCCCTGCCCCACACTGCCCTGCCCTGCCCTGCCCTGCCCTGCCCTGCCCTGCCCAAGGGACACGAGGGGCTGGGGACAGAGGAGCTGGGGACAGTGGGGCTTTGGGGCTCTATGCAGTGACATCCACAGAGATGTGCAAACTCAGCTGGGCAAGAGCATGCATCCCAGGACACTGAATGTATAGTGGGGAACAAGGAAGGCAGCTGAGCAGGCACAGCCAGGACTGGACGATGCTCCTCAGGGATGCATGGAGTGGCACTGAAGGTCCCCACAGACTGAGGCTGTCCATCTGTGTGTGTGGTGCAGGAAATGAAGGCAGCACGTGTGGCTCCAGGGCACCAACAGGGCGATCCCATGCACACACTGCGCTGCGTGGGGCAGGCGGGGGCTGAGCATGGCACGGAGAGCCCAGCACTGCAGTGAGCACGGCGCAGCCCCGTTCTCTCGGTTCAGCCCTGTGCTCACAGCCCAGCCCTGTGCTTGCAGCTCAGCCTCGCACTCGCAGCTCTCCCCCGTTGGCCCCGACAGCCGCTGACAGTTGGCATTAATCACGCACCGCGCCCCAACACAACTCTTTACTGGCCATCAATTTCCCATGGGTTTTAAAACTAAAAAACAAAGACAAAACCGCGTCGTTTGGCCGCCGCTGAGCAGCACATTAAGGGGCTGTCAGCTTCTCGCCATGCACCCTGCATCACTCTTTAAGCACATGAGAAGTTCATTATCCCTGGAGCTCTGGCAGCCGCAGGGATGCTGGTGCAGGGAGCGTCACGAAGGTGCTCCACTGACTCACGGCCCCGCGCCGCTGCCACCAAACAGAGCCACAGTGTGGGCACGAGGGTGGCACAGGGCTCAGCTGCCAGGGACGGGCGCTGCTGCCCACGGCACTCCGTGTCCCCGCGGTGCACGCAGCCCAGCACACGGTGCGGTGCCGTTCCTGGGGCGAGCCATCCCCCACAGCTGCCGGCAGCCACGGTGCTCCCGCAGCCCACGCAGCACTGCTCCGCTCAGTGACAGCCCGGCAGCACGCCTGCCACACTTTGCTGATGCTCCCTAGCAGCCTGACACCGCGCTCTCTTTAACATGCGCCCATGTAAAAAAGCAACAGCTCGTTTGATTTATGATACTTCAGAACAACTAAGATTCAATTGCTCCGCACGTCCCCAGCTCTGATTACCTCCTAAATGAGATAAACCGATGGCAATTTATCCCCAGACCTCACCAACTTTCCCAGGATGCTCACCTGAGCCGCGTGCCTGGCACGCACAGGTTGGGGCTGTCGGCAGCTCCTGGCCCTCCCCTGCTGCTCGCGCCCACCCGCAGGTCTCACAGTGGGGCTCTGCCGGGTCCTGTGCAGTGCCACTGCTCCTGGAGCCATCCTCTGCGTCGTCCCCACGCTCCCCTGTCCCCCCCAGCAGGAGCAGCACCGGGGGATGCAGGCTCGGACGCAGAGCACCGCAGCCCCGCTCTGCACGGCAGTTTCACACTTTCACCGCACAAGCTGTGTGAAAGCAAAGAGCTCGGGTGATCCTGCTGTGAAAGTACTGCTGGTAAATGTACACAAGCAGCTGAAAAAGATGCAGCGAAGACTCAGCCACACGGACACTGTCCGTGACATCAACCATCAGCCATGCCCACAACACGGGGCAGTGCCAAGCCCCAGGCTCAGCCCTGGGACTGAGTGCAGACATCAGGACGTGGGGATGGGACCTCACACGGAGGCTCATCACTCTGCTTTGCTCGCTGCTGCTGTGGCTTCTGACACGGACAGCCACGCAGTGACCTGGCTGTGGCTGCAGCCCAGCCCTCACTACGGCCCCCACACACAGACCCCAGCCCTGCCCCACCTCCTCCAGGGCTGCAGGTCCTGGGGATGGGCCCCGTGCTGCAGGGCCGGTGCTTCAGCCCCATGTTAGCAGGGTAGGCTGCGAGGTGCCTTCCAACCCAGACACGCTTCTCCCATTCGTATGGAGCAGAGACACACGGAGCACTCCCCAGAGCCATCCCCAAGGTGGATAACAGCAGCTTGCCACAAAGGACGGAGCAGGAGCCACGAGCTCACAGCCCCAGAGCTGCACGCAGCGTGGCTGCAGGGAGCAGCACGCCCTGCCCTGGTGCCAGGGGCTGCAGGCTCTGCGTGGTGACAAACCCAGTCAGCAGCTGACACCTCCACGGCAAACGGCGTTCCATGTGATGAGTGTGAAGCAATGCACGTAGAAGGAAAAAATGCCACGACTCCAACAGCTGCCAGGGTTCTGCATTAACTCCATGGGCCCGAGGCAGAGCTGGGTACCGCCTCACAGCACAGCACTGGGGCAGGGAGCAGGGCAGGGGACAGCAGAGGGCACTCGATGACCCCATACACTGCGCGGCACCGCCCGTCACCACGCCTGGCTCCCATCACTCCACCTCTCGAGGACACTGCCAACAGTGAGGGAAGACACGGGTGGGCATGTGTCTGCAGAGCTTCCTGTGAGGTGGCAGAAGGTGGGACAGGCTCGGACGCAGATATGGGGTGACAGCAGCTGTGCCCCCGCTGGGGACAGAGAGCTGTGGGACCAACACATCTCCTGGAGAAGGAATTCATGTAACTGTGAAGCTCTGAACTGAGCTCGCCGAAATGTGCCCATTTTTAATTACTCTCTCCACTAATTGTATTCAGTTTTGCACAGTTTCAGATCTTTGCCTCTGCACTTTTATGCCACAACACGCTGTGCAGCACTCCAGGACCAGACTGCTCCGTGAGCACCGATAACAGCAGCCCCTCATCCCTGCACGTCCCACCCCTCTTCCTGGTGAGCTGAAAGCTTTCACGCCCGCATCACAAACACAGCCATCAGCCCCAGTGCCACTTTGGGATCCTTCCTACGATGCTTCAGTACCTCCAAGCCCCTCACAGTGACCGGGTGGACCACAGCACTGCCTGCTCACATCCACGTGCAGCTGTAGGATCACTGCACTCCGACAGCCCATGCACACAATGTGCCTCTCTCTGTTTGCGAGGGTGCTGGGAGAGCTGCAGGTGTGGGGAAGGGCAGCGAAGTGCCCAAGAATCACCCCCACCACAGCTAAGCATGCACTGGTCTAAGAAGATGTACGTACAACAATACTTCTTGTTTGCCATGAGACATCCAGGGCACGTTACAGACCCGAATGGTGCTCGAGGTGCCCGAATCAAACACTGGAAGGGAAAGTCTTTCCCAAATGCAGTGTTGCTCAGGGGAAAATCAGCTGCAGTACACATGAAAAGAGAGCTGTCGAATGCCCCTACAGACCAACACCAGGATGCGTCCCGAGGGTGGGATGACAAAGAGCTGTTCAAGCACAGCAGACACAGCCGCAGGGCCGCAGCTGCCCTGGGTATAGGATGGACCACTCAGCCCCGAGTTACTGCCGGATCTGCTCCAACGCCTGCACTCAGCCCCTCTTCTTCAGCTACCAGAACCTCACCCTCAGTTGGCTTCCCGCAGAAGCTCAGACAGCTGCAGGACACAGAAACCTCAGGTGATGCTCAGTACCAGCACCTAAGTGCAGCACTTTGCAGAGGCCAACCACAGGCACAGGCCCTATGAGCTGTGTGCTGCACTGATCCCTGCCCATCACACAGCCCCGTGCTGCCATCACACAGCCCCGTGCTGCCATCACACAGCCCCGTGCTGCCGTCACACAGCCCCGTGCTGCCGTCACACAGCCCCGTGCTGCTGTCACACAGCACTGTGCTGCCATCACACAGCACTGTGCTGCCATCACACAGCCCCGTGCTGCCGTCACACAGCCCCGTGCTGCCGTCACACAGCCCCGTGCTGCTGTCACACAGCACTGTGCTGCCATCACACAGCACTGTGCTGCCATCACACAGCCCTGTGCTGCCGTCACACAGCACTGTGCAGCTCAGGCTCTGCTTCAGAGAACAGAAGCCCTCAGTGCCCAGCAGTGCCCAAGGGCCCACATAGTGTGCTCCTCCGTGAGCCCTGCAGCAGGCGAACGTCTCTGAAGGCCCTCACCCTGAGGCACAGCACCGGGGCATCAAATGGTGGAAGTGTGGCAGATGGAGAAGCACAAGATGCTGCGGTAGAGTGTCTGCACAGCTCCTACATGCCTAAGCACACCGGAACGACCTGGTGCGCTCCCAGCCCCGTGAAGACAGCCCATCGTCACGGCTACCGCTAAGACGTGCGCACAGCAGCACGATGGCAGTCCTGCTGCACCGCAGGTGGGACACCACGGGCAGATCCGGGGGTGACCGCTCCCTGAAGAGGCACCAAAGAGTTGGGCGGGAGCGCCCCGAGCCGCGGTGTCCCCCGCGCCGCGGAGCAGAGGCTGCGTACCTTCAGCCGCCGTGCTGGGGCCGTCGGGCCGCGTCGTCCCCGTGCTCTTTTTCCTGCGGTGCTTCTTCCTGTTGGCATGCGGCGACGGGGGCGGCTCCAGCTTGGGGCTGGCGGCGGTGGAGATGTTGGGGCTGGAGCTGAGGGAATCGGCAGTGCCGTTCGCTACGGACAAAGAGAGAGAAAATGATGTACGGCGGGACGGTGGCAGCTCCTTCCAGGGATACCCAAGGGTTCGGGGGGTGGCAGCGGTGCTCTGCTTGGCGCAGCTGCTCAGCCCCGACCCGCAGACGTGGCAGGAGCTGCACTGCTCAGCACTGGGACGGTTTGGGGCTGGCAGGTCTCTGTGCAGGTCCCTGGGCTGAGTCCCTTTGTGGGTCTCAGCGTGGGGGGGCCTGTGTGCGCCCCTGGCCCCTGTCACCCTGGGCACACTGCATGGGGACTCACCTCGGGGGGCTGCTGAGGGTCACTGCCAGCGCTGGGATGGATGGGACACGCACAGGCACCAGGCGGGGCAATGCCCGTTGTTTGGGAAGGGGCAGGGCAGCGTGCCCCCAGGTGCAGACCACAGCCCCGCTCCGCAGCACCGCTCCCTGCGCTGCCTCGCAGATGAGGGGCTGCCACGCTCAGGAACCCGAGCGCAATGGTCTCCATAGGCTCCCGATATGGAGCTGAAGAAGCTGCATCCCCAGCAGCAACGCACCAAATTTATCCTCAATCATACTGTTCCTTACAATTAATAGCAGAATTAGAAACAATCAGGGAGCTGCCTAATTACTGTCAATTAGAGCGCGCTAATCAAGCTCCGATCACACACACACACGCTGCCGCTGCACTCACCATTAAATGTCAAATTTCATTAGAGACCAGCAACAAAATCAAAAGCCTGACATTCAATTTCAGCAGCACACACAGCGCAGGCTTCCAATCAGCATAAAAATGCAGACTCCGGGGAAGGCAACGAGGCGCAGGAGCCCTCGCTGCACGGTTAACCCTCTCCGAAATGTGCTCCTGCCTCTGTGTGCCCGCGGCACCGCTCCGTCCCCGCTGCCCAGCGCAGCGCCCAGCGCGTCCCACTGAGCCCTGACTGCAGCTCCGGGGGTGGTGGCAGCAGGGGCTGAGCGGTGCTGGTGGCACTCGGCAGCACGGAGCTGCACACTGAGCCCCGCGTGCGCGTGGCCGGGACGTGGTGTCACAGCTCTGCTGTCCCCGGCCCCTGCTGGATCTGACACACACGAGTGGGGTGTTCCTCCTGCTATTAATCCATGGGGAAATAGCTCACCCTTGGCAATTGAGAGAGAGAAATCTAATAAGATCAGACCCCGCTTTATGGATATAAATTACCTCTGCTGTTTGGCAGGGTGGTACCTGCAGCAGGTGCAGGATGCCTCCCACCCCCCAGCCCAGCTCTGCGGGGACACGAACTTTCCCACCTGAGGGACTGTGGTGCATCCCCCCAGCACCGTCCGCCTGCTCCCACACCCTGGGCTGTGCCATACGTCGGGGGTGTGGGATGCCCACAGCCTGCACTGACCCTGTGCCCCCGCTGCACAGCAGCCATCACCACCACGTGCTCTCTGCACTGCCCCACAGACCATGGCACAGCACTGGGGCTGGGGGCCTGGAGGGCCCTGGTGGGATGGGGAGGGGGCAGGAGGGGGAACGCTCCCCTCACAGATGTACCACTCTTCCTATTACCCAGCTGCACAGCAGTGAGCTCCTGCAGCCCACCCGTGGGTCTCCAGGTCCCCATCTCACCACAGAACACCCCCCACGTGCACAAGCAGATGCTCCTGGGTGCTTCCCCCAGAGCAGCTGAGTGCCCATGGGCCATAACTGCTGAACACTGACAGCACTGGGGCAATGCCTGCGTCAGCTGTGCAGCCCTCCTCAGCAGCTCACCGAGGTGCACGTGGAGGAGGACCTGTGGGAGCAGCTTTAAACTAAGAGGGCAGATGTAAGTTGGGTGCAGGGAGGAAATTCTGCAGGGAGGCCCCAGGCAGCACCGCTCAGAAACGTGCGTGCCCCATCCCTGGAGGTGCCCAAGGCCATGGATGGGCCCCGGGCAGCCTGAGCGGGTGGGGGCACTCAGCCCCTGGCAGCGGTGGGGGCAGGGGGTCCCTTCCAACACAACCACTCTGTGACTGCACGGCTCTACGACCTCCCGGAGCGGTCTCAGGACCCCTGGCTCTGAGCAGAGGCCCCGCGCCCCGCCGGCCCCAGGCACAGTGCTGCAGCACAGCGGGGCCGTGGCTCAGAGCGGCCCCCCCCGCCTCAGCACGGCCGCTCCGTGTCCAGGGCGCGGGGTGGGGGGATCTGAGCACATTACTGCTCAGAGCTGCGCCCTTCCGCTGCCGTCGCCGCGCTGCCCCATCAGCAGTAACAGTCTGATTAATTCGCTTCCAGCAGGGAGCTGATGGGGCCAATGATGGAGCCGCTGCATCAGGCGCGCTGAAATTGATAGTTTTTCACAGTTACAAATGAGGAGCCTCCTCAGCTGCAAATGGCGCCCGCACAGTCGGACTCCGGTAATGATCATAAAGAGGCTCTCTTTAAACTGCGAAAGCCCCTGGGACCGCGCGGGGGGGCGGCAGCCGCGCTAATGAGAACTACAAGGGGCGAGCAGGCATGGAAATGGCTCCTCCACTCTTGATGTGCATTTAACTGCTTTTTTAGTGCGGCGGCAGAGCCAGGAACGAAGGAGTGATGAATGCAGCACAAAAGCATTTATTTTCCAATTCGGCAAAGTGGCTACGTTGGGAAATGTATGAATTATTTTAATTCACTCAACTGTCCTGAAACACCGCGGAGCGAGCGGGCGCGGGGGGGCCGTGGTGTGCACACAGAGGACGGGATCGCCGCTTTGGGTTCCGCCGCCCCAAAACCTGGAGCGGGCGGGCGCTAAGAGCAGCCTCTGCTGCCCCCAGGCCGTGCCGACCCTTCGCCGGGGCCCACCCCAAAGAACCTCCCGCAGCCCCGCGGGGCCGCAGTGCCACTCACCGGGGTTGGGGCAGGAGCCAGGCAGCGCCACGGCCTCGCTCCACTGATCGGCGCTGGAGACAGAGTAGGAGCGCTGGTGCATGCCGTCGGGCTTGGAGCTGAAGCCCACCAGGTTGATGCCGCTGATGGAGCGCTCCGAGTGCAGGGACGTGCTGCTGGTGGAATGTGGGGCGCCTGCAAAAGAGCCGCCAGGTCAGCGCGAGCCGAGGGCCGCCCTGGGCAGCGCCGATGCCACGTGTGTGTGTGTGTGTGCAGCTGCCCGGCACCAGGGCTGCTCCGGCCCTCTTCTCCTGGAGGTGCCCACGCAGCACCGTGCAGGCGCCCAGCACGGCACGCTGAGATGCACAGCCCCAGCACGCAGCCTCGCCTCAGCTCGGTTCTGCAGTCCATCACCGGGCCTGGTCCCCACCACGGCGACAAGCACCTGCACCCACCCACAGCCCCACTGCCCGTCCTCACACAGCTCCACTGCCTGTGCACCCCCAGCACAGAGCACGGCCACGGTGGGGGTGAGTGGAAACCCCACGGAGGACATCATAGGGACACACGGGGGAAAGGTCTCTGCCCCCAGTGGGACCCCCGGAGCTGCAGCACAGGAGCTCAGAACCCACAGAGGAAAGTTCTGCAGAACAGAAACAGTCAAAGAAGATGAGACCACCTTGATCTGAAACGTTTCTGCATTACAGACAAACCCCAGGTAACCGCACGGAGCTGCACGTGCTGCTGAGCACTGCCAGCAATGTGTCCGGGGGAGGGGGGCTGACCACACCTGCCACTGCAGCACAACCCCACACCTCCCCTGCTGCCCCACTGCGTGAGCTCAGCTGCTCTCTGTGCCACATGGCTGCACCTTCCCCACGTGCACTGCCAGGGGTTGTGCATGAGGTTACAGCTCTGTCCCCACCATTCCCACAGGGCCTTCAAAACGCGATGCAAATGTCACCAGTGCTGGAGTGCTGCCCGTGGCTGCGGAGCACCGGGACCTCCGTTCCAGAAGCCCAGATCTCCCTTACAGAGGGCAGAGGCTGTACCTGGCAGCCAGGGCACGAGCAGAATGGGGGACAGCGTGAGTGCCTCCCTCCCTTGCAGCTGTGGGGCCAGGTCCCAGCGGAGCCATGGGGCCAGGTACTGCAGACCCACAGCCCCAGTGCAGTGCCACTGCTCACCACCCTCAGCCCCACTGCCGTGCGCTCCCCCTCCCTGCCTTGTTCAGCGCCACAGAAACACGTGTAAAACCATGACACTGACTTTGCCTCTAATTAGCCCTTAATTTACAAGACACACTCGGAAGGGTAATTAGCTGGCGCTCCGCTCTTGACTGCCGCATCCATCTCCTCTCTCCTCCTCGTGGGAGGGAGCCTGCTGCCACCAGAGCAGGGACACCACGCTCCCCTGGGACTGGGAGGGGATGGGCCCTGGGAATGGCTGCTGAGAAGGGATGGGATGGGATGGGATGGGATGGGATGGGATGGGATGGGATGGGATGGGATGGGGTGGGATGGGATGGGATGGGATGGGGTGGGATGGGGTGGGATGGGGTGGGGTGGGATGGGGTGGGATGGGGTGGGGTGGGATGAGGGGGAAGGGGATGGGATCCCCATCTCAGCTGGTGCAGGCTGTCCTGTGCCATACTGCATGGGCAGCACTTGTGCAATGCACAGCAGGGAGCAGAGGATGGCAAACAGCACAGAACATCGCGCCTGGGGAAGTCCTGCAGCAGAGGGGAGTGCCCTGCAGTGCCACATTTCCCAGCACACAGCGGGAGTGCTCCTTCCTGCAGGCACTGCCCCCAGGAGCAGTGCAGGCACGCAGAGCACCCACCAAATGCTGTGTCCCTGCAGTGCTGCCAGAGCCCTGCACCCACTGCCTGCACTCCCCTTGCCCCAGGGACGTGCAGGTTGGTCCAGCAGGCCCAGGGGGCCCCGAGACCCCGTCCTCTCAGATATTGCACCACCTGCAGCTGCCTGGCGGGATCCTTGTACATTAGGCAAAGTGAAAAGGAAACAGAAAGCCACGTGCAGTGCACTGCCTGCGTCTCTGAGCACAGTCCCCCCGCAGTCCATCAGCACAGCTCTTCCCATCACTGTTTGTGCAGAATTCAAACAACAAAGAGTTTTGTGTCCATGTGTTGGTGTGACCTCAGCAGCGGACACGGCTTCGTGCTGCCTCGTGAAGCAACAGATGACACGGCAATAAACGAAAGAAGATCTGAAAGCTTAACATCCTCTGTGCAGAGTGCCCCTCCAGTGCATGGAGCTCTGTGCCCAGTGGGGACTGCCCATCAAGGTGAGGACGCACAGGAGCTGTGTGGGCATGGAGGAGCAGCCCCAGCCCTCAGGTTCCCCTCCCAGCAGAGCTGCCTGGGGCTGCACAGTGAGCGCTGGAGGTAGAGGTCTCACAGGGACATCACCCTGATGATAAGAAAACCCCACCCTACAGCGCAGCGCTGGGAGCTGTCCGCAAACCCCAACCCAGAGAGACAAGAGCTCCCACCCCCCAGTAATGGCATTAGGGCGCCTGTTGTCACCGTACTGCCGCTTATCCCCGCGGCTCGGAGCCCTCCCCCAGAACAGCTCCTCCTGGAAGCAGCCAAATGGTGCTGGCTGTGACGACCAGCAGCACTGCCCCGGGGTGCAGGAAGTGATGCTGTGATGGTGTGAACGGTACTGCAGTGCTGGCAGTGACCATCGCGGCTCTTCCTCTAACGTGCTCCCACTACGTATGTTTTAGAAAATCACTTCCTCACCATTACCATACTGTCTGCGACACAGAAATCACAGTCACTCCTGGTAAGCTGTTCCAATGGTTAATTGCTCACACTGTTCAGATCTGCACCTTATTTCCAGTCTGAACCATCTCGCCTCAGCTACTGCTGGATGGATCTTGTCGTCTTTGTATCTGATAGAGCTCTCCATTATCAGATTCTCACTCCTATCTTGGTACTTACAAACAGTGCTGAAAAAATCTCAACCTCCTTTTCTGAGGAAGTGATGAAGCACAGAGCTCCCTGCAGCTCCCCCTGCACAGCGTGGGGCACGCGGGGCACGTCGGTCCCGCTCTCAGAGCCCTGCGAGTCCCCCCACCCCAAACCACAGTCACCGCTGACACCTGAGGAAGACTCCAAACACATCTTCCGAAACTCCCGAACTAAATAATTCACAGCCGCTGATTCCAACACGCCCGCATCTCCTACCTGCTGTTTAATTTGCTTCTAATTACAGCTGGAATATGAAGAATTCATCATTCTGTGCTAAGATACATCATCTCTCCCCTTCCCAGACACCAAACAGAAGTGTTTACTGAACACGTGGTTCTTTTCTTTATTAACCGCTCTATTATTCCCATACAGTAATGAACCAACGCTGCGTTAGGATTCATTAGTTCCTAATAAACTTGAAAAAAACTTTTTGCTGTCTGTAGCTGCGGCGGTTCCCTCCTGCAGCCCCTGTGTAATGGTGACGTGGGCTCCTGCAGCCAGCAGTGCTGGGAGGAGCACTACAGATCCCACTTCCATCAGCTGAACTCACACATTATGGGGTCTGAACAGATCCCACCTCCATCACTGACTCACACATTATGGGGTCTGTACAGTTCCATTCTATCAGCTGAACTCACACACTGTGGGGTCCGTACAGATCCCCCCTCCATCACTGAACTCACACACTGTGGGGTCCGTACAGAAGGTGCAGGAGTTGCAGTGTACACACAGTGTCTGCTCGTGGAGCCACAGAACAGAACACGGCCGCAGCAATGGCACTGCTGTGGTACATCTCAGTACCACAAGAGAGGAGGAAGGAGGGGTTCCTCTGCAGGAGAAGGGCAGCAGATGAGCACTGCCAGGCCCAGCTGCTCAGAGCTGACTGTGTTTGCACACTCACATATACTGCTGCCAGCAGCACGCGGCCCGGTCCTCCTCTTGCTCTATGCTGTGCATCTGCCATGACCCAGACAGAGGGAGTGAACAGTTCACATCTCCTCTAACCCAGATTAATGCTTTTAAGTAGTGCAGCCTCTTTTAACTTTTTGCTAACCAGTAAAATGCTCCTTTTATCCTCCTAATTACGCTCCATACTTCTCCCTGTTTCTTTTTCCCCAAAGATCTGTCTCTAATTGCTTTCAGCTCGGTGAAATTGGCTCAGATATGTATTTTTGAGCATGTGTGTGGGTTTGAAGCTCCGTATCTCTGCTCTGAGCTCTCCTCTGCCCAGCACCAGCACCACATCGGGGTTACCCTCCCTGAGCCACCACTGCTCTGTGGCTCTGAGGTCTCTGCTCAGAGGAACACAGTGTCTGTGCAGTGCTGTGCCTCAGCACAGTGGGCTCAGGACGGCTGCGTGGGTCCTCCTGTGGGTATCGCTGTGATAACGTTACTCATTCTCCCCCACATTACAGCAGAAGACTTCAGGAACCATTGCTGAGACACTGCCAAAGTGGTGGAAAGGAGAAGCAGGGAGTGGGTGAGGAAGAAGTGCTGCTGGTTTTGAATCTCTCTTCTGCTCCACTAATGTGACCATGGGCTGCACTCAGTCCCCACAGAAACCTGCCATCATAAGCTACAGACAATGTGCATATGAGCAGGGCTGCCTACAGTGCAAAACCAAAGGCACTGCACAGCTGAGAAGCTCAAAAGAGATCAGCACGGCTGGGGCAGGGGCTGCCAACGATGGCATCACGGTTGTGGTGCTGTGCATCACTGCCTGCCCTGACAGCCAGCAGCACAGCCGAGCCCAGAACACTGCAGTGCACAAAGAGAGCACAGCCCCTGCACGACACACAGCACAGCACACCCCGAGGCCCAACAACAGCGCTGAACCATGCGGGCGTGCAGCACAGGGAGCTCCTGTCCCCAGGGGGACGTGCTGCCCTGACCCCCTCCTGCAGTGCTCTGCGGGGAACAGAAGGTGCACTGCAGAAGGGAAAGGTCCTCAGCCCCCTCCAAAGACCCCAGCTGCCCATTACCCAGCTTCCTTGGCAGCACCGGGCAAGTTATTCAGGCCCACATTTTCACAGGTGGCTGCTAATGACATCCCTCCATTTTTCCAGGTGCCCACGGCCAGATGCTCAGCACAGCAGCCCCCGCCGCCCCGCGCCCATCTGCCTCCCCCAGCACTGCCCAGCCCCACGCAGAGCTACAGCCAGCTCCTCTCCTCCACACCTCCCCAAAGCCGCCGTCCCTGCTCAGCCCTGCAATGCACTGCTCTGCCCCTTCAGTGCTCCAGCAAGCAGCAAGTGTATCAAGTCCCAGTAATTGTCTCTAATTAGGGTCAATGATTATCCTGTTGGGCGGGAGCAAATCAATCTCTGCTCTCCCCCTGGGGAGCAGGGGGCTGAGCAAAGCACGGCGCAGTGTGGGCACTGTGGGTGCTGCAGGGGCAGCACGGAGCACAGCTCAGTGTGGATGCTGAAAGCTCTGCTGTTTGCATGCTGAAACTGGAGAATAAAAAGGTAGGAGGGCTGGGAGTGCTTTAAGACGGCTGTGGACGAGGTCAGGAAGTGGAAGAGGAATGTCTGAAACTCTGTCACACCGACGAAGCATTTGGAGGCCGTTGGAGAGCTCAGCCCGACCACAGCGTGCAGAGCACTGACACCTCCCCAGCAGCACAGCTCTGGATGTGTGCAAGGAGCACGGGGACGGGGAGTGCCCCTCCATGAGATGAAGGGCAGCAACAACACCCTCAGGAAGCCCTGCGGGTGCTGGGCCAGAGTGAGAGCAGCAGCCAGAGCCTGGAAAAGCAGCTCGGAGCACGGCTGCGGTGCGGGGCAGGGCAGCGGGCAGCACTTACACTGTGCACACCCATCCCCACTGCTTCGCATTCGGGACTCATCCCCGCGCTGAAGGCAGCGGGTAAACATGCACGAGGTGTCGCCATCTGAGTGCTACAGTGCGTATTTGTAATATAAATACGAATTTGCACTATTTTATACATGATTCATGATGAAAAGTATTAATTACAGACAAATTCAATCTCTGATCTGCGCTTCGCTCCCAGACTACAAAGAACCCCTGAGGGATGGGGGTCCCGCACGGAGGAACGCCCGCAGCCCCGCGCTCCTGTCCCAGCACTGCTCTGCGGCCCCAGGGCCCCGCTCAGGGAGGCACCGCACCCAGCACCTGGGGCTGCAATGACTCGATGCAGGGGAGCACCAGAGATGCAGGGGAGCACCAGAGCATTCCAGCAGTGTCCATAGCAGAGAGACCCCCTGAGGCACGGCTGCAGGTGGAACCACGCAGTGCTGCTGGGTGCTGTGCCAGCTCCAGCGGAGCAGACCCCCAGCCAGAGAGACTGGAACTGGGGGAGCACTCAGATTCCTTCTGCAAAGCCCAGAATGGGCAGTGAGATAGGGGGCCAGGGGACTGCGGCTCACAGCAGGTCACGCTGCAACAGAGAAGCAGCCACAGCTCTCCCTGCACAGCCACAGCTCTGCAGCAGAGCAGTCAGAGGGCCACGGGGGCTCGGAGCCCTTCGCACACCACTCGGTGCCCCACATCCCTGCGGGCACGCAGCACTGCGGGGACAGTCCCTGTGCTCTGCAGCCCTGTGCTGCGCGGTGCCCACGTGCAGTGTGCAGGGAGCAGGGGCAGCTCTGAGCACTGAGGTTCCCTGTGCCCCCAACCCTCCCTCCGTGTGATGGAGCGATGGTCCCAGCACTGCTCTGACCGCCCTCTGCTGCTCTGCTCCCTCAATGTCACTGTCCCCCACGGTGAGCAGCGGTGTGCCAGGGAAACAGGTTTTCCCTTTTCTTTGTTAATTCTTCCCTCATTACATTTGAAATTCCACAATCAGTGTGCACTGTAATTGTCGAATTTGATGCTAATGATTAATGAATTAAACATGGATCCATCAATTAGTCCTCGGAGAATAATTCTGCATAAAGCAGCGGATAATGTAATTACAGTAACAAAGATAATGAGATGTTAACATCGACGGAGCCCGACGTGACATGATCACAGCAGGCGCAGCACCCGGCCTGGGGGAGCCAACCCCTCGTGCTGCACGGAGCATGGGGGGCAGCGCAGGGCGGGGGGGCCCAGTGCAGGGCTGGGAGGGACCAGGGACCGTGAAGGGACCGTGACACGCCGCGGGATCACGTCAGGCTGAAGGAATGGCACCTATGAGACTCAGAACACTTCTTGGACTGTTCGTTATATTAAGGAAAACATTTTATGAATGCTAAGAACCACGGACTGCCTACATCTGCTCACCGCTGACACCATGAGCACGCTGCTGGCCCTCATGCACATCAGTCCCAACGCATTCCCATCTCAGCGATGAGAGATTCTGCCTGGGACATGCAGGAAGGAAGCTCTCCCTCCTTCCCTGAGCATGTGTGGATCTCCTCAGAGCTTGCACTGCTCTGCAGCCCCTGCAGTACCCCACAGCATCCCGCAGCACCCAGCACTGCCCTGCCCTGCCCCACACTGCCCTGCCCCACACTGCCCTGCTCAGCCCTGCCCTGCCCTGCCCTGCCCTGCCCCACACTGCACAGCTGCTTTGCTGCCCAGCTGTGTCCTGGCACTGGCTCAGAGCACTCAGCTCTGTGCAGATCTCAGCTACCACGCTGCCCCTGGTCAGCCCTTACCAATACCATCTCATGGAGGAACTGAAGCCAGGAGGGCACTGCATAGGAAATGAAGAGTACACAGAGCAAAGCAGAGGCCGCTCTGCCAGCACAGCCCGTGGGGGACCCAGTTCTCAGTGAGCGATTTACAACAGCTCTGATGGCATCCTGATGGACATCCAGGGCATGAGGAGCCGAACAGAACTGCAGCCATATGAAACCACTTTTAAGGGAGGACAGGATTTTGGCCAGGAGCCAACCTTTGCACCACATCTCACAAGAGTTACACCCCCATGGATGGTTTAGCACTGACAGATGAAAGGGAACCATTGATCCTTATGGGTCCCTTCCAGCTCGGGATGTTCTGGGACTCTATGGCTTCACACCTCTGCATCTCTGCAACGAAACGTAGAGCTGAGCCAGACATGGGCAGCAGATCCCAGTACCAACAGTGCGACAACGCCTGTGCCTCTGAAGCAGTGTTTGCACAGAGAATGTGTGGTCTGAGCTGAACACTGCACTGCCCACGGTGCCATTACCTGGAGATGGCCACGGGCACAGCACTGCCGTGGGTACAGTGCTGTGGGTACAGCTCTGCAGGGTGTGCTGCACAGGGACACAGAGCAACGGGGATCTCACATTCACTCATCTGATGCCAGCATGGCCCACAGCACCCACCCAGCATCATCCCAGCCCCCACACAGCAGAGCACACGCGAGCGGATCAAAGCATCTCTTGCAGGAAGGTATCTGATCTCATGCTAAAGGCCTCACGCTGTGCTGAGCCCACCACCCTCCTGGGAGCTGCAGCTCCAACCGCAGCCCTGCGCTGCTCTCCTCAGGCTGTGGGGCTCCGGGCAGCAGTGGTGAGGAACCAACACACATCCCCACCACGCCCCAGCTGGGAGCCCGGGGCAGGACGTGGGGTACATGGCTGCAGGGTCCATCACTGACGGGAGCTGCTCAGTGCAAGTGTGGCACAGCTCACAGGGTTCACAGCTCACAGCAGAGCCTGCACTGGGTGCTGCTGACCACAGGAGCCAGCACTGAGCCCCCAGGACCCTCCGAGCCCTACGTGTGGTGGCTGCTGCACAGCGACAGTAATCCCAAAGCAGCCCCCTCACATCCTATGGCTGCAGGAAAAAATAAGAAGGAAAAGGAGCCACGAGAAATGGGAAGGAGCAGAATAGAGCTTTCCATGATCAAGAGACATCACTGACAGAGGTTTCCATCACTTCATGTTGCAGCAGCTCCCTCCATACGCAGCAGCTCATGCAGCTCATGCCGTACTTAGAGCCCGGCAGCAGCCACCTGGGGTTAACCCACAGACATCGGCACGCACCAAACGCATTCAGAACAGTGAAAGCAAAGAGCAGCTCCCACTGCTGCTCAGCAGAACCAGGCACTGCCCCTGCACTGCAGGAAGGGCAGCACAGCCCAACCAGTCCAGCAGCATCTCCAGAGATCCCCCAGCCCAGCCCCCCAGAGGTCCCCTCGAGGGCAGGCACGAGGTGAGGGCACGCTGCTGGCTCAGTCAGCCTGGGCTCAACCAACCGCTGGTCGGCCAGGACCCCCAGGTCCTTCTCTGCACAGCTCCTTTCAGCAGCTCAGCCCCAACCTGTATCAATGCTGTGATTATTCCTCCCAGGTGAAGGACCCTGCACTGCTCTTGCTGAACTCCATTAGGTTCCTCTCCACACGGATCTCAGCCCACCCAGGTCCCACTGAATGGCAGCACCGCCTTCTGGGGCTGTAGCCTCTCCTCCCAGCTCTGTGCCAACACCAAACTTCCCATCCCTTCATCCAGGTCGCTCATGAACACGCTGAACAAGACCGGATCCCTGGGGAACACCGCTGGCTGCAGACCTCTATCCAGACTGCACTGCTGAGCACAGTGCCCGGAGCTGTGCCACCACTCCCACTGCAGCTCACGGCTCGGCCGTCCCACACCTCCTCCACTTACCTACGAGGACATCATGGCAGGCAGTGCCAAAGCTGTGCTGAGGGCGCAGCACGGCCACTTACCCGTGCCGGCCGCCAGCTGCGTGCTGCTCCGCTCCTTGGCCAGCCCGTTGGCCTTGGGGCTCGCGCCGGGTGCCGCCGCCGTAGCCCTGGGCAGCCGCTTGCCGGGCACCTTCACCGTGGTTCTCAGCAGGTCGATCTCCTTCCCGTGCACATTCTGCATGTAGTCCTATGGCAGAGATGGTGCAGATCAGCCTCCACCCAGCCCGCTGCTCTCAGCCCCTTTCTCATTCACTCCATCCAGCCAACGCCTGGATCCCCCCCTGCAGCGGCTGCAGCGCTGGGGGTGACGGGTGCCCATCCCACAGTCCTCAGGGCCCCCGGCCCACAGCCACCCCAGTGCTGATGCCCACAGCCTGCAGGCAGCCTGGGACGTGGATGGAGGGCCTGGACGCTGCTCCAAGCCCTGGGCTGGGGCCTAGGAGTGCTGGGTCCTGCTCCCAGCGCCTGTACAGTGAGAGCAGGTCAAGTCGGTGCCGTGAGGAGCTCTTTGTACTGTCCCTCCTGGGGGTGGGGACAGATGGGGCAGAGGGGCATGCATGCAGCAGGCAGGTCCCAGCTCCTGCATCCTCTGTGCTTTTAATCACAGTGCCCAGGTGCAGCAGATGACAGTGCAACATAATGTAGTGTGGGTAATGTGACGTGGGAACTCCAACTCAGGTCCCCACTGGAGTGAGTCAAGCCCAGAGTGACACAGCTCAGCACAGCACCCTCTGCATTGCACCTCAGTGGCTCTGAGTCACTCCACACTCAGCACTTCCCCCACTGCCGGCACAGAACTGCACAGCCCCCGACTGAGTGCCGACTGAGAGCACTGCTCTGCCCCCCAGCAGCACCCACCCTCAGGCAGAGCACGGCTGCAGTGCTGTGCTGGGAGCTGTGCCCGCCCCATCACAGCCATCCTACTCTGCTGTGCTTCCCTGGGCCACACACCCAAAGGAAAGCCCCGACCCTGCGGTCTCCGCAGACCCCAGGGAGTGTCAGCCCCATCCCGACTCTGGGACATCCAGGCCTGGGGGCAGCCCCAGTGCTCTGCTCCATGATGGGCAGATGAGAGGCAGCAGCCGTGCGGGCTGAGCTGCAGCTCTGGGCTCGCTCCAGTTCACAAGGAGGTCACGAGGGGCTGGCTCCGAGCCGGTGCAGCATGAACCCGCTGCTCCAGAGCCTGGAGAGATGAACACAGCCAGCAAGGAGCAGCAAGGAGCAGCAAGGAGCAGCCAGCGGCCACAGCTCCTGGCGCCCCGACCCACGCAGCTGTGGGACACACACACACACCTCAGGGCAGCTCCCACAGCCCACGCAGCCCAGCACTGCCCCGCACCGACCCCGGCCGGGGGGGCCCAGCGCAGCCCAGGGCCGCAGGATTTCCCTGGCTCAGCACAATCCGGCTGCCTGCCGGAGAGAGCGGTCACCGGCGCTCCGCTTTTATTGCACGCCATAAAACAGCAATTTCTTCCCAAGCCTCCTCGCTAATTACCCAGCCAGTTCTCTCATTTCATTTTATTACTGGAATTAACAACGAGTTCAAAGCGTGGAAAGCTATTAAGATGTGTGATTAAGCCACATTCAATTAGTTTCTACAAACAATTTAATTGATGTTGCAGATAGAATTAACAGAAGGTGATTGTGTGAATGGCTCCACTGGCTGCAAAATGGGAGCTGCTCCGCTCGGCTCCGCGCAGCGCAGCGCGGCCACGGGCTCAGCCCCACGGCACGAGCACCGCGCACGGCCCGTGGAGGTGGTGGCACCGCACCGCGCAGGGAGCACCGCCCGCTCCTTCCCTGCACTGAGCCCTCGTGGAAAGGTGGGGGAAATGCAGATGCAGGGAGCAGATCGGAGCTGGGAGCCCCAGCACAGCCCTGCTCACATGCACAGTGCTGAGCCGTCACAGCCCTGGATGGGAGCTGCTGCCCGCTCACCTCAGTGCCATCAGCCCCTGGATGGGAGCTGCTGCCCGCTCACCTCAGTGCCATCAGCCCCTGGATGGGAGCTGCTGCCCGCTCACCTCAGTGCCATCAGCCCCTGGATGGGAGCTGCTGCCCGCTCACCTCAGTGCCATCGGCCCCTCCACAAAGCACGGCCCAGGGCCGACTGCAGCGAGGCCATGTCGAGGAGGGGCTGCAGGCCCCAGCACAGCGTCTGCAGGAGGTACAAGGCCCTGACAGGGCGCCTCTGGTGCTCCAGTCACAAGCACAACCCATCCTCAGGATGGGGCGCAGAGCTGGGGGCACCACCCCCATCCCGGCAGGTCAGGGACAGGCAGAGGAATGATGGAGAGCTCAGATCCCGGGCAGGGAAGTTGGGTAACTCCAAGGAACACCACTGAGAACACAAAGCAGCAAAGAGCTGCTCTGGGGTGAGCGTCCTGAGGGGCTCTGCACCCTGCACCCACCCACAAGCGAGGGGACAGAGCAGCAGGCCCAGCTCTGCTCCTGACCAACGAGCTGTGCTGCCACATCCCATGCAGGACATCCTGCAGGGAACCTGCTTCAGCAACGGGTTGGACAGATGACCCCCAGAGGGCCCTCCCAACCCACAAGCCTACTTTGTGCTGCTGGACAGCAGGAAGCACCGCAGCACCTCCTGGTTCACCCCAGAAGGTGGGGGGAGAGGACTTACCGGGGCATCCCTGGAAGCTCTGCCCCTGAACCCGACCCCCCACGCAGGGACGGCAGGAGGGCTCCTGTGCCCCACATGTAAGCGGCCTCTGCTGCAGGGAAGCACGGGGCAGCACTACGTGGTGCAGGGCTGAAAGCTTTCTGTGAGATGGGGGAGGACATGTCCACCCACACCTCTCTGCAGTGGGCTGTGGATCACCAGTTGCACCAGGTGGAAGCAAAGCAGATTTTGGCTTAAGGCAACACAGAAATGAAATGAAACACCAAAGAAGTGAAGTAAGGAAAGCAACTGACATCAAACGAGATCACCCCCTGAGGAACGAGTGGAGTAAAGAGGAGACAAACCCAGTGTGCAGCAGCATCAGCTGAGAGCAGTTAAACAACATCCCCAATTACTCTGCCTCTACCACTGGTTTTAACAACGGCCCTATGATGGCTCTGATGGAAAGCTGATAAACCCACGCACGCATGTGAGCACACAGACAGCAGCCAGCACCTCCCGGTTCGGGTTGATAAAGACCAAAAAATGGGGCTGCAAAGTTGAGAGGGCTGCAGAACCACGCAGAACCACGCAGAGCCATGCAGAACCACGCAGAACCACACAGAGACACACAGAACCACGCAGAACCACGCAGAACAGCACACGGCTCAAAGGCTGAAAAGGAAAATAAACCTTTTTGAGCACTGCCCTGATTTAGGGAATGTAAACACGAGGACTCTCCCCACCACAAGGACGAGATGCTCAGGGACGCTGGGTATGGGGACAGAGCATCACAACCCAAGAATCAGAGGCTCAGACGCCCACAGGTCTCAGAGCAGCCGAACACCACATCTGAGGAGATGGGGGCAGAGAAGGGCCCCGAGCTGCGGGGTGTGGGGGCTGCACCCCGAGCTCAGCCAGCACAGCCCGGCTGCAGCGGGTGTCACAGGTGTGCGTGTCCACTGCTCACTGCTTCAGCAGCAAACTGTGCTCAAGAGGGAATGGGGAAGAAGTCATTAGCCCCACAGTGGGGAGGCGACAGAGATGGATGGGGCGGCAGCTGCGTGCCTGAGCCAAGCAGCGAGGAGATTGGAGACGCATGGAGCGACGGCGCGGCGGGCTCCGACAGGCACCGCGTCCCCATTACCCAATACCTAGCAGCCAGGAAAATTGTTCCACGCCCAAATGGCACCACCAGACGTGGCTGCCAGGAGCCCTCTGCCTGCCCCTGGCCCGGGATGCAGGGAAGCAGCAGCCCCCGCTCTCACAGACTGACGCAGGGCTTGAGGGAAAAGACGGATGCGTTTACTGAGCATCTTTCTGCGCCGAGTACGTTCCCATCAGCTCTTCCCCCCAGCCTGGCACGGCAGGCACGGCCTTCAGGGCGGGGACAGGGTTTCCTCCAGGCCCTGGTAAGAACCAGCTGTGCTGAACGACCCCGTGCTCACGGTTTGCAGCCCTCACCGACACCAAACCCTCTGCCAGCAGTGCTCTGTGGCCGTGGCACTCTGCCGGAGCAGAAAGGGAGCGCCGTGCCCTGCCCAGCCCTCGCCCCACACAGCGGTACTCACGTGCAGGCTGGGGTGGTAGGTGAGCACACCGTTGTCACACAGCGTCACGTACTTCTTCTTCCACTCCTTGTTGAGCGACTTGCCGCTGCGCTTGAGGAGAATGCCCTACAAGAGAAACGACAGCACCTTAGGCCTCATTAGGCCCTAGCAGCTCCCAGCCAGCCCCACAGCCACCCCCAGGAGACACCAAGGACCCAGGAGAACACACAGCTTTCCTGGCAGTGCTTCCCTGCAACTGGCAGAGTGCTCTGCTGCCCTCGCCATCGCTCCCTGGGCTGACCCCATTCTCAGAGTGACGGTGTCCATGTGCCAGCACGGACCCCTCTGTCCGTGCCCGGTCCCACACCACTCCCCCTGCAGTGCTGAAGGACGGTGTGAACGTGAGGCAGAGGCCAACTCAGCACCAACCACACTCCTTGCTCTGCTTCCACACCTTCCCCCAGCACCCAACCACGGCCAGGGGATGGACAAGGACCACTCGGGAGAGGTGGGGCAACAACACCCCAACGAGAGGATCATTCTGGAGAGGTGGGAACCACACTTGGAGACAGCCTCACAAAGGATGGATGTTCCCGTGGTGCTTGCAGCCCTCCACTAGAGGTGTGGAGCCAGGGACACGCTCTGGGAGACAGCAGCCGAGGTGCTGGGTCACCCCTTCCCATCTGGTGCTCCCCCGGACCCATCCCGTGGTCTCCAGGCACTGCACACTCACGGTGCCTGGGAATGGCTGAGCTCCCCCTTCCCACCACCCGGCCCAGAACCAACTTATGAAAGTTCAATCCATGAGGACTGAACCAACATCCAAGGCTGCACCCTCCTCGCCTTCTCCCTGCCCAGCTCTGACCCCATGAAATCTGTGGCCGCAGATGACAATGCACGGGGTGGGATGGGAGGGAGCAACAAGGCGGGCAGAGGGCACTGGGACAGAGCCAGGGGGGAGGACACCAAGCCGTGCTGGCAGGGAGAAGGGACAGGGACAGCACGGGGACAGTGGGGCGGACGGATGACAGGGTCTGGGAACAAACAGGAGCCATGCTTGCAGGGCTCTCTGGGCAGACAGCAAGGCGCTGCTCCAGGCCCCGCGCCAGCACCTCCCCACGGACCAGACACAGCAGCTCTGTCCCACAGCACCGCGTGAATGGAGCCCGGGGCACTGCCTGGAGACGGGGCCGCCCAATGCCCCACGGAAACGCACGGAACAAGGCAGGGCCCGGAGCTCCGTGCACCAACAATGCTGCAGACACGGCCGTGAAATCGGCAGTAAGCGATGTGGAAAGGGCAGCAGTGCTCCGTGACCACTGGAGCTCAGTACTTGGGAAGCAAACAGTGCGGAGAGGAACTGCCCCACTCACGCGTGGAGGTTACAGTGGAGCACAGAGGGACGAAGCAGCCTGGGCAGGAGCTGATCCTACCGACCAGAGCTGACCCCATCAACCAGGGCTGATCCCACCGACCAGAGCTGACCCCACCATCCGGAACTGACCCCACCGACCCAGACCAGCCCACAGGGAGGTGTGACACTGTGACACCGTGTGCTACAGCCTCAGACCCGAGGACGATGGATGCTGTGCTGCTGCTGCAGTGTTTCTGGGACGATGACTGAGCAACAGCCAACACTGAAACCACAGAATCACAAATGCTGGAAGAGAACACGAAGATCAGCGACGGTCCGACCTGAGCACACGAGACCTGCATGGCCCTCAGCAGACACAGAACGGACAAACAGAAGCTCTCAGAGCCAAATAATCGATGATAACATGTGATGGTAAATGGCAAATGTGTGTCCAGTGTAAGTATCTGTACAGATGTCCGACCCCTCTAAGTTTGGCTCGTGCTCTTTAGTTAATGAGCCCAAGGAAAGCACGAGCAGAGTGTGAAGGCAGCAGAAACTGCACAGAGCTGAATCGCTGCGGTGCCCGTGGCTGAGGAGTCGCTCCCTCAGCCCATGAGCTCTCAGAGCAGTCTGTGCTGGGAGCACCCCGGGCAGCCCCAGCCCTGCAGCAGCCTTTGATGCCCACGAGGAGCACCTCCTGGGCTCCAACCCCCTCACTGTCCCTCACTGCAGACCCACTGCTGCCACACTGCACTCTGACAGCAACAACCTTCTCCCTTATGAAACCTCACGCACGAAGACAGCTCAGCGTTACAGTCAACCCGGATCAACGGCGAATCCTCTGTTTCGGGAGCACTTATTTGGTCTCTCTCAATTAAATATGCTCTAGGGCTGACAGAAGTACACATGTGGCACAGGCACTGAGTGAGCCTGCCTCATGGACACCACAAATCCCACGGGCACCACGACCTCCACGGGCACCATGACGCCTATGGGCACCACGATGCTCAGGGGCCACACGTGGGCCTGGTCCAACCGCCCGCCCTGCCAGAGCACTGCCCCCTCTGCCCCCGCTGCCCCGTTCTGATGGTGCCTACAGCCCCACCTCAGTGCAACACCCACGGAGCCCCTCTCCCCCTTCATCCTCTGCTGAGCCCCCGAGCATCACACGCAGCACAGAGCAATCCTGGAACCTCACGCACTGAGGCAAAAACAGACCCAGAAGCAGAGAATCAAGCACAGGCAGCCCGGTTTGCCCAGCCAGAAGGCACGAGAACCCAAAACTGGGAGCCACCACGTGGCCTGAGTAAGCACCTATGAGATGAGGGAGAAAGGGCCCTTCAGGCCAGGCACTGCGGGAGCCACAGAACAGCGGGGCAGCGCCTGCCTGGGTCTGCCCTTTGCTGCAGGGACAGCGGCTGTGAGGACTCAGGTCCCGATGGCACTGCTGTGCTGCCTGCAGCAGGGCTGCCCACCCCGCAGTCCGCCTCCTCCTGATGGCAGCCCGCGGAGATGTGGCTCAGCGGCACTTGGGGAACTCCGCTTTATCCTGCAGGAAACTGCGCACAACAGCCCCACGAGAGGCAAGGAGCAGCAGGGGCACGCGGCCGTGGCAGAGCCGCACGCAGGAGCATCCCCTCCTCGTGCACCCCTGGCTGTGCCGCTCCTCTGCGTCCCCCGAAGTTCCTCCCCGAGCGCAGGAGCCGTGTGCCAAGCAAAGAAACCTGGGAGCCCGCCCGCTCCCATCCCCACGCTTCCTCCCTTCCCCGCGTGCCGTCGGCCGGCGCGGTGCTGCCTCTGTGCTGGGTTTGGATGGCGGTGGTGCTCCGTAAAAGCAGCAGTAGCAATATGCAGTGTAATGAAGCAGGGAGCGGCGATGGCCCCCGAAGGACTCGTTTGCTCCACAAATCTCCCTTCCGCTCACTTTTTGCTAAGAATTTTAACACCAAACTTAATTGTAAAGTCGCGTATTGATTGGAAAATGCAAATGGCAATTTAAATGTAATCTAAGCTCTCAGCATGATCCCAGCTCCCGAGGAGGAGGAGCCACCGCCCTGGGCCCTGCTGCAGCACGGCCCCAACGGAGCCGGGCCGGGACCCCCGGGCTGCAGTGCAACCGCTAAGAACTAAGAACGTGCACGCCTTGGGAGCCCTGGTGACACAGCCTGGGGAGCGCCGCCTCCCGGCCCCATGAACCCACTGCTCAGACACAGCGCCCAGGAAGCACCCACAGCCCTGCAAGAGCTCGTGAAGCTGCAGGACACGGCAGGGCAGGGCAGGACAGGGCAGGACAGGGCAGGGCAGGACAGGGCAGGGCAGGGCAGGGCAGGGCAGGACAGGACACCACAGGGTGGCACAGCACACATCAGCTCTGAGCACAGGAGGAGCAATCCCAGCTGCGGAGGGAGCTCAGTGTGCACGGCCTCCCCCATCCCAGCGCGCAGTTCTGTGCCGCTGCGAGGGGCAGGAGATGGAGCAGCTGCCCCAGGGGTGCACTCAGTTCTGCCGCGGAGTGGGGACAGGCAGAGCAGTGCGTGCTCCTGGAGCCCTCTGCAGCCCAGCAAAGCCTCCACCCACCCCACACACCCATGCTGACCTCCCACCTTGCAGCCCTCCCAGACACTGCCCCTATGTGCGAACCCGAAGTGCACAGCATGGCTGTTCCCAGCTCCAGCACTGCAGTGCCAACACCGCAGCCCCCTGAGTGCCAGCACTCATCCCTCCCTGCAGAGCTGCAGCACAGCAGCACAGCCCCAGGCATGGGGACGCAGCCCTCGGGGCACCCACCCCTCCTGCTGCCCCGCAGCACACACCCACTGCAGCCCTCTGGGGCGATTTAAGCACGCGCTGCACTGCGCTTCTGCACAGAGGAACCAAACTACCCCGCAGCCGCACGCCGGGGGCTGCAGCAGCCACAAGCAGAGCTTCTGCCATCAGCCCCGTGCTGTGACAGCAGCCACACACCCTGGCTGAGGATCCCAAGGGTCTGCCCCCCTGCAGGCCCCAAACCAGCAGCCTCTGCTCTCTGACAGCACGACAGGACAACCACAGCATGTCCACCTCCAGATGCCCTGATCCCCCACAGCCCTTCAGAGGGACTGTGAGCAGTGAGGCTCCCTCCAGGAAGGACAGGTCCTGGTCACAGTAAAGCCTGTCTGTCCCCAGGCTCTGCCACAGAGAGCAGTGTCTCTGGAGCCCCTGCTCCTGTCCCATTGGTGGTGCCCTCATAGAGGGGTGCCTGGTGGGGGCTGGCAGCACAGCGGGGACCCCAGCACCACTGCATGGCCACCCCACCCTCACCCCACAGCGTGCAGGTTGTTGGCCTGTGCTCTCCATCAGGAACAAAGCTCCGCACGCTCCTGAGATGCTGTGGATCGTCAGTCTGATTCAGGAAGCAGGAGGGCAGCAATTCTGACTGCCACAGCACCTCAGGAGTGGGTGGTTTCCTGCAGCACTCTGCAGCCCCTGCACTGCCCCAGGGCTGGCAGCTTCAGGGCAGCACTGCAGCATGGAGCGGCACAATGGAGCCCACGGAGGGAGAGCCACACTGCCCTGAGAACACCGGGCTGGGAGAGCACTGCTCCCCAGCAACCCCACAACTGCTCTGAAGCACTGCTGCTCCAGCAGCCTGGGCACAGCTGTGCCCCTTCCATGGCCTCAAGCACTGCAGGAATGGGCACCCACAGCTCTGGGCAGCAGTGAGAGGACCTCACTGTCCCCTGGGTAAAGGATTTCCTCCTCACACCTGACCCAAATCTCCCCTACTGAAATTAAAACCAATCCTCTGGTCCCCTGAGGTCTCCATCCCCAGCAGGAGCGCAGCACAAGGCAGTACCCCCAGGATGCCTTTCCTCCCCATGCACACAGCTCAGCATGGGCAGCACGAGGGCAGAGAGCAGCAGCCAGGAGCAGCAAGGCAAAGGGATTCAAACAGCAGCACAGTCTGCAAGGCAGCATGGCCAGGGGTGTAGGTGTTATCAGTGCAAGGAAAGCTCGGCGCAAACATCACCCAACACTGGCCCTCACCCAGCACTGCTGCTCTCAGGATGACGTGCACACAGACACTCAGTGCTGAGCTCCTGCTGGGCCAAACACTGCACGGCACAGCACAGAGTGGCCACTGCACAGTCACAGCATCCTTGGAGTTGGAAGGGACCTTCAAAGGTCATCCAATCCAACTCCCCTGCAATGCACGGTGATACCACAGCTCCATAAGGTTGCCCAGGGCCTGATCCAGCCTGGCCTTGAAAGCCTCCAGGGACGGGGCACCCACCACATCTCTGGGCAGCCTGTGCCAGTGCCACTCCACCCTCAGCGTAACAGACTTTTTCCTGTATCCAAACTACATCTGCCCTCTTTAAGCTTGAAGCCATTCCCCCTGTTCTGTCACCACAGACCGTGAACAGTCTGTCCACTTCTCTCTGTCACTCCCTTTCAATATGTAAAGGCCGCTCTCAGGTCACCCCTGTGCTGCACAGCCCCAGCTCTCTCAGCCTGCCCTCACAGGAGAGGTGTTCCATCCCTCGGATCATTTTTGTAGCCCGCTCTGCAGCAGGTTCACATCTCTCCCATCCTGAGGACTCCACATCTGGACGCAGTGCTCCAGGTGAGGTCTCACCGGCACAGAGCAGAGGGGCAGGATCTCCTCCCTCACCCTGCTGGTCATGCTTCTTCTGATGTGGTCCAGGATACAGACCACAGCTTCCCATCCCCGGGAGCCCCCAGGGTACTTTTTGGGCAGGGCTGTGCTCAATGCCTTCATCCCCCAGTTCGTATTGGTAGTGGGGGTTGCCTCGACCCAGGTGCAAGACTTTTCATTTGGATTTGCTGAAGGTCAGGAAGTGCACCGGGGCCCACTGATCAGGTTCATCTAGGTCCCTCTGGATGGCATCCCGTCCCTCCGGTGCTCCCACCGCACCCCACAGCCTGGAGCCATCAGCACCTCCTGCAGCCCCAGGCCAGCAGCCCCGCAGTGCCCCGGGGCAGCGGCAGCGCGGAGCAGCGCAGGGCTGCAGCAGGTGTGGGGCACAGATGCCCTCTGCTGGAACCGCTCCTGCTGCAGCGTCCCCGTGCTCAGACTCCCGGCAGGGAATTCTCTGCGCCCCTTCACAGCCCCTTCCCAGGAGCTGCCCTCATCGCATCGCAGACACTAAGGCCGCAGACCTCTGAGATCCCCGAGCTCAGCCCCAGCCTGTGCCGGTGCCCGACCGCTCTTTGGGGAAGAAACTGTCCCCACTGCTCAACGTGACCCTCCCCGGGCGCAACATGAGACCACCCCCTCCCACCCCTCTGTCGTTACCTGGAGCAGAGGCCGACCGCACTGCACCCCAACCTCCCGGGACTTGGACAGAGCAGTGGGGTCTCCCTGAGCCTCCTCTGCTCCGCACCGCCCCACCCCATCCCCCACAGCACAGCGCTGCAGACCCCCTCAGCTCTGCCGCCCCTCAATGAGTTCCTGGCAGTGAGGGCCCACCAGCGAGCCCCAGCAGGGCTGAGTACAGAGGGACGGAGGGGGCTCACGGGGGGACACGAGGGAGTGGCAATGGGACGGGGAGGATCGCACCTGCTTCATGGGGATGGCCCTCCCGCTGCCGATGCTGTCCGCTTTGCACTCCGGCACCTTCTTGTCCCGCTCCGCGTCCGCGCCCTTCCGAGACTGGAAGAGAAGAGATGGAGCTCGTTAGGGTGGGATGGGAGGGACGTGGCCCCACGGCCCCGGCCCCCCCGGCCCCGCAGCCTCTGCCCCCGGCGCCGGCAGCGCTGTCCTACAGAGCGGGGCCGCCTGCCCCCGGCACACGGACACGGCACAGACAGATGCGTGGGATGCGGTGAGGATGGATGGCAGCGGGAGAGCCGAGCGGTGAAAGGAACTCACACCTCTACCAATCCAACAGGTTTATTCCGGGAGCACACTTGCACCATACAAAGTAGCACGGTCACCGGGCGGACACCAGCCCCTTACAAAAGAGCATGGACAGTAAATACCGATCCCACGGCCGGGGCCGAGCGCAGCGCCCGCCGGGCAGAGCAAACCCCAATAAATACAATATGAAGTGTACAGTCTGTGGAGCAGAACTCATTCAAAGTGCTTAGGACAGAGGGCAATACCACGTCATACACGGCATGGAGCACGACCAATACATTCAGAACCACGACAATGAGAGGGCAGCGCGGCGCCGCTGCAGCGTCCCACGCCCACAGGGAGCGCCCGTGTGCTTTGGATCAGAGGGGGACGGCAGCCCCCCCCGCGCCGGGACCCCGATCCGCCGGCCTGGGGCCCAGAGCAGAACAAAGAGATCGAAAGAGAAGAAACTAAAGAGCCACAGATGGCCGCTGTGCTGCGAGGAGAGGAGCAGGAGTCCATGCAGGAGGTGCGGCAGGGAGGAAGGAGCCGGGGGCCGGCGGCGCCCGCAGAGCTCCAAGCAGCAGCGAAGCGTCCCTGGGCCCGTCCAGCCGCACTCGCTGCCATCGCCGGTCCCGGCGCCATAGGTCGTCCCGTCCCGTCCCGTCCCGTCCCATGGGGTCGTCGCCCGGCAGCCCCACGGGTGCCGCCAGCATCCGGCAGGCCCAGCAATGTCCCGGCACAGTGCAGCGCAGGCCGTCGCGGCGCCTCCTAGACTTTACATGGGGGGATTTAAAAGGCTCCTGCGTGTCTCCGAGGGGGGGACCCATGCTGGCTGGAGGGCGGGCGAGCCTCTAATCTTAGATCAATCCCAGTGCCCATCCCTTATCCGGCCCTGGAGAGGCAATGAAAAGTGAGAGAATTGGTACAGAGGTGCCGTGTAACCACCTGGATCTTCTAATTTGGAAGGAGTTGGAAAGGCCTTTTTGTTGATGAAAAGTTGGAAACAGTGGCACATATCTGCAAATATTGAAAGAATAAAGAGTTTGGCAAGTTATACTCAGAACACGGACACGAGATGCCGGGTGGGCGCAGCCGGACCAGGCGCCGGGCGGCAGCGGGGGGAGGGGGGGTCCAGGCAGTGCGGACGGGCGGGCACTGCCTCCAGCCAGCGGCCCCCCCACGCAGCCCTCCCCTGCAATGGCAGGGCCCAGAGCGAAGAGGAGGAGAGGAGAGGACAGGAGGAGAGCAGGAGGAGGAGGAGGCAGGAGCCAGGCACAGCTCGGGCCGGATCGGAGCGGTGCGCGGGGCGCAAAGGGGACCCGGATCGGGGGCACGGGGACAGGACTGAGGCTGCACTACACTGCCCGCAGGGAAACCCGTGGCAGAAAGAGCCATCCCTGCCCGCCCTGCCCCGCTGCGGGAGGAGCTGTCAGGAGCTGCTGCTGCTGCCACGACCACACGGGGTGAAGACGTCAACGTGAGCCACGTGTGCAGCAGCACGGAGCAAGCGGTGAGCGCGAGCCCAGGATGAGCGCAGGTGAGTGGCGCGGTGAGAGCAAGCTGGAGCCCAGAATGAGCGAGTGAGCGAGAGCCGGTGATGGCGTCCACAGCAAAGAAGCGTGACCCCGCAGTGAGCCCTCCGCCTCCCCAGGAGCGGCCTGCACCGAGCGAGCGCGGCACCCACGGGCTCCGAGCTGAGCACGGCACCGACACGCTCCAGGAGGAGCGAGAGCGTGAGCATGAGCTGACGGCGAGTCCGAACCCCGCGGTGAGCAGAGGATGGGAGCAGTGCATGGGCGCACAGCAGCAAGCATGAGTGGGGACGGCGGGAGCGGGCAGAGGCGTCCGTCAGCACTGAGGGGCAACAAAAGCATGACCACCGACAACAGCACACCTCCAGGCAGCGCCAGGAGGTGCGGGCACACGGAGGGGACAGCAGCGAGGACACAGCCATGCGTGTGGAGCCGTGGAGCCGCTGCCATGGGCTGCGTGGGCTGGGGGTGGGAGGCAGACGGGGGCAGTGAGACAGCGTGTGCTGTGGGGGCCACGAGCACGTGCACAGATCTGGGGGCACAGAACTGGGGCACAGAACTGGGGGCACAGAACTGGGGGCACAGGTGAGGAGCGCACAGAGCACTGGGGGCAGCAGAGCGGGAGCTGCCGGGACGTCCTGGATCGGGGAAGGGGGTGTGCTCCCAGCACAAGGAGTTGGGAATTTGGGACGCCAATAGTGCAGGAGAGGGTTGGGGCGTGGGATGCTGAGTTGGTGTGATCGGGGACCAGAGCAGTGGCAGCTGTTCACACAGTAACACAGTGCAGCACGGACAATGGTTGGTGGCGGGCAGTTCCACAGACAGCACACACGGTGTACGGAGCAATGGTGGCTGGGAAGCACACGTAGATGGGAGGAGGGCCCGAGCCCAGCACACGTATGGGGCACCGGGGGAGAGGAGCGCGCCGATGGGAGGAGCGCGGGGACCTGACCTGGGCATGGGGACGGGAGCACCGGTGCACTGACGGCACGGGGAAGCTCGGGCTGCTGACAGCGGGGCAAGTGTGAGCAGGACTGTGTGCACGGTGCGTGCACGGAGCGAGCACACTGCAGGCGGGCTGCGTTCAGCCAGCGAGCAGCCGCCAAGTCCCTGCACCAAGGCCCCGTGCTGCCCAGCCCGCGCAGCTCTGCCGGCTCCCTGCTGCCTCCACTCTGCTGCTCTCCCCTGCCCCCAGCAGACCCCGGAGCACTGCGGCTGTCACGCTGCCGCAGGGCTCGGGCAGCACAGCCAGGGGCCCGGAGCCACGTGGTGGCACGGCACAGCTGGCGCTGCCGGGGGCACCGGAGGCCCTGTGCCACGCTCTGGGGACACGGCTCCAAGGAGGAGCAGAGCTCAGTGGTGCTGTGCACCCATGGGTGTAGCTCTGCCCAGCAATGGGCAGGGAGCTCTGCTCCCTGCACGCAGTGCAACGTGCCCTGGGCGCACTCCCGATGTGCAAGGAGCGGCATGCCGGTGCACATCTGTGCACACACCAGGACGGGCGCTCTCTGCGGCGCTCCCTACGCATGCAGAAGGGTCGCCCCTCCCCCTGCCCCTCCCTGGCCAGCACAGCCAGGTTCCCCGCAGCCCAGCACAGGCGGGGGCTGCCTGCCCCTCTCCCGGCTCCGCAATGTTCCCAAAGCTCCTCCGGCCCCGGGGCTGCGTACCGTGAAGATGTTGGAGCGCCGCTTGGACTGCTTGCGGATGGGGGTGGGTGTGTTGGAGGCAGCGATGGTCTCGATCCGCAGCTCCCGCTGGCTGATGCTGGGGGTGGAGGGCACCGAGGAGGAGTAGTCGCTGAAGGCTCCTCCGCCGTTGGTGGCCTAGGGCAGAACGAGACGGTGACGCTCAGCACGAGGCTGGCACCTATCGCAGCAGGCGTCGGGCAGCGCCGCACGGTGCCTTCCACCCGCAGGGCTGCAGCACGCGGCGGAGCACGAGGATGCCGCGCCCCAGGCACCGTGCCTGGCAGCCTGGCACCAGCGGGGCCTGGGGAGCTGCTGCCCTTCTCTGCTTTGGTTTTCTCCCTGGCAGAACAGTAACATTCTGCAGCGACAAACAGGGGCGGCAGCCGGTGACACCGGCTGAGCCATCCTCTCCCCACGGCCCCTGAGCACGGCACTGTGAGGAGCACAGAGCTCAGCCACGCTGCCCGCCCAGGCTGAGCTGAGCACCAAGGGGATGTGCACCCTGTGGCTCTGGCCCTGGCCCCACCGCTGCCCCGCTGCTCATGCACTACATGGACAATGCCTGGCTGGCAGCAGTGCCCACTGCCTGCAGGTGGAGCCCTTTGCAGCAGGAGTTACAGCCCGGGAGCCCCGCTGCCCCGCAGTGCCCTGTGCTGGAGCAGGGGCTTGGAGCACCGTGTCTGCCTGGAGACAGGAGAGCTTCTGGAACCCCAAACCCAGGACAGGGGGATCCTGCTCTGCCAGCACCTCCCCAGGAGCAGAGCATGCCAAGCACGCACGCTCTGCCAACGCAGGGCTGAGGAACACTTGCATAGAGTAAGGGCTACCACGTCCCAGAGAGATTTGTGCCCTTGTCAACACATCCATGAAGCTATGACCGAGGGAAGGAGCCCGCACTGAAGCTACTGCAGAGTTTGAGCTCCTGCCCTGGCCGCTGTGACAGACCCTACTTATGTGTAATGATGGAAAACAAAGCTACTAAGAAAAAGCCTCACTAAACTGTGTTCTGTACATTATACGCTCCCGTAACATCGCCTTCACTCCTTGCCTCACCAGAAAATGCTCCCTCAGCCCCCAGAGTGCCCGGTGCTGGGCCACGCACAGGATGCTGCACCCCCGAGAGATGACAGCCAGCAGCACGTGGGTCAGTGGGAATGGTGCCCCATGCAGACCTCAGCTGTGGGAGAACCGAGCACAGGGACAGCTCCGGGCAGACCCCATGTCCTGCCCCCGGCAGCTGCTGCCTGATCAACCCAAACAAGCACCCCTGGTCTCTGTTAAAATCCAAACACACGGCAGAAGCTGAAATCTGGGTAGAACACATGCACAGATCCTTCCCATCAGCATGCAGTGGGAGGACGTTGTGAACTGCAGTGCACACCAACAGTGCTATGGGTGCTCGAGCAGCAGAGAGCTCATTCAAAGTTCCCAAGTAGGAACTGCCGCACAGAAGCAAGGGCTGCAACAAGGAGCAAAGGCTGGGAAGGGCTGGGAGTGGAAGAGAGCAAACAAACAGCAGCCACTGCTTCAGCATCTGCACGGAACGGGGCAGGGGACACGAGCACACGGACAATGACACCACAGTGCAGGGCACGTGAGCCCGGAGGGACACGGGCAACACAGGGACACACGCAGCTGCTGCTCACACAGTGCACACTGCACACTGCCTGCTGCTCACACTGCTCACACAGTGCACACTGCACACTGCCTGCTGCTCACACTGCTCATACAGTGCACACTGCACACTGCCTGCTGCTCACACTGCTCACACTGCTCACACAGTGCACACTGTTGGAGCATGCAGTGCCAAGCTCTGCTGGGACACGCTGCAGCAGGCATGGAAGGGTCTCATTACCAAGCACAGGTGAACTGCAGGTTGCCTTTCATTTCACTTGCAAACTTCACGTTCTCATTCCTGTCTGCTCTCATTAAGCACAGCCCAAACACTTCTGTATCTCAGCAAAGCACCGCACTCTGTGGCCGGGCAGTGACAGCTGACCCGGGAGGGTGAGCAGCAGGGCCAGGCCCATAGCTGCACTCAGTGACAGAGGGACACAAAGCACAGGGTCTGAGCGCTGCAGAGCTTGGGGCGTGCCCCTGCTCCTGGCAGCTCCTGGCAGCTGGCAGAAGGACAAACTCCACCCCACAGCAGCCAAGCAGCGGTGACTCATCCCACAGCTAAGGGTACCCCTGAGGACACCGCAGAGCCCCTGCAGAAAGATGCAGCAGGAGCAGTGAGAATGGGGTGCAGCAGCTCCGAGCGCTGCAAGCACCCACGGGCCCCTGGAACGCCCGCACCCTGCAGGCAGGGAACAGGACGGGGCAGGGTGGGAGCAGAGGCCGAGCCAGGATCCCAAACCCACCAGACCTGCTCGGCTCGCCGCAGGGGCAGGAGCAGCACAGAGCATCCCTGGGCTGCAGGACCGCAGACCTGAGCAGCCTGACAGCGGTGCTGAAGCTTCCCAGGAGCCAGGGCAGGACAGCGATGCTGGTGCCACGGCCCTGCTGGGCACACTGTGCTCGGTAGGTGCTGCTGGAGATGCTGAGCACAGCTGGCCCCTCACCCTGCTGCGATGGGAGGAGTGCACCCTGTGGCACCACGCACCACTGCGGAATTAAAGGAAAATCTCCAGAGCTCACAAAGTGAAAATGACACCAGGGCCTGTGACTGCTTCAAGAACTGCACCAGGAATCAAATCACCCCTCTGCAAGGACAGCGAACCCCTCCTGCAGCACCGCTGCCCACGGGCACCACCACAACCCTGCGGGTACAGAGAGCAGCCAGCACATGGCCCCAGCTGGACGGATCCCGTGACAGAGCTGAGAACACTGCGCTGCACTGGTCCCCCTCCTCTCCCAGTTACTGCTATGGACTGGTGTGACCACTGCCCGAGCTTTGGGTACAGGCAGCGCCCATTTCCCACGGGCTCAGTTTGGCCTTCAGCATCCAGCTCTTGCAGAGCAGCCGGCCCCAGGACTAGCACAAGCAGGGCTGTCCCCAGCTCCTGTCTGCCCTAAGCAGCCGCTGCGGGGACACTGGTCCCACACCCAGAAGACAGAGCCCTCGTCACTGATGGCCCCAGAAGACAGAGCTGTCCCTGCCCGCACAGCACTGGGCACCGAGCAGCGCATCCCCGGGCACAGGGCCGGGAAGGGCAGCAGGACTCAGCGATGGCCCCAGCAGGAGAAGGGCAGTGCAGACCATACCTGGCTGCAGGGCAAAGTCAAAACGATGACAGGACAAAACAAAGCTCAAATTCAGTCTGGCTTCTTGTCATCCTGTCTCTACGCTAAATCCTGGGTTCCTGAACTGCTCCTTGGGCTCCTTGTCCCTGCCTTGGCATCCGCTCCCAAAGATGAGTGAAGGCCACAAGAAACCCAGAGAGTCCCTACCCTGAAGGGACAGAAGACAGAAAACGGCGTTACCATCAGTCCCTCGTCCATCCTCCCGACCTCCAGAGCTCCTCCAGCAGCCAGGGCCAGCAGGGCTCCGTGCCCCCGCGGCACCGCCGCCACAGTGCACTCTGCAGCCATGCTTCTGGGCTCTGCACCACTGCGCAGGAGCTGCGGTGATGTGGCTGCTGCTCAGCACCGCGTGCTCCCTCCAGCGTGGGCAGCTGTGTGCATGGGTGGGGGCTGCTCTGCCCGGGTCAGTGACAGAACATCAGGAGTTGGCGCAGTTTGGTTTCTCAAAGCCAGGCGGATTTGTTCTGAGGACACTGGGAAGCAGTTCCAGAACTCTGAGCCCCAGTGAGAATGTGGAAACGCTGCACAGTGTGCTGCAGTCACTCACCAGTTCCTATTTCTGGGCGAAGTACTTTTTGCAATGGAAATGTGCACGCAGCAAGGCACACGCTGCTGCAGCAGCTCCTTGGGAACCGAGGGGGTTGTGGTGGAGCCACAGAAGAGCCAGGGAACAGAAATGAACGATCCTCACTGTGGCCCCCGGGTTGGTCAAGTACAGGGACAGACAAAGCTTTGGACAGGACAGCAGGGATGGGAGAGGGAAGACAGATGGCAGAAGCTCCAGGACACGGCCTCTATCACTGCTGCAATTCAGACAGCAACCACTACTTGCTCGGAAAGGCCTCACAGCGAGCTGCCATTCCCTGTTAGCTCATGCTGTATTACTTCCCTGTAACGGCTCTGGTTCCCACCAGATCTACCTAGGTCCCTCCGGCAAAGCCACAGGAGCACAGCACGGAACTGAGAGAAAAGGTTCTGCCTCCGGGCCAAGGAGCCAGCATCCACCTCTACACAGAGGTCGTCTGCACACCGGGCTGAAAGGTGCTCTGCAGGAAGGAAAGGAAAGCAAGGAGGTTGCTGAGCAAGAACCTTGAACACAGCTCATGTGACGCCATTAGAAACCTCCTCTGATGCCCAAACTTTGCCTTCCCATGGCCACTCTTAGATCCACCCCTTCTGTGCTAGCACCTTTTCATGAACAGTTGTTTTCTTTCACATTTGCGTACTTCAGAGGTTGGGTTTGGTCCATTCTGGGGGTCCATTTTCTAAGCTGAGCAAGCCAGGAACTTTACATCCTCTTGTACTAGGGCCTCTTCCCTCCCGTAAGCCTCTCCTGCTCCTGCACCCCCCAAACGCACACTCACGTGAGGACTGGGACCCCACCAAGGAGCCTGCTATCACCACACACAGGGAATGCTTTTGTCCCCTACAGAGAGTTCTGCCAGGCACAGCAGTGCCATGAGCAGCTTGTCAGTGCTTTCTTCACAGTCCAGGACATCAAACACAACACCCGAGGAACGTGGCCCTTCGCTGTCCTCCGCCCTGCCGCCCTTTCCACGCAGACTGCCTCCCATCTCCAGCAGCAGTTCACTGTTTGCAATTTGCTCTGACAGTTCCCTCATTACTGGATGCACTCACATCTGCACTTAATTCAGACAGCCCCTACCAGACTTCTCGAGCAGTCCAGGTCACCAGGCACACTGCAGGACACGGTACGGCTGTGCATGCTGTACAGGCAGCTGTGCTCACTGCTCCCAGTGCGAGCTGCTGGGCACGCTCTGCTCTGAAGGCTGCGTGGCTCAGCAGCAGTTCTGCTGCCAGCAGGGCTCAGCACATCCACCTGCACACAGGACTCATCTGAACGGGCTGGAGCCCAGGTGGCCTGGAGCACCAGGGAGCTGCAGAGGTCCACAGAGAGCTCACAGTGCAGCATCAAAACCTATGGTCAGGCACAGTGTTTGTGTGGGCATTTAAAATGCCTTACGTAAAACCAATCTCGCTCTCTTTTCATGCTCCTCTGAGTCCATAGCGACTCTCTTCCTCAAAAACCATTCCACGTGTTGCTCACCAACAAAGCAGCTGAGGGGTTCACACTGCTCCACCTGTGCCATCTCCCAGCACTCAGAAGACCCAGCTGCAGCCTTCGCTGCTCCGCGCTCTGACAGCAGCAGATCAGACAAACAGATTTAGTGAAGGCCCAGTAACCTCAGCTTTAACAGCTTGGTCTATTGGCCTGGCTGCCTGAGGAGCAGCAGAGCGTTTCTCGCCTTCACCAGAAGCAGCTCAGCACTTGTGCATGAATTAGGAGTTGCAGCAAAGCCCTAATGCAGGGAGCAGGCTGCCGAGGGTCTCCCGCACCAGCCCGTCGCTGTGCCAGTCTGCTGTGCTCTCTGACCCTCTTGTGAGATGCTCCATCACCCAGCACAGGGGCCGTGGCAGCTCCTCCCAGGCTGATGCTGTGCTTGAGGAACAGCACCGTGCCCTCCCTGAGCTCCAGAGCACTTCCTCCTCCTCTCCACTATCCCTGGCACTCACCACTGAGCTCACCCTCCACAGGGACGTCCCGGAGGAGCCCACCTGTGTGCACACAGCCCATCAGGCTCCTGGTGGAGGGCAGCAGGCCCAGGTGTGCTCCCACCAGGAGCCAGGAGTTCCCTGCACGCTGCTCACAGCTGCAGCAGCTGCTCCAGGAGCACTCCACAACCTCTGCAGACATCCACCACTCCCGATGGTTTGTACTGCCACCTGACACCAATGTAACAATGAGCTGCTCTGGGCCATGGGCTGAAGCTCCAGCATGCCAGCTGCTCTGCCCTTCCAGCAGCTGCTTCAGAGCTGCACAGTGAGTGCAGGCCCGGACTGAACGGTCTGCGCAGCGAGCGAGGGGTGGGGGGAGCATGTGGGGTTCCTGCCTTCCCCCGTTCCCATTTCCCACCTGGTTGATGTGAACAGAAGGGATGGAGGCTGCGGAAACAGACGAATGGCTGGGTGAGTTGGGCAGGGACTTGCAGGGACCGATGGAGAGCTGCTGCTTCTTCCTCAGAGCCACCACCTTCTGAGCCACTGGAAGAGCAGAGAAAAGGACAGGGTCAGAGACCTGAAAGCCACTTCACCCCTCAACAACTGTCTGCAGTGCTCCAGCGAGACCCAAACCCTCCCCCTGCCTGACATCAGCATCTGGGGCTCAAACTGCAGCACCCCATACCAACAGAGAGGGTTTCTGCAGAGCACCCAACCCGGCCGTCCCCACCGCTGCCACCACCACCGCACAGCTGCGAGGTCTGGCACAGCTCTGCAGCACCACAGCCCTCTGCAGCGGCCACACTGAGTACCCCAAGGCCAATTCTCCCCTGGGTCCCACGCAGCAGTGTGGGGACTACACACCACCTGGGCACAGCCACTTCCACTGAGTCCCTGGCAGTGCCCACAGGAGCCAGGGATGAGCTGGGCAGCCCGGGCAGTGCCACCTCCCTCAGCCAGGGCTCACGTGGCCATCAGCTCTCCAGAAGCTCCAGAATTGAATGTCACAACCTCCCCCAGCTCCTCCAGCCTCGCTGCCCAATGCCAACAGCCCAAAGGTACATTTCAGTCGTCCCAGTCTCCCACCCTTTCTGGAAATGCAGCCTGACCGAGGAGCACGGCAGCAGCCAGGGCTGCACACCGCCCTCACACACACCACAGTCACAGGGTGGAACTTCTGGGAACATCACAGCTCCTGACCAAAGTGCCTCACACAGAAACACGGAATCAGTAAGGCTGGGAAAGACTTCTGAGATCCCCATCCCCGCCACGCACACCGACGAGCCGCATCCCCACCGCCCACAAACACCCCCAGGGTGACCCCCACCCCTGGGCAGTCTGTGCCAGTGCCTGACTGTTCTTTGGAGAAGGAATTGTTCTTAATGCCCAACCCGACCCTCCCCTGGCACAACCCAGGACAACAAACACTGAGAATCCGCTGCCTCCCTGAGGCTGAAAGTGGCAGAAACTGCTGATGCAGCAGCGAGCTCCCACCCGCCCCAAGCAAACAGGCGTTCAGCTCAGCACAGCACGAGGCCTCCAAGGAGGTGAGAGGAGATGACTGATGGGGAGGGGAACCCACTCAGGACCCCGGAGGCTGCGGCACAGCCCCGTGCCCCATCTGCCCCACGGCACGGCTGTGTCTGGCTGGTGCAGGACACAGGCAGCGAGCACCAGAGTCTTTTTTCCTGTCTCACTGACACCGATAAACAGAGTGCTGGCAAATACTTCTTTTCAGTCCCACGTTACCATTACACATGCAAACATCCACAGATCAGTCAGAGGAACAAACTTCCCCAGCACAATGCCCATAACGGCACACGGTGCATCTCACAGGGCTTCAGGAACACGGAAACACTCAGAAGGCCCTTCACGCCACGAAGACATCCGAGCACACCCAGCAGAAGTCAGAAGCAGTCCCAGAAACGCTCAGCAGAGCAGACTTGAAAGCAGATGGGACACGACATGAGAAGGGACGAGACGTGGGATGAGACACCACGTGTGCAGGAGCTCCTGCACGGCCCACGGAGGACAGCTCTCTGCTTTGGGGGCAGGCGGCCGTGCAGTGCAGCACCGCATCCCATGGCTGCCCCCAAACACGAGGACATCAATGAGGCTTCCAGAGCAGCAACAGGAGCAGCGCAGGGGCGGAGGAGGAGGCCTGGGGAGGGCGGTCTCTTGGAAGGTGAAAGGGCAGAAAAGAGTCAGAAAACTCAGCATCTGTGTTCTGAGGCAGAGCCCAGCACAGGCCCGGCCTTGCACTGCCCCTGGACATCGGTGGTGGCAACGGAACCCATGTGGGGCCAGAAGGGCACACAGGAGGTGATCCAATCTCAGCTGCCCCATCTGGAGTCGGCTTTCATGTTGCTGCTCGCTGGGCAGAGCTTCTCCTCCTCCACCATGAGCAGGATGTTCTGCAAGGATGATGTCCACCACCCGTACAGCTGCGCCTGGGGCCATCTGCTCCCCGAGGTTTCTCTCCTTGCCACGCAGAGCTCCCAGGTGTGCAACCAATGCGCTCTGCCCCAGCATAGAACCGCTGTGCAGGGACAGTGCTGGCGTTGGACAAACATCCTGTACAGTGCTGCTGGCACTTGAGCATCGCATCTCACGTGGTGTTTTACAGCAGCCCTTGTCCCAGGGCTCTGTCACTCCGAAGCTCTTCCAAGAGTCAGTGCGGAACTCCCTGTGTTCCATTTCACACCCACGAGACACAGCTGAGATGCAGTGTGAGAGCTGAGGCATCTCCACGCAGATGACTTCCCACTGCAGTCCCAGCATCCTCTAAGCTCCGAGTGCACTCAGGAGTCCACTGAGGCAGTTTAGAGAACAAAGCTCCTTAACAGCCACCTTCACCTGAGATCAGACACTGCTCCAGGCACGGAGGAGCAGCGTCTGCAGCACCAGAACAGAGGGCACAGCAACGCCTGGAGCCAACTCTGACCTGCAGTGAATGCAGAGAGCTGTGCTTCGGCTCCCCACAGCTTCCCCACGCTCAGCAGCACTGCACGTGGGGCTCCTGCAGAGACAGAGCCTTGGGGAGGAAGCAATGGCCTCAGCCCTCAGACGGGCACTGCCAGGGGACACCAGTGTGCTGCCCGAGGAGAGCAATGGCAGAGCTCAGGAACAGCACCTGGGAACTGGGAGCAGGGCATGCACTGCAGCACGGACATGCCAGCACACCCAGCAAGGAAAGCAGCGACCGCAGGCTGCAGGTCTAGAATGGTTAGGAGGAACCACAGAATGGTTAGGAGGAACTTCACAGCCCCCACAGCCCCACACCTTCCATGGGCTGGCTGCCCCCACCAGGTGGGGCTGCCCAGGGCCCCTGCGTGGCCCCGGTTACTTCCAGATATGGGGCATCACAGCTGCTCTGCGCAGCAGTGTTGGGTACAGAATGTCCCCCCACCACCCAACCCAGACCTCCCCCTTTTAGTTCAATGCCACTCTGCCATCAGTTCCCTGCGAGCCAGCAGTCGGTCAGCATCTGTGGCTTCCGCACGTATCCAGCTGTTAGGTATTTAGTGACCATAACCAAGTTACTCGTTGACCTTCATGGAGCAGTTGAGCTCCTCCCAGCGTCGTACTGACAGATACTTTTTCTAAGCTCTGATGAATTCTTGCAGTTTCCTGCTGTTTTCCAAACGTTCTTCATTTCCCTGCATCCTTCTGAAACGCCGACACCCGAACCCAGCATGTCCCTGCAGCAGCCGTCTCCAAGAGCTGGCAAGGACCCCTCCCCACTCTGCGCCCCAGGGACAGCACCAGCTCCCCTGGAAAACTCCCCCACGCACTGGCACCGTGCTCAGTCCTTGTTCCCATGCAGCATCAGCCTCTACCAGCACTGCTTTGCACCGTCTCCAGCTGCCACAGGTTCCAGCAGCCCCATCCTCCCGGGGTCTTTAGGAGCTCCTTACCCCCAGCACTGTCAGCCCGCTCCCCCCAGCCACACACCCCGGCAGTGAACGAAGCAGAGGACGGCTGAGACACAGTGCTGTGCAGCGAGCAGCAGCACAAGGTTTGTCCCACGACTACAGCAGCACTGAGTGTCAGCCTCATGTGGACAGCTCTCATCTCACTGCTCCCGAGAGCGCGATGTACTCGAGGCACAGCCCCAGGGCTGCGGGCTCACTCTCGGGATGCACTCCTCAGACTGCGCAGGGGAGCAGCACAGGGGAACATCCCTCTGTGCTTCTGGGAGAAGGGCAGCCCAGGGACTGCAGCCTCAGCCCTGCAGCATGAGGCCACGGGGAGGTGAGGGTTTGTGCAGGGGAGGGAGATCACCAGCTGCAGCCGAAGGGCAAAGGCTGAAGCCAGCACTGGCTCTGTCCCGCGTGCTGCCCTCAGCCCACCCGGCCGTGCAGCAATGCACTCGCTGGATTTGCACTTCTGCAGTCTTGCTGCACTGCTTTTCCTGAATGTTCCCCCATGCCACCTGTTCCACCTGCAAACACCAACAGCTGTCCTTCCCAAAAGCTGCTCTGCCCTGTGAGCCACCCAGCCCTTCCCACAGGGCCCTTACTGTGCCCCACACACAGCTCTGCAGGTCAGGGCAGAGCGAGGGAAGGGGAGAACGTGCAGACTCATCACAGGGCACAGTCCAGGCCTACCTGAGCACACTGGTGGTGTAGGTTCCCTCTCCCACCTACAGCATTCCTGCCACGCAGACCCAAGGGCAGAAGCACTTTCCCACATGCCGTTCCCATGAGGAACAGCCACTCCACATGGATGGAGGAGCATGTCCCTCACCCTGCTGGACACGCTCTGTGCAACGCACCCCAGGGTCCCTCCGGCCTCGGCCACTCACAGGACCCCTCTGTGCACACTGAGTAACTGCTCTGCATGCGACCCTGTGCCTGACAGCCCCCGCTGCAGCACTGCTATCCTACAGCCTGCGCTCAGGGTATGGACAGCCCCTGCTTTGCTTCCTGCCTGGCCCTGCCACAGCCGCCCGCTGCAGTTACCGTCCTGGAAGACCCTCTCCACGTTCAGCCCGTAGGTGGCACAGGTCTCGTAGTACGTGCAGCGCTTCAGGTCGTTGGAGAGCTTCCGTGCCCGGGAGTCATCGATGACACGGGGGTTGGTGGCACTGATGGCATCTGCAAACCGAGGGGGAGAGGGTGAGAAGCAGGAGGGGGAGCGGGTGAGAAGCAGGAGGGGGAGCAGGTGAGAAGCAGGAGCACGCCCTCCCCGCCTGCAGCCCTGGGCTCTCCTGCTCTTTCACACCGATGCTCACCTGCACAGCACATCTGTCCCACCACCGCCCGGGGTAACAGCATCCCACATCTGTGCAATGTGGATTAGTTCACATTTCTAAACGACCCTTCCTCTGCTCTGCTAACCACACAGGCACTGCACTGCTGAGGACAGCAGCACGGGATGGGAGCTGAGGATGGGAACACAGGGCTGCTGGGTGCGTGGGACAGGACAGCTCCAGTAACACTCAGCATCACGGACAGCACCGCTGCTGAGGGCGACTGCAGGACACAGAGACAGCAGACAGAGCTGGGGGCAGAGCCGTAAGCAGCGTGGCCCTGGGTGTGATACAGCCTCATCTGCGTGGGGATGATGGGGCCTCCACGGGCTGGAAGTGACTAATGTGTGCCACGGCAGCCAGAACCACCACGCGCTCATCTGCAAGTCTGCCTCACTGGCACAGCGACGTGGATTTGTCATCATTTTAGCTCTCAGGGCCACACTCAACAGATTAAAGAACCAAAGGGAAGAAATGATGCTCAGTTAATGGGGAATGACGGCCCTGCAGGATGCGGTGGCAGCACTAACCAGCACGCTGTGCCACCCCACCCAGCACCAGCATGTTAACAACTCTGTACTGGACTCAGCACTGCCTGCTCCTAGCCCCAGACGGTGATGGTGGCCAACCACTCAATGCTCAGGAGCTTTCTTACAGTGTGTCCCATCCCCTGCTCTTGCTGTCTGCTGTCACCTCACACCCACAGAACATGTGCAGGGTCCCTCCTGCCTGCGCCCTGTGCCTACACACAGGAGGGACTCTCAGTTCGGAGGTGTGGAGCTCGGACACCTGCAGCGATGCTCTCACTGCTCCCCTTCATGCCCTTGTCTCTCCCCTCCCTGCTTCCCGGGTGCTGCAGTTTGGATGTCAGAACCCACGCAGCTTCGACACGCTGTGAGAGCCAGGATCCACCTGCAGGGCCGCAGCCCTGCCCAGGCAGGAGGAGGAGGGTAGCTCTGCATACTGCAGCTCCTCCCCACACCCACACTGGGCTGGCAGCACTCGGGGGCGGCAGTTCCCCACCACCCAGCACAGCACTGCTCAGCCTCCCAGGAGCTGGCAGCTCACTGCCACCCCTCAAACCTTTCCTGCTGCAACTTGCCCCAGCAGCACAGACAACAGAGCATCAGCACCAGACCCCCAGGCACCGGCCCCAGTGCTCAGCCAGCACAGGCAGGAGCTGGGAAGGCAGTGCCAAGGGCAGCAGGAGGAGGAAAGAGCTTGGAGAAGTGAAGCAGCTCTGTGCAGGGGAGCTGGGAGGGTCTGGGGAGGAATTACGGAGCTCGTCCAGGGCCCCTGACCCAAGGGGTCTCCTGGCGCTGCCTCCATGCAGCTTACAGCACCAGGCAGGGACAGCCCCTGGCACTCCCCCAGCTCCCTTTGCAGGAGGTGGCCCCGCTGCCCCCACTCACCCTGAGTGCCCACCAGCACCATCGGCACCTCCGCCGTGTTGCGGTAGCTGCACAGCCGCAGGTAGTAGTTGTACACCGTCTGGAAGCTGATCTCATCCTCCAGGCTGAAGACAAACACCACGGCATCAACCCAGGCAGCGAACTGAGGGCGGGAGACACAGCAAGTCACCATCACCGGCCACCACGGCCCATCCCTCACTGCCACCATCGTCACCACTGTCACCACAGTGCCCACCGGCAGCAGCAGCCCTGCGGTCACACCCCCCACTGCTGCCACGCCAGCACTGCAGGACCTCCTACCTGGAGCTCGGGGGGGCCGCCTTCATCACGGATCAGCAGCAGGTAGCTCTGACCATCCACCACGATCTCCTTCTTAAACCGACCACCTTGGGGGCAGAGCACAGCGGTGAGAGGGGCAGGGCACGCGGTGGGGGCGGGCAGGGGCAGAGATGGGGGCTGCCTCTGGGGCCGGGGGGAGCACGGGCCCTAAGCACTGCAGGAGCTGAACCTTACCCTCTGGAGACTCCTCCTGCACATAGGTGCCGGTCAGGTAGCGGTGCACCAGGGCCGACTTGCCGCTGGACAGGTTCCCCACGATGCCCTGGGGGAGAGAGGTGTGTGTGATGGCGGCCATCCACCCCACACCACCACACCACACCCCACTGCACCACGAGGTGACCCCAGCCCGCTGCTGCAGCCCCCCATCCCCACACCGCAGTCAGCTCCCAGCCCACACACCCCAGTCTATAAGCACTGGAGCTCCTGGCACAGAAGAAAGAGGGCACAGCCCGGCTGAGCTCTGGGCACAGCTCCTGCCACGGTGCCAGCCCCTGGCTGCAGCACTGCTGTGCCTGCAGCAGCACACATCTGGGCTGAAGCACACCGGGCTGAGTCGGGGTCTCCATATACACCTCCAGCAAAAGGCAGGCAGCCGCCCCGGGCTGTGCTGGCAGGATGGTTATGGCCGTGCCTCTCCTAAGTCAGCTCCTTCCCAGCAGACTGAACTTGCACAGTACCACGAGCCCGCAGGCAGCCCAGCCCAAGCAGACGGCAGTGCAGGGAGAAGCATCCCCACAGCACCCGGCCTGGATGCACAGCCCCAGCACAGCTGGGATGCCCTGGGGACAACGGCTGCCCTGGGGACAACGGCTGCCCTGGGGACGGCTCCGGCCATGCAGCCCCAGGCTCCTGGAGTCAGCGCTGGGTGGGGGTGCCCGGAGGACGGCTCTGCTGTCCCAGCACTGCCCGGTGCAGCCCAGGGTTCTCCCACCACCACCGCCCATCTCCTGGCTCCACACATATCCCCACATGGGCTCCAATGGGAACGCAGATTCATGGAATCACAGAGCCATTCACACCGGAGAAGACCTCCCAGCGTGAGGCCATCCCCTCTCATCCTATTGCTTCGGTGCTTCCCTCAGGACAGCCCTGCGCAGGGTCCCCCCAGCAGCGGCTGCAGCACAGACTGCAGGGCAGGCAGAAAGGGGCAGAGCTTCGGGAGGCAGTGCAGGAGGAACCCAGAGGTCACGGAGAACAAGGAACAAGGCCGTGCTGCCCTGGGGCAGAGCCTGCAGCACCGCTCTGCAGCCTGCACACTGCCAGCACGGCACGAAGCAGTACGAGCAGTACACGGGAGAGCTGCACGAGTACTTCTGGACAGATGTGTTTTACGAAGGGGACTAACAAGTAATATTCAAAGTCTGCTGTCATTAATACTTCACTGCAGATAAGAGGAACTGTGCTTCTGTGACTTGCAAAAGCACTCCCTGCTTTCAGATAAAGACTGAAAAACATTCATCTTAAAAGAGCTGAAAGGAGACAGGCCAACAGCTCCCAGAGGGCGTTAAACTGAAGGAGCTGAGGAGCACGAGAAGAGTGAAGTGCTGAACAGAGAGCCGAGGTCCCAGGAACAGCTGGGAGCATGTGGTGCCCCGCAAGAGCTGACCCTGACCCCAGGCACAGCCATCCTGTGCCTCCTATAGCCACCCACACACACACAGCCATCCTGTGCCTCCCATAGCCCCACACACACACAGCCATCCTGTGCCTCCCATAGCCCCACACACACACAGCCATCCTGTACCTCCCCCCCAGGCACGGCTCTGGGCCCCGGTGCCCATCACACGGCTCAGCCTGAGCAGCCACCACCCATCCCCCAGCACTGGTGATGGTGGCAGCTCCCAGGATCCAGCAAGGACACGCGGAGGAAATGCCTCTGTCCTCGGAGGGGCTGCACCCTGAGAGCAGATCCCTGCTGCAGATGACCCACGGGAACAGGGGGCCAGGTGGGCACGGGGGACTGCGCTGCCTGTGCCCGACCCCACGTGTGCCCCGCAGGCAGGCAGTGACATGGTGGCACCTGGTGGCAGTGCTGCAGGACACATCTGCACGCCAACACACTGCTGTGTGCAGCTCAGAGCCGGAGGTGAGGTCTCACCCCACAGCTGGGGCAGGGACACGGCAGGGTGGGCACAGGGACGGGAGCACAGCACACAGAGGTGCTCAGACACTGCCCCTGGAGCTCTGCATCCACGTCCCTTCCCACACCAGCACCCACCCCTGTGCAGTGTGACCCCCGGGAACCCCCGCTTTCCCCCAGCACAGCAGCAGCCCCACTCCTGCCCCCTCCGTGGGGCTGAACCCCTGCACGCACTCGCCTCGCCCCAGAACACAGCACTGCTTGGGGATGTGGAGCAGAACAGGACCGAGTGTGAGTACTCACCACCTTCAGCTCAGGCACCGAGCGGCTCAGGGTCCATTCCTGGCTGTTCACAAAGGAATCTGCAGAGCAGAGAGCAGAGCGGATCAGGACAGGATCCCCCGTGCCCCCCCAGCCCCACACCTGTGTGCACAGCACGTAGGGGGCTGCAGGCGAGCTGCGAGCGGCATCACTGACTGCACAGCACGCTCTGCCACTGCAGAACACCAGGACATGGCCGGGCAGAGCACAGCGGAGCAGCGCCCAATGCACCAACAGCTCAGAGCAACGGGGGCCCAACGCTGCCCTGTGCTGCTCCCCCAGGAGCTCACAACGAATGATCCCCTCCGGCCCCGCAGACCGAGGAAGCACCCCCGCACCGCTCCGCTGCTGTTGGACTGCGGCAAAAGCGGCGAAATCGTGAGGACTGCCAGGGGCTGTGAATGGAGCCCCGCGTGCGGAGGAGGCTGCGATGCAGCAGAGGCAGAGCTGGGAGGGTGGGCTGCTCAGAGAGCACCGCCAGCCCTGCAGGAGGGCTGCCCTGCCCTGCTCACGCCTGCTTGCTGTAACCCGGCTCACAGTGCCCACCAGCAGATTTCTAACGTGCTCCAAAGGCCTCCGAGTGAACCCCCACTCAAAAACAACCACAACACGGTGCCAGTTCAGCCACGCTGAGCCGGGCAGCGCACTCAGCCACCAACAGGAGCGTGCTGCCGTCAGACCCGCACCCATCAGCATCCACAGCTGTGAGCTGCACACCCAGTGCCAGCCCCACAGTCAGACCTGAGCCCCAGACTGACCCCATGGCTGAGCTGTGCACCCAGTGCCAGCCCTGCAGTCAGACCTGAGCCCCAAACTGACCCCATGGCTGAGCTGTGCACCCAGTGCCAGCCCTGCAGTCAGACCTGAGCCCCAAACTGACCCCATGGCTGAGCTGTGCACCCAGTGCCAGCCCTGCAGTCAGACCTGAGCCCCAGACTGACCCCATGGCTGAGCTGCGCACCCAGTGCCAGCCCTGCAGTCAGACCTGAGCCCCAAACTGACCCCATGGCTGAGCTGTGCACCCAGTGCCAGCCCTGCAGTCAGACCTGAGCCCCAGACTGACCCCATGGCTGAGCTGTGCACCCAGTGCCAGCCCTGCAGTCAGACCTGAGCCCCAAACTGACCCCACAGCCCATGCTCCTCCTGAGCTGTCTCCGCTTCCTTTACTGCATGCACTTCTGCCTTTTCCTAAACCCACATGGAATTTCACTCCTGTACCACTCTGTAGTGATGAGTTCCAGGGCCGCAAACTCCATCCCGCTGAGGTCCCACCTCCCGTTCTGTGCGGGGCCATCCCCAGCAGGGATGGGTGGGGCCGGGGGCTGTCAGAAAGGCTTCTCCAGAGCGGTTTCTCCACCGCCCCAAAGGGCCTCAGGCCGAGCACCCGCTGCCAGAAAGCGCTGACACAGCGGCTGAGTCAGCTCAGCCCCAGCAGCACGAGGCTGCAGCCGCGCTGTGCCCCACAGCACCGCAGGGAGCTCCTGCCATGGGGGTCACCGCAGGGAGCTCCTGCCATGGGGGTCACCGCAGGGAGCTCCTGCCATGGGGGTCTCCCGGCAGCAGAGCTGTGGAGCTGGAGGACGAAGGGCCGCGGTCCCCGCAGGACGGTGCAGCAGAGGCCCATCTGCCCCGTGCTCTGCGAGGGCATCTGCCAGGAGTGTCTGTGCCCCACGCACACAGGTAATAATTAACCAACCACTGCGGCACCAACTCGGACACCGGAACCGCGGGCATTCACAGCAGCCCTGGAACCAGGTCAGGGGCTGAGCAAACACCGACGTGCCCCCTGAGCCTGCTCCTAAGTGCCCACCCCCCACTGCCAGCAGGGCACAGCCACCCCTACAGAGCAGGCATGGCACGGCTCAGCCCTGCAGTGTGCACAGCTCAGCCCTGCAGTGTGCACAGCTCAGCCCTGCAATGTCAGCCCTGCAGTGTGCACAGCTCAGCCCTGCACTGTGGCACAGCTCAGCCCTGCAGTGTGCACAGCTCAGCCCTGCAGTGTGCACAGCTCAGCCCTGCAGTGTGGCACAGCTCAGCCCTGCAGTGTGGCACAGCTCAGCCCTGCAGTGTGGCACAGCTCAGCCCTGCAGTGTGGCACAGCTCAGCCCTGCAATGTCAGCCCTGCAGTGTGCACAGCTCAGCCCTGCAGTGTGCACAGCTCAGCCCTGCAGTGTGGCACAGCTCAGCCCTGCAGTGTGGCACAGAGCTTCCCGCAGCTCAAGGACTGCAGCACCCAGCAGCAGCAGTGTTGCCCGCCCACCCTTAACGCTGCGTGCACTGTCTGAGCCCCACAGCCGCATCCTGGGCAGCATCCCACACCCAAACTGAAGGACGCACTGATCCCCACCTGCCCACGGCTGTGCCCAGGAGGACATGACCACTGCCTCCCAGCGCCCACCAGGTGCTCAGCTCACCTGCAAAACCTGCTCCTGGTGGTCACTCAGCCACAGCCGTTTGGCCCCACAGTGAGGGCAGGGCAGCCCTACAAAGGCACTGTCCTCAAAAGTGCCCTCTTCCTATGGACTGCAGGCTGTGAGCACACCGCTCCATGCCCACCACACCGCTCCGTGCCCACCACACGCATCCCCTGCTCAGTGCTGGGCTCAGCGCTGTGCTCAGTGCTGTGCTCAGTGCTGGGCTCAGTGCAGGGCTCAGTGCAGGGCTCAGTGCTGGGCTCAGTGCTGGGCTCAGTGCAGGAGGCACACCCCAGGCCCCAGCCCCGCTCCCCCAGCGATGCTCAGGCAGGTGCTAACACGAGGCGATACCTATCACTGCCTGCTCCACTTCCTATGCAAACTTCCCCATTAAAATACAAGCACCATTCTCCTCTCCCAGCGGCCTTCCCTCACAAACCCTACGCGATCACGTCCTCTGCATGGCCGTGCACCCAACAGGAGTTAAGGGCGTCACCTCCGTCCTCGAGGCACCGTGGAAGAGGCAGAGCCTCACAGTGCACAGGGCAGCCCCCAGCCCCATGCCCGCCCCACCCCTCCAGGCTGTCTGTATGCAGCTCTGGGCCCTGACAGCGGTTCCGTGTGCCCGGCCCAAGCAGCTGTGCAGTGTCTGACACAGACCCAGCTCCAAGGGTCCTTGCTGAACGCACAGAGCACCGCGGTGCCACGCACACACAACCCCGAGCTGTTGTTTGTGCATCAGTTCCTGCATTCCCTGACCACCCCTCCCTGTGCCCAGACCAGGCCAAAGCCCCACAGCAGCAGGAGCGAGCGCGGTGCAGAGGTGTGAGCGGGTCCTGTGGGACAGTGCTGGGATTGCTCCCCTTTGAGGTGGCCCTTGGGGCACTCACAGAGTGTGCTGTGCTGGATGGGTCTCTGCTGCAAACAAAATGCTGCCGGTACTGGGAGGGGAAGCAGCTCTGGTTGGGTCTCTGCCTGGAGCAGGACACCCAGGATCTGCAAGGAGCCGATAACCGCAGCTGCACCCCTGGGAGGGCACGCTGGGGCAGCTCTCCTGGGGCTGGGGTGGGCAGCACAGCACACAGCAATCAGCTCTGGAAGCACTGAGCACACATTAGGAGCAGCATCGTCCCGCAGAAGCGCAGGGCAGAGCTCCTGGAGCTGCTGCACGCGGGCAGCCCGAGCAGCTGCAGAGCTCCATGTCCCACCGACAGCTCCCGGCCAGAGCCCACGGACTGCACTCAGAGCTCTGATGGGACACGGCCGCTGGGACAAGGACGTGGGCTCTGCTCTGCAGCCTCGCTGGGCACCTCGCCGACCCGGGAGCACATCCTGAGCATCCTGTTATCTACAGCAAAGTGATATTCTGAGCGAACACCAAACCCCAGCACAACCTGTGCAGCTCCAGCGAGCAGCACCCACTGTGCTGCAGCAACTCGTGGTCCCACAGCCACCCCACGCTGCAGTGCCACAGCAGCAGCACAGCAGTGTCACAGCACTGTCACAGCAGTGTCACAGCAGCCAGCTGCCCACCAGCACAGCCCCAGCCGGCCCTGAGGCAGCACGACCCGTGCCAGCCCAGCAGCCAGGAGCAATGTGGGGACCCCCAGGTGGGCACACAGCCCCGGCTGCAGCCCTGGGAACGCGGCAGCCAGGCTGGCGGCTGCGGGCGCAGCTCCTGCCGGAGTCACAGCAAGCAGCAACAGGCCCCACCGCACCTCCCAGCCCGGGTACACCCACATTCCGCAGCCATGAGCGCGGCCTCCGCTCGCATGGGAACCTCCCGTCACCCAGCCAGACACGGGCACTGCCGGGAGCACCCAGGGAGCGCGGCCCCGGCAGCTCACGGCACACCGCGGTGACACGGACGGCCCCACACCTGCCCCTGGCAGGCACCGCGAGCCCCAGGGACAGCGGGACCGAGGGGACGGCTCTGCAGAGCTCCCCACGCTGCAGCAGCGCGGCCCAAAGCAGAGGCTGCAGCTGCTCCCATGCTCCCCTGCACAGCCCGACCCGGCCGGAGCACACCGGGGCACAGAGAGGCCCAGGAGCCCGCGGGCGGATGGGGATCCGCAGCGTCAGCCCCAGGGACCCCGCGACGGAACCGTGCGCAGCTCATGGGTGCCTGGAAGTGCTGCCCAAAGCCCATCCCCCACCGCGCTCCATCCGCAGCGCTCAATGCCTTAAAAAGCCCACGGGTGCTGCGTGCTCCTCCCAGCCCCGCGCGATGCTGTGGGGCCGCGCAGGGGAACAACGGAGTGGGGAACGGCGCCGGGAAACGGGGCCAGGGAATAAGAACGGGGAGGGGGTGCAGGCAGCACAGCTCCACGGAGCCTCTGTCAACACGGGCAGCCCCGGCAGCGCGAGCACGGCCCACGGCAGCACGGCCCAGAGAGCACCAGCAGAGCAGCAGCTCCTGAGCCCAGCACAGCCCCGGCCCACGCTGCAGCCCACGGTCCCCCTGCACCCAGCGGCCCGGCACTCAAACGCGGCTCTCCCGGCAGCTCCCATGTCACCCCCCACGTCAGCCGGCCCTCCCCGGGAGCAGTGCCCCTCCGCCCCGCCACGAGCGGCTCCATCCCGTTCCCGTTCCCCGGCCCCGACACCCCGGCCCCCGAGCACGCGGCTGCGGGACGCCCACCGCGGCGACAGCGGCGGCCGCACCGGCCGAGCCCACTCCTCCCTGCCTCCCCCCCCCGACTCACCCAGCGCTCGCAGCGGTCCGCCGCCCAGCAGGACGGGGTCGTTGCCGCCGCGGGGCTCCTTGGCGCCCGCACCGCGCTCGCGCCGTCGGAAGGGTCCGGTGAGCAGCTTCCACAGCCCGGCGGGCGGCCCGGGCTCCGCGCGCAGCCCGGCGCGGCCCAGCTCGGGGTAGAGCAGGTCCCGCTTGCTGGGGCAGGCGTGCAGGGAGCCGGCGTCGCCCTCGCTCTTGGTGCGGAGCCGCGCGGGGCGCAGCCCGCCCGACTCGGAGCGCCGCAGCTCGTGGCCCCGGCGCAGGCGGAAGCTGAAGCTCTTGCGCAGGGCGCTCAGGTGCCGCCGCGGGCCGGGGCCGCCGCGGCCGAAGAGGTTCCAGCGGCGGCTGCCCCACAGGGACCCTCCGCGGGGGAAGCCGGGGCCGTCGGCGGGCGGCGGCGGCGGCGGCGGGCGGGCGGCGGGCAGGAACGTCATGCTGCCGGGCCGCGAGCGCGGAGCCCCGCCGGGAGCTCCGCCGTCCCCGTCGTCGCGGCGGCGCGGTCGGAAGAAGTCGAGCAGGCCGCCCCGGGAGCGCGGCGCGGAGCCCGGCGTCGGCGCGGCCCCCGACCCCCCGCCCGCCGCGCAGAAGCTCTTGGGCCGGCGGCGCTGCTGCTGCGCGGCCCCGAGCGCGGCGCGGACGGCGGGGACGCCGTGCAGGTCCAGCGACTCGCACACGCTGACGGCGCGCCGCGGCGCGGGGCTGGGGCTCGGGGGGCTCCGCGCCGCCCCGCTCCGCCGCCGGCCCTCCGCCATCGTCACCCGCGGGGCCGCCCCATGGCCGCGGGCCCCCCCGCGCGCCGCCCGCCGCCCGCCCGCTCCCACGCCGCGCCGGCATGCCCGGGCCGCGCTCCGGCGCGCCGCCAGCAGCGGGGCGGGCCCGCCCCGAACGCGCCGGGGGACGGGACGGGACGGGACGGGGCCGCCCCGCCGAGGCCGCGCCCTCTCGGGGACGCCGCTTCCCGGCCCCGCGTCCGGAGCCGCGGGCGGCGGAGCCCTCCGGACCGCAGCCCGCGCTTCGCTGCCCCGGACCCCGCGGGCCGACCCCGCCGCGCCGCCCCGCGGCCGCCGCTGGGGGGCGCTGCCGTACGGCGCTCCGCGCCGAGCCGCCGCCGGACACGGCCGCCAGGGGGCGCCGCGGGCCGGGGCTCGGCTGCTCGGGCCGCGCGTTGGGCACCGCCGGGTCCCGGCCCCGCTCACCGCCCCCGGCCGCGGGAGCCCACCCCGGGCCGGCCGTGCCGTACGGACCTCCGTACCCCATCGGCACAGCCCCGCGCTTCCGCACCTCCTTAACGAGCCCCGCTCACTGCCGGCAGCAACGCGGCACGCACACGGAGGCACGCACTGCAGCCGCGCCGTTATCGCATGTGAACGAGGACGGACTGTGCAGTCCTGCACGGCGCCAGACGCACACACAGCAGCGGTCACCCCACGCCGGCGCTGCCCGCCCCGCGCTGCTAACCCAGCCGTGCTCCCACCCGCTCTGCTCCCTGCTCAGCCCCCCGCCTCCTTCAGATGCAGTGCCACAACCGTGGCACGGTATTCACCCGACTCTTCCTTCAGCCCTGGAAGTCACAACCGTGCATCCCACACGCAGTGTCCGTGCTGCCGCACCCCAAGAGGACATCCAGCTCCAAAGCACCAAAACACAACGGCAGTGCTCCCATTAGAGGGCTGACAGCGAGGCGAAGCGGTCCTTCTGTACGCTGCAGTACCGGTACAAACCCCGGCACTGCTCCTGCAGCGAGGACAAAGGGCACCTGCAAATAAAGCCATGCAACAGAGCCTGACAGGCAGGGCTCCACAGCCACGGCAGGGGGAACCGATGAGAAAATGGACATTGAGGGGCACTGGGGGGCAGCGGGGGGCTGCAGGGGCTGCAGGGGCTCAGGGGCTCAGGGGCTGCAGGGGCTCAGGGGCTCAGGGGCTGCAGGGGCTCGGGCTCAGGGGCTCAGGGGCTCAGGGGCTCAGGGGCTGCAGGGGCTCAGGGGCTCAGGGGCTCAGGGGCTGCAGGGGCTCAGGGGCTCAGGGGCTGCAGGGGCTCAGGGGCTCAGGGGCTGCAGGGGCTCAGGGGCTCAGGGGCAGCCACACGGCAGTGCCCGCTCTCAGCGCGGCTGTGGCAGTGCTGCTGGTGCTGGCACACACTGTGTGCCCGGGGACGCTGCAGGCGGCAGTGCTGCCCTGCAGTGCTGTGCTGAGGCACAGCCATGTCACACGCGTCGTGGCAGCGAACATCTGGTTTCGATTAAAAGAAGGACGTGAGAGGCCGAGCAACAGCTGCACGGGGTGCAGGGAGCTCCGCTGCTGGCCGCTGCCCAGCACGCTGCGGGGTGGGGCCCCACGCGGGGGAGGCAGAGCTGGGGCCGCTCCTTCCCACGTGCATCTCCAGCACTGGCAGCGCTGGTGTTACGGCCACGGCTGAGTGCAGATGCAGGGAGGTTTTCATGCAGGAGGATCACGCCCTGGGACAGCTGCGGTCACTGCTCCATCTGCTGGAATGTCCACAGAGGGGCACAGAGGGGCACAGAGGGGCACAGAGGGGCACAGAGGGGCACAGAGCGGCAGGAGCACAGTGGCAGCACTGCGCGGTGCCCATGGCCCACAGCACACGCACTGCAGCCCAGGCAGGGCACAGCCTCAGCTGTGAGGCTGAGCACGGATCGCAGCACCCAGGGGCAGCTCCACATCACAGCCCATGGCCGCTCCCCAGACATCACAGACTGGCCCTCTGCCCCATCCCACTCCCTGGTCCATCCCCCCTGACACTCACAGAGCTGCACCACCTCCATCCCGCACACCGCACCACTGCCATGCTCCCACCACGGGCTCCAGCAGCCCCAGACACAAGTGCACAGCAGCAGACAGAGCCATTAGGGCAGATGCTGCCAAATCTCTAACTTGAAACCAAAGGAGAAAAGCCCATGTGATGGCCTGGAATAGCTACAAGAGACCTCACCGGGGCCTGGAGCCTTTGCCACGGGTTTACATCCCCTCCCATCACCGCTTATAGCAGCGACAATCCTCTAGCTTAATCCAGCAGCAGCAGAGGAAATGAGAAACGGAAACAGAAACCAAAGGGGTGAACATAAGAGACAGACAGTGCAGAAATAGGACGCGGTGGATGGGTGAAAGCACCCCGAGGTCACAGGGAGACAAACCTCCCGTGCCGCCGGTGCTCAGCACTCAGCACAGCACCCAAAACCACATCTAGAAATGCAAACCCACTTCCCACACAACACACAGGGCCCGCGTTTTGCCTCGCACTCTCAGCAGCAATTGTTTTAGGAAAGGAAATAGAGCCCTGAAGATGGTGCATAGCCTCGACACCATGCGCTGGTGGTGCAGAACGCGTCGGGGAGACCATGCATGGCACTGAACACAGACACCTGCAGGTCGGCAGCAGCACGTCCCCACGCAGAGCCCCTCTCCTGGCTGGCTGCACAAGGTAACACGTGGCAAGCCGAATGCCAGCAGCCCCCAGCGTCAGCCTGCAGAGGTGAGAGAAACAGAAAGCAGAGCCGTGGCTGTGTGCTGGGCTGCTCAGCAGAGCCCATGGGCTGAGTGCTTCCAGGGCAGTGCTGCCACTGCTGTGAGCTCCCAGGCTCTGTGCCAGCCCCCACTTCTGGGTTCTGACGACTCCTAAGGGATGCAGAGGAAGGGGGCAGACAGGGTAGATGAGGACTCATCCCTCTTCCATGGACATGTGTGGTTTGACAGCTGTGCTCTGCACTGAAATGAGACCACAGGAGATCACACCCACGTGCCCTGGTGGGCGAACACACAGGTATGACCTTGTGCTCCTCCTGGTTCTGCTTACACCTGTGCTGATTGCTTTTAGCCACTGAGCTCAACAGAGCTGCTCCGAATCGGTGCACCCTTCCTCAGACAGAGTCTTTGCACCCCAACCCTGCTCCTGCTCCCATCCACCCCCATTCCTGGGACAACCACACAAAGCCCCTGGATGCAACCTCAGCAAGGGCTCACACCCATCCCATCCCATCCCATCCCATCCCATCCCATCCCATCCCACCCCACCCCACCCCACCCCATCCCATCCCATCCCATCCCACCCCACCCCACCCCACCCCACCCCACCCCACCCCATCCCATCCCATCCCATCCCATCCCATCCCATCCCATCCCATCCCACCCCACCCCACCCCACCCCACCCCATCCCATCCCATCCCACCCCACCCCACCCCACCCCACCCCACCCCACCCCATCCCATCCCATCCCACCCCATCCCATCCCAACCCATCCCATCCCATCCCATCCCATCCCATCCCACCCCACCCCATGAGCCAGGGAGGCCCAGGCCCAGCAGCTTCCAGGTAACAAGCTCCCATGATCTGTGCCCATGGCCCGTGGCAGTGGCTGGGCTTCAAGGAGAGCTGGGCAGTCAGAAACATGCTGAGATTGCAGAGCGACAGTGATGGGGCTGCTGCACTGTGTGCTGCTCCAGTCCAACTGCAGCTCAACCCAACGCAACCCAAAGAATCTTTGGGTTACCGCAATGTAACCCCATAGAACCCAACCAAACACAACACAACCCAACGCAACGTAACCCAACCCACAGAATCACTGGGTTATCCCAGTGTAACCCAATCGAACCCAACACAACCCAACTCAACAGAACCCAACACGATGTAACCCAGCACAGCCCACAGCCCCTGTCAGCCCCCCTCCCCACAGCACAGCCCCCCCAGCTGGTCCCAGCTTTCTGCAGCCATGCTGGGACCACTCCCACCTGCCCAGCCCAGCTCCACGCTGCAGATACCCACACCCCGAGGCAGAGCAATGGGAGAAGGGGTTCCAGCGGTGCCCTGGTGCAAGATGCAGTGCCAGGGGGTCCAGCTGAACCCCCCACAGGCACCAGTCTGCAGCACGGCCCCCAGTGGATGGGGGGGACCCCACACTCAGCTGCTGCACAGAGCCCGGTGGTGGAGCAGGCAACAAGTGTGGGGGCTCCGTGCTTATTCAACTGCGCTTTATTTTTTAACCCCACTTCTACACAACCACGATTGATGTTTTTAATTAAAACGTTTATAACGTCAGCTCGTGAGCAGACATTGACAGCAGTCAAGAGCTGACAATTATTTTGCAGATCAAATCCTGAAGCCTTTCAAATGGCCACTAATGACTCAAACTGTTCTGGATCCTGCGCCGCTGCTCCGAGAATAGAAAAATAACCACGCTCCCTGGCCAAGTTCTGCCTTGTTAATTAAGCCTTATTCTGTAACGGCAGCTAGCCCAGCCTTTCAAAGCCCTCCATCTCTGCTCAGCTCTTTCCAGACCTAAAGCAGCTCTCTCTCAAGCCAACTTATAAATGCAGCACAAATGAGGCCAGTGAGCCCTGAGCAAGGGAGTGCCCACCCGTGCCTCATCCCACGAGCCCCACCATGACCCAGGGCACTGCCCGAGGTCCCCCTGTCCCCCCTGGACCAGCAGGGACAGGGATGTGTCCTCAGCTGGCAGCTCCTGGGGCAGGTGAGCAGCTGTGCGTCCCGCCGAGGAACCCCCACAGCGCCTGCAGACACAAATCAACAACCACAGATCCACTAAGGCTGGAAGAGACCTCTATGACCAGAAAGTCCAACCACTGCCCCCGGCACCTGCCCGCGGAGCCTTTATGACACGAACTGCTGCACAGCAGCAGGAGGGAAGAGCTCAGCATGGCTGTGCTCACACGGGAGCTCAGAAACCCAACAAACCAAGTCCCCTCAGGAGAAGGGGTCACTGTGAGGAGCACAGAGCCCCAGACCCACAGTGAGGGGGGAGAGGTGATGGGAGCTGCCCTGAGTGACGCTTCCCTGCAGGCCCTGCTGCGGGCGGCCCTTGGCCGGCACGCTCCCCTCGCACACACTGCCCTGCACAGCTAAACACGGTGCTCCACGAGCGGACTGGCAGCAGTGCTGTGCTGCGTGCATGCTGTGCATCCCCAGCGAGGCCGTGTCCATGCCAGCTGAGCATGGAATGAAAGGCTGCGATCAAAACTGTATGCAGAAAGCCCACACTGAGATGGAGAGGCAAATGCGTGTTCACGGACAGGAGGCTCTTGCAACTTGTTTTGTCTCAGAGTTGTTTTCTTGCAAGCAAATTCATATGACTTCTCTTTGTGAGGGAAAAGTAATACAAATAAACGATAATAATGAAGTTGGGTATAACAGTAACTATCCATCCCATATAATGGGGAGCTGAGCTGTGACCCCAGCTCCTGGTGCTGCGGCCACACTGCCAGCTGCACGTCCCATCCCCATCCCACTGCTGTGACACCACAGAACCATTCTGGTCAGAAGAGACCTCTGAGATCCGCAGCCCAGCCCACTGTGCCCACATCCCCCTGTGCCACATCCCCACGGCTCTAGGTCCCCCCAGGGATGGTGACCCCCACTGCCTGGGCAGATGTGCCAGTGCCCAACTGCTTTTGGGGGAAGAAATCTGCACACCCAACGTGACCGTCCCTGGTGCAACGTGAGACCATCCCCTCTCATCCTAACAGCAGTGCCATCCCACAGCCAACACTGACACTCAGCTTTCCAGCCCAGGATCGGATCCCCCCACCCTCGTTTCAGCGCCCAGTGCTGTGGTGTGGCAGTGTGGGGCTGTGCAGCCCAGGCAGCCCCATGGCACAGCCGTCACTCCGTGAGCAGAGGCCGTGTCCCAGGGGATCTGCACAAAGGCCGGGTACCAAGCCCACCCTGAGAAAGGCAAGCTGCTGGCTCCTGCCCACACTCTCACCGTGCCCCAGAGGCTCCGCCGTGACCGCAGATGCCTCAGAGCGGTGCATCGCTTCCTCCCCAGAGGCAGCCAGCCCGCAGTGCCACCTCCCCCGTCCCAGGGGAGCCTTGTGGTGCCACACATCACCTCTCTGCTGAGCTAAGTCCCCAGGGCCACCCAGTCCCCAGGGCTGACCGCAGTGGGATCCGTGTGGAGCCCACAGCCCCGGGAGCACCCCCTGTGCGGTCGGGGCAGGAGATGGCGATGGGTGCCAGCACAGCTCTGGAACTGCCACTCCCACAAGGGCAGAGCAGATGTCATCAGAGCTGATGTGTGAAGCAGGGCAGGACGGGCAGCCCTACACACTGCGCTCTGGACCAGCAAGACTGCCCTTGAGCCATGCAGCAGAGGGACAGCGAGCTTCTGCCATCTGCTGCAGAGCCCGAGGGCTGTGAGCTCAGGACAGGGATGGCCATCCCTCATGTCGCTCCCAGGAGCCCGAAACGGGGCCAGGACAGAGCACAAAGCAGTGGAAACAGAGCTGCTGTGGTACCGTTCCCATTTACAACTCCATATGGAGAACCTAATTCTTAACCCATCTTACATCTTTCATACTGACCGTAAATGGTTCTATCTTCTCATCAGGAGGCTCTCACAGAATCACAGAATTACTGAGGCCAGAAGCAAATACCCCTGAGATCCCCCCACCCCACCCCAGCCCCACCATGCCCGCTGGCCACGTCCCAGTATCCAACCGGACCCCACAGTGCAACTCCATCCTAAATCAAACACCACCAAGTACATCTGAGAGCAGACTCCATCAGCACAGCCCAACCCCGCAGTGCATCCACCGGGGCTGCAGCGGCACAGAGCAGCTGCAGAACAGCACAACAGCACCAGGCACACAACACGGCCTCGTGCCCTGTGCTGCTCACACGTGCACTTCTGGGATGACTGTGTCCTCCACGGCCACCTGCCCACAGCCACCCTGCAGCTGGCAGTGCTGAGGGTGAGCACCGTGTGGCTGCGTGCTGCCCACGGCTCGCTCAGGACGCAGCATTCAGCAGTGCTGCCAATGAAGCACACTGCATGGATGGGACTGCAGTGAAGCAGGCAGAGCACACACACACACAGGAGGACAACAGCAGCGCAGCGGAGCTGTGGGGGATGGGATGGGGCGGTGCAGAGCAGAGGAGGCTCAGGGAGACCCCACTGCTCTGTCCAAGTCCTGAGAGGTTGGAGGGTGATGGGGTCGGCCTCTGCTCCAGGTAACGGCAGAGGGGTGGGAGGGGGTGGTCTCATGTTGTGCCCTGGCAGGGTCACGTTGAGCAATGGGAACAATTCCTTCTCCAAATTGTGGCTGGGCACCGGCACATGCTGTCTGTGGGGTGGGGGGTCACTGTCCTGGGGGCTGTTCAAGGACCGTGCGTAGATGGGGGCAGCCAGGCCAAGGGTCCCACCCACAGCCCCCCCAGCACAGTGCTCCTCCTGCCCCTGGGGCCGCCCTGCTTTGTGCTGCTGCTCCCTTTAGTGCAGTCCCACTGAGGAGCAGGGAGCTGCAGCTGGGTGCACCCCGGGGTGCAGATCTGCAGTGCTCCGCTCCTCCACGAGCGCTCCCCCCTGCTCAGAAGGACACGGCTGTGCTTCGACATTTCCCTCTGCAGAGATGCCCACACTCCTGGGCGAGAGGGGGATGACCCCATGTTATGCCCGGGGAGGGCCACGTTGGGTACTGGGAACGATTCCTTCTCCAAAGAGCATTTGAGTGCAGACACAGACTGCCTCGGGGGGGGGGACTGTTCAAGGACCACTGGGACGTGGCTCTGGGGGACATGGCCAGTGGGCACGGTGGGGGTAGGCGGGTGCTGGGCTCAGGGATCTCAGAGGTCTTCTCCAGCCTCAGTGCCTCTGCGATGCAATGACATTTGCTCCATTGCTGGATGTCCACCAGTTCAAGCTGTCCGTGCCCCACAGGTCGGTGGAGCCAGCTCTGTGCCTGCAAGCACACTGCAATGCTCTGCACACACCTGTGCTAGTGCTGCTCGGCCCCACGTGCACCCACCCTAAAAACCATCTTGTGCCACCGGACAGGACCACGGCCTCCAGCCCGGAAAGCCAGCAGGGGCACAGCCCCAGCGCACGTGCAGCAGCGGCACGGCCCTGAACAGCCAGCAGCACGTCCCGGCATGCAGCATGCAGCCACGGGGACAGCAGACAGGAAGCTCGGGCACGGCTCCGTGCGAGCAGCAGCTGCCTGGGAGGATAAAGAGAGCTCTGATCCGGGGCTGAGCCAAGGACAGCCCCGCCGAGCAGCCGCTGCTCACCGAGCGATGCAGTGCGGCACCGCGCAGCACTGCAATGAGCACAGTGTGCAGCTCTGCAGGCACTGCACTGCTCAGAGAGACACAGCAGAGGGGTGCGAGAGGACCCGAACACGCTGAGCAGCCAGGTGATGGGGGAGATGAGCAGAGATCCGCGTACAGCGCTGTGCATGGAGGAAAAGATCTCATTGTGCATACGGATAATGAGCTGCAGTTCCTCATTAGCATCGGAAATGAATCCTGAGGTCATTCCAAACAGCTACGGAAACAATCGGCAGTGATCAGAAAGCAAAGAGCGTGGGCAACTTCTAAGAACAGAGAAGAAAGCTAAGCAGCCCCACGGCACGGCCGCAGCCCCACGGCACGGCCGCAGCCCCACGGGCCGACCCCCAGAGATCCCACAGCAGACGCAGCCACCGGGAATGCCTTGAGAAGGGCAGGGGGTGAGCGCAGCCCGGCCCGGCTCCCGCACAGCCTGAGCACGGGCACGGCAGGGGCGACAAATCCGCAGTGCCGGAGAAGGAGGCGAGCAGCAGGGAACAAAGAGGGCCGCTTCCCCGCAGCACCGTCCCGGCCCTGCACAGCCAGGAGCAGGGGATGCGCGGCACTGCTGCGGAGAACGGCCCCAGCACCGCTGTGCCACGCACGGCAATGGGGTCCGGCCCGGCAGCGCCAGAGCGGCCCCACGCTGCCATGCAGCCCCGTGGGGGCCTCGGCACCCCCAGACCCACGGCTGGTGGGGATTTCCCACACCGGCTCCCTGCAACCGGGCGCTATTTTTAGGAGTTTCAGCAGAAGCAATTTGGATCTTTCCAAAAACGAGGTTAGGGAAAAATAAAGGGAGCTCTGCCAAAGCTGCGCGCCTTTGCAGCCCCTGCTGAGTGATGGGAAGGGCGAAGGGACCGCTGAGCCACACAGCTGGAAGGCGGCGGGCACGGGGCAGGGATGTGTGCTGCCCAGCAGCGTGCACACAGCTGGAGCACGCGGCCATCCGCAGCCACAGCGCATCTCCGTGCTGCTGCCTGCAAAGCCCTCTGCACCCACGGCACACGGACAGCAGCAGAGCCCCGCAGAGCAGCTCTGCTCCCTGCTCCCATGGCACACGGACCGCAGCACACCGAGCACGGCCTCCAGCTGCCTGCCCAGCACAGCGTGCTCACAGTGACGGACAGAGGAGCATCCATCTCAGGGCCCCTCCATTTCCCAGTGCCTGACCTCCAGCCCCGTGGCTGCTGCTGGGGTTGATCCCAGTGCAACCCGTCGTGTTATGCACGCAGGAACGCTTCCCGCTGAAATCTCGGCCTCTCCCATTGAGTCCCATGTGCTGTCACTGCTAACAGATCTGGGGCACAGCAGAGATGTCCCCGTGCCGTTCCCTCGCACTGCACTGACTGCAAAATCCACTCGGCAGGTTCAGTGGATCAGAACAGCGTCGGTACCCGAGCTGCAGCGCTGCTGCTCCAAGGTGAGGCCCCGCAGGCACACAGCCCCCGAAGAACTCGGTGCCCTAAAGCTGCGTCCGTGCGGCTCCGGGCTCTGCAGTGTCACAACGTGCCTCAGTTCTCAGCCCTCCTAGCTCCTGCAGCTGAGCCTTCCTCGTGTCCTCCCCTGCTTTTACATCTGTCCGCACTTCTGTTTTAAGGACTCACATTTTTTAACCGTGTTAAAGTAATTACAGCTGCACAGAGTGCTGGTGATGGTGCTGTCAGACCCACAGAGCTGACCCCGAGCTCCGCTCCGCGCAGAGCTGACACCAACAGCCACAGAGGCACCTGGGGCTCTCCCACACCAACACCACAACCAGGACCTGGCACGGCACGCTGCTGCCAGCACAGCACTGCCACAGCCCCAGGGGCACCATGGAGCAGCATCGTGCTGGGATGGAGCGGCTCCTCACAGCTCCTCCTCCGCCCCTGTCACAGCTGAACTCAGACACATCTGTGTTTGGGCAGGCACAGAACGGTTGGGTTGGAAGGGTCCTTGAAGATCACAGAGGCACAGAACGGTTGGGTTGGAAGGGGCCCCCCAGCCCCCTGCCATGAGTGGGTGCCCCACCAGCTCAGGATGCCCAGAGCCGCACCCAGGGCCTCGGGCACCTCCAGGGATGGGGAGTCCCACACACCTGGCTGAGCCAGTCCCCCTCCGCTGGGACACACGGTGCAGGGCAGAGCCGTGGGGCCATGCTCGGGCAGCACCGCGCGGTTCGGAGCTCCGTGTGCCCCACGCAGGGCCGTCCCAGCAGCAGTGGTGCGAGCAGCCGTGTGGGAACGGGGCACACTGCAGCTCTGAAGGCCCAACGCGGCGCGCCCACCCCCAGCCTCACGTCTTCATCACAAGATCGTTCCATTTCCATGGAAACGGCAGAATTAGAGACTTGCTTTTTAAAGACAATTACCAACGCGGGCACACAACGGCGGAGCTGACCCCGGCCCCGAGCTGCATCTCCCAGGGAGCAGCCGGAGCAGCGCTGGGTGCTGTGGTCCTCGTGGGCCCCACGGAGCACCAGCCCAGCACGGAGGGCTGAGCTCACAGAGCTGCACCCAGCCGGGCCCTGCGCTCTGCCCGGAGCATCACGGAGCGCTGCCGGACACGGCCGGCACTGAACACTTCCCTACACCCGGAGCTCACAGTGCTGCGGCCAGCACAAAGCACCATGCGGCCACTGCTGCCCCACAGCACTGCAGCTGAGCTCCCAGCCCCACAGCTATGCTCCCAGCCCTGCAGCTATGCTCACAGACCTACAGCTGAGCTCCCAGCCCCACAGCTATGCTCCCAGCCCTGCAGCCATGCTCACAGCCCCACAGCTATGCTCACAGCCCTGCAGATGTGCTCCCAGCCCTGCAGCCATGCTCCCAGCCCCACAGCTCTGCTTTCATCCCTACAGCTGTGCTCCCAGCCCTACAGCTGTGCTCCCAGCCCTACAGCTGTGCTCCCAGCTTTGCCCCTGGCTCCGCACAGCAGTGCCCCATCGCAGTGGGAGCAGCTCCCCACAACCCTCACTCTGCAGGGCCCCGTCAGCCTCCCCATGCCACCGTGGGGCTCTGTGCCGGTGCCACCCACCCAGGAATTCATGCAAACCGAAACCTCATTAACCATGCACTTATTATAGTGCCCTGCACTGCGCTTTGGGAGCAGCAGAAGGAGCTCAAGGAGAGGAGGGCACAGGGTGGTACTGCTGCTCTGCTCAGGGACGTGGGTCTCCTCGACACCCCCAGCCCCACTGCCCATACCCACCGAAAGAACACAGACAGCAATTTGGCTGAAGAGTCAAACAAGCTCAGAGGCCACTAACATCCAAACACCAACAAAAGGGTAGGAAAGAGAAAACAGAAAAAATAAAGAGGAAACAGATGTCAGCAAGATCTTGAGCACAGGAAGTACCAAAATGGTGTAGGAAGCTGAAAAGTTGGGGAGAAAACAAAGCCCCATGACAACAGCCAGCAGGAAGCAGCAGCACCGTGGGGCACTGCACTGCACGGGGCCACAGCGGATGGCAGGGATGGGGTGGGAAGGGATGGGGTGGGATGGGGTGGGATGGGATGGGGTGGGATGGGGTGGGATGGGGTGGGGTGGGATGGGGTGGGATGGGGTGGGGTGGGGTGGGGTGGGATGGGGTGGGAAGGGGACGGGACAGGGACGGGTCACCCAAACCACACCACTGTCATATGGAGCAGACATATAAGGCCACCCACACACAAACAGATGACTCCAAAGCCATTAGCTGTATGTATTCATGTATAAAGAAAGGACAGTGTCATTCAAACAGAATTAGTATCAAAAGACACCAACAGCTTTAACGAAACGGTCTCAGGTGAGAAAGCTCACAGAAGAGACCTCTTTTCTAATTTTCAGCACACGTGGAAGTACCGAAGTGCCATCCAAAGCCAGGAAGGCCTGGAAGGAAGCGAGGCCCCCACAGCACACACAGCCCTCCCCAGGCATCCCAGGCATCCCCATGCTGTCTGCCTTCAAATCCCCTGCAAAAACTGGGAAGGGTTAACTGGAACTGGTTTTGTTCAAACAGAAGTTGAGGTTGTAGACCTGAGTTCAGCCTCACACGTGCTTCAAGTACAGCAGATAAAGGCAACTCTGTGTGCAGGAACATGAGACCGCCATCCAACAGTGATGAGCACGGTACCCAGAGCTGCGGGTGCTCCCTCCTCGGAGGTGCCCGAGGCTTTGGGGGGGCACGGGCAGCCTGGCAGGCTGCGGGCAGCAATCAATGCTGGCGTCCAACAGCCACGAGCAGTGCAGTGCGTGCTGATGTGTGGTGGACACCTCCATGGAGCCCTGCACCACAACAGCACACCCAGCAAACCTGAGAGCATGGCACCACCAGGGCTGTGCCCAACAACACAGCTCGGCTGCACTTCAAGCAATCGAGGGCCACGTGCTGGAGACCCTCCCTGAGCTCAGCATGGAGATGGAGGTGGGCAGTGATCCCACGTGGGGTGGGAGCCGGGGCCATATGCACTGCAGCCCAGAATCCCAGAGCTGTAGGGGTGGGGAGGGAGCTCTGCAGCTCCCCCACTGCAGCCCCACACGGCAGTTCCCTACAGCAGCTGCACAGCATCCAGGGGGGATTGGGTATCTCCAGAGAAGGTTGGGTATCTCCACTGGAGAACCCCCCACCTATGTGGGCTCTGTTCCAGGGCTCTGCCACCCGCACAGCACAGAAATCCCTCCCCACGTTCACATGGAGCTCCCTGGGCTGCAGTCTGTGCCCGCTGCCCCGTGTCCTGGCGTTGGGCAGCACCGAACAGAGCCCGGCCCCCTCCCCCTGCCCCCGCCCTTCACATCTCCATCAGCACTGCTCACATCCCCTCGGCTTTCTCTCCTCCAGCTGCACAGCCCCGGGGCTCTCAGCCCGCTCCCCCAGGAGCTGCTCCAGGCCCCCACCACCTCTGCACCCTCCGCAGGGCTCTCTGCAGCAGTGCCCGGTCTGCATGGAGCTGGGCAGCCCCGCACTGGGCACAGTGCTCCTGATGTGCCCCCCAGGGCAGAGCATTGCACACTGCAGCCTCAGTGCTCAGCCAGCACTCCGCACACATCAGCCCCTCTGGCTGCCCAGCCACCATCCACCCCCCTCTGCTTCCCAGCAGGGCCCTGTGAGCAGATGGGGGCTGAGTGAGCTCCTGCACGGCCATTTCCATCACACACGAGGCCTGCTGCTGTGGTTGTGTACCCATCCTCGGGCGTCAGCGGCCCCAAACCCCCCAGCACACCCCAGGGCTGGGTCAGGCAGCAGCAGCACAGAGCAAGGCCGTCCTGCAGCGCAGGAGGAGGGGCGGCACAGGGCCGCAGCACCACCTCATTGGAAGCAGACCTACAAAGGCAGCGCTGAGTGCTGGCGTGTCCTCACAGCCGTGCGAAGCAACCAGAAACCATCCCAGTGCGAAGGAACACCAGAGCCCCATTTGGCGAGCAGGGCGGGCTCCTCGCTGCGCCGTGCACGGGGACGGTGCCAATTAGGTCACGTTAATGAGGATAAATAGGAAAGAGCGGCATCAGCCCTCGGCCGAGCTCAGGAGAGCTGCGACAAAGGAGAGGCAGCGAGGAGCCAAGCACGGCTAGTTCTCCGTGTGTGCGTACCGAGCGTTGAAGTGCAGCACGCTGCCCTGACCCGGGCACCCAGCACCACAGCACCGATGTTCCCCATGTTTGGTTCGACAACCAAATGTCACATTGTGATGAACATCACCCTGAAATGCTCCATCAGCTGCAGCAGCGCTGGGGCAGCTGAGAGCTCACGGCTGTGGGGACACAGAGCGCACCTCTGAGGGCACACGGAGCAGGAAGCCAAGAGCCACGGGCCAAGCACGTGGAAAAAAAAGAGAAGGAAAAGCAAAGAGAGCAATCTGCATGTCCACAGCTCTGCAGAGGACCGGGGCTTGCAGCAGGTCACCACTCCCCACCCCTCACCGGAGCGCTGCGGTTTGCTGCCCCATCCCGGCTCCTCGCCCGTTCCGCAGCCCCGCAGCCCTGCCACCTCCTCCTCTCTCTTCGCACTCCTCCTGGCCTCGTGTGCTCATTTCATCTCTGCTCTGCTGATGACTCAGTTCTGCCATTCTGTTCCCGGAGTATCTCTGCCCGAAGCCAAAGCCTCTGCTGCTCCCCTCCAGCTGCAGCCCTGCGCCTGCAGTGAGCCGCCAGGACCACGCACGGAACCGCCAGCACCACACATGGAGCTGCCAGCACCACGCATGGAGCCGCCAGGACCACGCACGGAACCGCCAGCACCACGCACGGAACCGCCAGCACCACGCATGGAGCCGCCAGCACCACGCATGGAGCCGCCAGCACCACGCATGGAGCCGCCAGCACCACGCATGGAGCCGCCAGCACCACGCATGGAGCCGCCAGCACCACGCATGGAGCCGCCAGCACCACGCATGGAGCCGCCAGCACCACGCATGGAGCCGCCAGCACCACACTCAGTGAGGTGAGCAGTTCAGTTCCCAGCGCTCACCTCTCTGTTTCTGTAACGGAGCACGGGAGCGGGCTGCCCACGGAGGCTGTGGGGTTTCCTTCTCCAGAGACAGACAAAACCCACCCGGATGCATTCTGTGTGTCCTAATGCGGGTGCTCCTGCTCTGACACAAGATGATCTTTCAAGGTCCCTTCCAATCCCTGACATTCTGTGATTCTGCCATTATCCGACTGGTTACAACAGGGTTAATAAAGGACAGCAGTCACTGCTGGGAAACGGCCCAAAGCAGCAGAAAACAACAGCAGAAAACAGCAGCAGAAAACAACAGCAGGATGCAGGTGGGCAACGGCCGCTCCGCTGTGACCGCTTTGGGACCATCAGCCCACGGAATCCGCTGCAGAGGGAGGGTGTGAGATGGAGCTGAGATGGAGCAGAGCGGAGGACCCCGACCCGCCAGCACTACAGCATCGGCGTCACAGCAGCGGGGCTCCAGCACAGCCCTGCAGCTGGTGCTGAGCCGCAGCGCAGCGTGTGATGACGGAGCGGATTTCATCACATGCAGATTACAAGGGAGGAACGCCATCCCAGACGTCCCCTCGGGCAGCAGCTTCCCGTGACTCACAGCACTCGGAGCTGCAACGCAGCCCCCGGCAGAGCCTGTGCTCACGGCCTGCATCCACCCTGAGCCTGCATCCACCCCGAGCCTGCATCCACCGCAACTCCAAGCCTGCACCCACCCCAAGCCCACCCCAACCCCAAGCCTGCCAACCCCAAGCCCACCCCAACCCTGAGCCTGCCCCTCTGCACAGCACCCCAGCTCTGCTGTGCTCTACTCTCCTGAGTACTGCACGAACCTCCTTCTAGCAGGAAGGTGGGCTGTAAAATGACGGTGAATGTGACCCTTCCTGCCCTGGAAGTCTCCATGGCAGCACCACTGCGCTCACACCGCCCACCCAGGCCGCACACCCAGCACCCAGCAGTGCCCAGAGCACCACAAGGGCAGGCAGGAGGAAATGAAGGCACTGGCCACACAGAGCAGGGCCAGCAGAAACAGCGCAGACGCAGTGCTCCCCCGTGCAGCGCTGAGCTGGGGCTCCGGCTCGCCAAGCCCTGGAGGAGGATTTTTAGAACCAGACACCAAAGTAGGAAGGTGAGATCACGAACAGAAACAGGACTCCTTCCCAGCGAGGGATGTGAGTGAGGCATGACGGTGCCAGCGGGGGCTGAGAGCCGGCCCCACTTCCAGCAGTGCCGCCTGCACACCGAGCTCCGAGCGCAGGGCGCCTTCCTGCAGCTCACAGACACTGCCCACAGCTCCTGCCCCCACTGCCAGCTGCGGTCACACATCACCCACAGCAGACCCTGCCCGTTCCCATCCCAGCAGTGCTCTCCCTGCCCCGCACCGCCAGCCCTGCTCGGGCACGGCCCCGTTCCCGTCCTGCCAACACGATCGGTGTGTCTCGGGGCTGGGACGGGCAGCCCCTGCAGCTGCATGGTAAGAGCTGTGAGCTGTCTGCCACTGGCTCAACAGCCAAACTCGGTACAAATGTCCCATTCTGCCCTCCCACCCATCCCCACCCGTGTGTCACCACCTCCTGGCTCAGCCCACGCTGCGTCGGTGCAGCGAGCGTCTGTCACATCAGCCAAAGCGGGACAGCTGGGTGGGAGCAGGGCTGCTGCACAGCTCCACGCACCGTCACTCCACCCCGAGCACCGAGCCGTGCCCGTGGTACCCCCCAGTGTGTGCAGGGCTGGGGCAGCGAGGAGCCCCATCCCACTGCTCCCGTCCAAGCCACCTCCGAACCCACAGGAGCCGCAGGCAGAGCCGTTCTGCAGAGGGAAAGCAGATGTGCACGAGGGCCAGAGCTCCAGGAGATGGATTGGGAACAGAGCTGCACAACTTCTGCTGGAACGAAGTGACAATGTCCAGGCAGTGTCACCAGAAAGCAGCAGGGAAGAGATGCTGTCCATTGGTCCCAGCGGCTTTCAGCACACAAGCCGAGGGACGGCGTCCCGTTGGACACACACAGTGCCCTCTGAGCACAGAGACACAGCCCATCTCAAAGAACCCCCACGGTAACTGCCCTATGTGGGAGCTACCCCCCGAGCTGTGCCTCAGCTGCACACCCCACACGGACCCAGCTGGGAAAGCAGGGCTCCAGCGCCCGCTCCTCCACACAGGGCCCACTCCCACAGCACCGGCCCTGCCCTGAGCCGGGCCCGCACAGCCGAGCCCCAGCAGGCTGCGAACACAGCACAGCACTCTGCAACCACGGCACTGCGCTGGGGAACAGCCCCCGCCATCTGACAGCAGCTCCATCCCGGCACCTCCCACCTCCCACCCGCACCCACCTCCTCTGCTCCGTGACTCCGCACCCGGAGCTCTGCGCAGTGCTCCCCCGCACGGTGCTGCTCCCACTGCCCCGCACAGCACCGCCCCATCCCCCACACACAGCACACGGGGGCACTCTGGAAGGCCCACGTCCAGAGCCGTGCAATCCCTGCTCTAACTGCGAGCGCTATTAATGCCGCCCTGTGTGCTGCTCCAACGTAAACGTGGTCAGGAGCCACGAGCACCGCCAGGGCTCATCCACAGGGACACAGCCGGGCCCACTGCCCACAGCCCCGCGTGCCCAGCGGGACCCCACGTCTCCTCCCCTCCTGGAAAGGAAGGAATTGCCTACAGACAGAACCAGGAGAGCGGGAGCACGTCTGGCCAAGTGCAGCTCTTGACCCTGCAGATGTCTCCAGCCCTGTAAACACCGCACCCGAAGAGCATGGGACAGTCACTGTGCTCACAGCCTTCTGAGCAGGGAAAGCAAACAGCAGCCGGCAATTCCCACACGGCACCCGGAGCTGGGGCTCAGCACAGCCCCTCCAGCACAGCCACCCCATGCAGGGCACCCAGAGCTGGGGCTCAGCACAGCCCTTCCAGCACAGCCACTCCTGCAGGGCACCCAGAGCTGGGGCTCAGCACAGCGGCTCGATGCCGCTCAGTGCCCCGCGCAGCACACACACCGCACTCAGCAGCGCTCCCGCAGCGGCACAGACGTTGCACGGTGGGCTGAGAGCGGCCGCTCCCCGCGTGGCCGTGGGGCTGTGCCGCCCCGCACCACGCGCTCCCCGCGCGCGGAAGGATCCGTGTGTCCCGCGCCCAGCACCGCCCCGCGCGGTGCGGGAGGGATGGAGGGCGGTTGCTAAGAGACGCAGCGCGGCGCGCGCATCTCCGGCCCACGAATGTTTACATCCTGAAGGACACCGGGGGGGGGGGGGGGGGGGGGGGGGGAGGCCGCATCCTGACCCCTCCCCTGACCCCGCACGCCGCCTCCAGCCCGGCACCGAGCCCACCGCTCCCAGCTCCCCGCGCGCCGTTCCGCCACGGCCTCTGCGGCAGAAGCCTCGCGGGCCGCCCGCGGAGGTGGGAGAGCCCCCGCAGCCCCCCCACTTGTATCGGCTCACGTCTCCCGGGGGCCGATGTCGCCGAGCGCCCTTTGTTCCCACACCGCGGGACGGACGGAACCCGCCCGCGGACCGACGCGTCCTCACCCGTCCGACCCGCGGGGCTCTCCCACCTCCCCCGCCCCCCCCCCACGGGCGCCCATCCCCGGCCCGAAAGGAACGCGGCACTGCGGCGTCGGGACGGCTCCGCGCGGGGCCCACCCGGCACGGGCCGCGCCGGAGCTCCGGCACACAGCCACGGCCGCGCGGACACACCGCGACCTTCGGGCCGGGCCGGCACGTGCGGCCAGCGCCCGGCCCCCCCGCCCCGCCCCGCCCGGCACCCCCATCCCGGCACCCCCATCCCGGCACCCCGATCCCGGCACCCCCGATCCCGGCACCCCCATCCCGGCACCCCCATCCCGGCACCCCGATCCCGGCACCCCGATCCCGGCACCCCCGATCCCCGCGCGGCCCTCGGCCGTTCCGCCGCAGCGCTCCGCGGACGCGCCGGGCCCCGCACCGGGCAGGGCCGCCCCCGCTCCCCCCGCACCGCCCCCGCGGGCCGCAGTGCCGGGGGCGGCCGCTGCCGCAGGGCCCGGGCGCAGTGCGCCGGGACAAAGGGCGGCGCGGCCCGGCCCGGCCCGGTTCGGTTCGGCCCGGCCCGGTTCGGTTCGGTTCGGCCCGGCCCGGTTCGGTTCGGTTCGGCCCGGCCCGGTTCGCCCGCTCACCCTCGATGGAGATGACGTGCTCGCGGATCTGGCTCTGCAGCGCCAGGTCCTCCACGCGCTCGATGAGGTCGTAGATGGCGTAGATGTTGGGGTGCACCGACTCGAAGCGGCCGATCTCCGCGCGGATGGCGGGCCGAGTTGGACAAGCCCGAACTGCGGCGGCGGCGGCCCGCCGGGCTGGCGGGCCCGAGGGGCCGGGCACCGGCACCGGCACCGGCACGGGGCCGCCGGGCGCCGCCAGGCTCTGCTGCTGCGGGCTCTGCCCGGCGCCGCCCGCGAAGTTCATGGCGGCGGCGGTCAGCGCGGGGCCGCCGGGAGCCGCTGCATGGCCGCGCGGGGCGGGCTCTGCCGGGATGAGGCTCGGCCGCCCCCGCCGCTCCGCACCGCTCCGCTCCGCGCCGCTCCGCTCCCGTCGGCAGCGCCCGCGTCACGCACCGCCCCCGCCTCGCGCGTCAGCACCGCGCGGAGCGCCCCGGGGCGGAGCGGGGCGGGGGGAGGCGGGGGCCGGCCGGGCGGGGCAGGGCCGGGCGGGGCAGGGCCGGGCGGGGCGGGGCAGGGCCGGGCGGGGCCGGGCGGGGCCGGGCAGGGCCGGGCGGGGCCGGGCAGGGCAGGGCAGGGCCGGGCAGGGCAGGGCCGGGCGGGGCAGGGCAGGGCCGGGCGGGGCCGCGGAGCTCCGCGCGGTCCCCGCGGTCCCGAGGACGGCCCCGCGGTCTCTCGCTGTCCCCGCACGGCACCGCACGGTCCCGGTGTTCTCAGTATAGGCCACATCCTGCCCAGCCGGGCTGTGGGGACCGAAGGAACCCGGCCCCGCAGAACGTTATCCACAGAACCACATCGCATAGAACCACATCCACAGAACCCAGTCCCACAGAAACACAGCCACAGAACCACGTGCACACATCTGTGTCCCACAGAACCATGTCCGCAGAACCACGTCCCATAGAACCGTATCCCTCAGAACCACGTCCCTCAGAACCACGTCCCACTGAACTATGTCCCACAGAGCCACATCCCACGGACCGAGGCCGTGGGGCGCAGCGGCTCCGTTGGGATTTGGGGCTGGATTTGGGGCTGCAGGGGCTCAGTGAGCACAGCCCAGCGCTGCCCCGTGCAGGGTCAGAGAGGGCTGTGATGGAACTGCTGATGCCGGGGGTGCTCCAGGAGAGCCGATCTAAGGATGGGAACACACTGCTGTGCGAAGCAGGCGGGGAGAGGAGTGAGAAGCTGAGGGGGAACCCTGCAGCCCACCCGGGTGAGTGCAGAGGGGCTCCGGGTGTGGAGCTGATGCTCCCTGCAGCCCCTCCTGCCAATGGCACACACCACATCCCGTCCGCTCCCTGCACCGGGTCCGCTCTGCCCTTGGGCGATATCCCACGCTCAGATCAGCCCGTGACCCCTGCCCACCGATTCCCCGCACCCACGAGGGGCAGCGGCCCCTCTCTGCCTCCCTCCATCGGTCTGTACGGTACCCACAGTGCTCCGCAGAGCAGCAGTGGGGACAATGATGTGCAGTGCAGTGCTGTGCAGTGCTGTGCAGTGCTGTGCAGTGCTGTGCTGTGCTGTGCAGTGCTGTGCTGTGCTGTGCTGTGCTGTGCTGTGCAGTGCTGTGCAGTGCTGTGCTGTGCAGTGCTGTGCTGTGCTGTGCTGTGCTGTGCTGTGCAGTGCTGTGCTGTGCTGTGCAGTGCTGTGCAGTGCTGTGCTGTGCTGTGCTGTGCAGTGCTGTGCTGTGCTGTGCAGTGCTGTGCAGTGCTGTGCTGTGCAGTGCTGTGCTGTGCTGTGCTGTGCTGTGCAGTGCTGTGCAGTGCTGTGCTGTGCAGTGCTGTGCTGTGCTGTGCTGTGCTGTGCTGTGCAGTGCTGTGCTGTGCAGTGCAGTGCTGTGCTGTGCTGTGCAGTGCTGTGCTGTGCTGTGCTGTGCTGTGCAGTGCTGTGCAGTGCTGTGCTGTGCTGTGCTGTGCTGTGCAGTGCAGTGCAGTGCTGTGCTGTGCTGTGCTGTGCTGTGCAGTGCTGTGCTGTGCAGTGCAGTGCAGTGCTGTGCAGTGCTGTGCTGTGCAGTGCTGTGCTGTGCTGTGCTGTGCAGTGCTGTGCTGTGCAGCGCTGTGCAGTGCTGTGCTGTGCTGTGCTGTGCAGTGCTGTGCTGTGCAGTGCAGTGCAGTGCTGTGCAGTGCTGTGCTGCGCAGTGCTGTGCAGTGCTGTGCAGTGCAGTGCTGTGCTGCGCAGTGCTGTGCAGTGCTGTGCAGTGCAGTGCTGTGCTGCGCTGTGCAGTGCAGTGCTGTGCAGTGCTGTGCAGTGCTGTGCTATGCTGTGCAGTGCTGAGCTATGCTTTGCTATGCAGTGCTGTGCTGTGCAGTGCAGTGCTGTGCTGCGCAGTGCTGTGCAGTGCTGTGCTGTGCTGTGCAGTGCTGTGCAGTGCAGTGCTGTGCTTTGCAGTGCGGTGCTGTGCAGTGCTGTGCAGTGCTGTGCTATGCTGTGCAGTGCTGAGCTATGCTTTGCTATGCAGTGCTGTGTGATTCTGTGCAGTGCTGTGCAGTGCTGTGCAGTGCTGTGCTGTGCATCCTCACCTGAGTGTGTTTGTGCTTTCAGAGCCCTCTCAGTGGATCTGAGTCACTCCTCTTTTTACAAAATCCTCTGGCTGTTCCCAGTGCCTCATTTAACCCCGTGTGCTCCTGCTCCTTGCTGGATCTGCTGTTGATGTATTTGCTCCAGGGCGAACAGCTGATTGCAGCTAGAGCTCCCGGAGCTCCGTGTGCTGCTCCTGTGCTCTGTGATCCTCAAGGACCCTTCCAACCCAACCATTCTATCGTTCTGTGATTCCACGTCCTGATTTACAAACCAGAAACAGAATGCACCAGAAGAGGAAAACAGCTTGATGTCCTCCATCCCCTCCATCCCCTCCATCCCCTCCATCCCCTCCATCCCCTCCATCCCCTCCATCCCCTCCATCCCCTCCGTCCCCTCCATCCCCTCCATCCCCTCCATCCCCAGCACTGCGAGCGCTCCCGTGTGGCACCACACGGACGCGGGAGGGGACTCAGCAGTGCGTGATGCTCTGCGGGTGCTCACTGTGTAGAGATGGGGGGGAGGCCACGCCGAGGTCCCACCCACAGCCCCCCCATCCAGCGCTGCTCCCGCCCCGGGGCTGCAGCGCTATCCGTTGGGGCTGGGCTCGGAGGGGCGGGCTGGTGTTGGGCTCGGAGATCTCAGAGTTCTCCAAGCTTAACGCCGCTGTGAGTGTGCGATCTGCATGGGCACTGCTGCACTGCTGCACTGCGCGCGGTGCTCGGCGCTGAGCACCGGTCCGGCGGGGCCGTCACATGCGGGCACTGCCCGGGGCAGCTCCGCTGCGGCGCCGGATCGCGGCTCTCACGCGGAGATTTGGTTCAGACGTTCCCGCAGGACTCCGGCTCTCCTCCGTGCGCTTTGCATCGCCCTCAGCACGGAGATGCCGACAGCTCTGCTGCGGGCGGGTTCCCACGGTGGGGAGCCCAGGAAGGAGCAGGGGAGCCCAGGAAGGAGCAGGGGAGCCCAGGAAGGAGCAGGGGAGCCCCGCCGGTGGGAGCCGAGCTGCCGACCGCCCGCGTCTGCGTGGGAACGCTGAGCTGGGAGGGCTGAGGGGACGGAGCTGCGGCTGAACGCACGGCCGTGTTGTGCCGGTGACAGCAAGCACAGGGCAGAGCCGGGCCGGGCAGAGCCCCTCCTCGTGGCAGATCGCTCCCAAAGGCAGCGGCCCCGCAGCGCGGTCTGACCGTCGGGGCGGTGCTGGGGCTGCCGCTGCCGCTGCGGACGGGCGCGGGCAGGAGCTGCGGAGCGATGCTGCTGTCCCTGCTCGCGCTGCTCCTGCTCGCAGTGTGCCCGGCGTTGTCGCTGACGTTATCAGCGCCCGGAGCGGAGCCGAGGCCTCGGCGGATGATGGCCGTTATCTGACGGAGCCGCCCCGGCGGTCACTGCAGCGACGTGGCCGTCTCAGCCACGGCAACATCTGCTTCTCCAGCACTGCGTCCGCTCCCGGGGCCCTGCGCGGCGCGGAGCACCGTGTGAGGTTGGGCAGCCCCTCGCCCAGCACCGCCGCGCTCGGTCCCCACCGCCGGTGCTGAGGGCACAGCGATGATTCGTGCGCTGCATTCTGTGTCAGCGGGGTCACGGCTCCTTCACCGGCACCTTGCAGCAGCCCTGCAAGCAATGGGATCGGCAAAGGGAGCGTTTGGGTGGGGGGTGTGCGCGATGAGAGTGGGTGGGGACACCACGACCACACCATAACAAACCCGGGAGGGAGAAACCGCAGCGTTGGAACCCCATTGCAAAGCACACGGGTGGGGCCGCGTGGGCATCGAGGTCCCTTCCAACCCCACTGCACCGCGGCCCTACAATCCCAACCCACCCGAGGCGGGGAGGGCAGGGAGCAGGGCAGCGGCAGCCCTGCGGCAGGGCCCTGTGCGGTGCCAGCACTCCGCTGCCCCTCCTCAGTCCCACCGGGTACGGCGTTGTCTGGGAGCCGTTATGGAATTGCTGCTGACAAAACGCATGGATTTCACGGAAAAAAAGGAGTGGAACCATAAACAGCAATTATAGTGCAGACAGAGCAATCCAGAGCTCTTGGCAAGCCAGCCCCAACCAAGTAACATGTATTTAAATAGTCAGCAGCATTCATCTCCCTGGCAATGAGAGCTGCAGCCCCACGCTGGAGAAGTGTGGGCTTTGCTCGAAACCCAGAGAGGATTTGGGATCTGCACATTATGCAGACATGGTGCGGGGCTGCCGGGATGGCTGCGGGCAGAGCGAGCAGGGATGGCTGCTGTGGCACTGCCCGGCACGGCGCAGGACGGGCACTGCAGCACCGCACCAACAGAGGAGCAGATCAGTGGTGGCAGAGCTCTGTGCCTGACAGCCTGCCGGGATGGCTCAGGAGGCGGCAGTTACAGCAGACCTACTCATGGAGGGCAGAAAACACCGCATGCGATGGTTCCTCACGTCTGCAGAACAGCAAGGACGGCGGCTGCTGTGGGAGCGGCACGCTCCTATGGGCTGTGCAGTTCTGCGGGGAGCTCTGCTCACACAGCGGCTCTCAGCTCTGCTCACACAGCGGCTCTCAGCTCTGCTCACACAGCGGCTCTCAGCTCTGCTCACACAGCGGCTCTCAGCTCTGCTCACACAGCGGCTCTCAGTGCGTGCAAATCCAAGCGAGAGCTTCTCTGGAGCACGGGGTGCGGCTGAACGGCAGTGAAAGGTCTCATTGCAGCGCCGGCGTTGTGCTGTGGGGCTGAGCTCTGCTCCCCCCAGCCCTGCGCAGCCCCTCCTGCCCCACTGCTGCGTATCCCTGCAGCCCCACACCCGTCCCCCCCGCAGGACCCCGCGGCTGAGCTCAGCCCTGCCGCCCTCCCCTCCTGCCACAGCCAGGAGTAAAGTTACAAATTCTGAAAGTACACCAGTGAAACACTTCTGGTTTCTGTGTAAGGCCAAAACAGAGGCGGAGTGGCCCAGCAGTGCTGCGGGGGTCCCCGACTGCATTCTGCTGCTCCCCATGGAGCACTGAGCCCTCGCGCTCCCGTGGCAGAGCTCCGACACCTTTTGCTCATTCTGAGTTATTCTTAGAAAACCGTTGTCGGTTGAGTTCCCCTCCGGAGGTTCAGCAGACGTCTCCTCTCCATCGCGACCCCCCCCCCCACGCAGCCGTCCCCACGCTCAGCGGATGCAGTCAGTGCGGTCTCTGCTCCCAGCTGCAGCCGCCCACAGCACAGGGCCGCTCTCCCACCCGCGCTGCTCACAGCCGCCCCGCTCAGCCCCACGTTCCCACTGCCCCACTGCAGCCCAGGGAACCCCACGGGGCCGCTGCTGTGTGACACTGAGGGCGCCCGCAGTGTCCGACCACACATAACTCAGACAGAGGAGAATGGGTCGGGGCCGTGGGCTGCAGGGAGGGGCAGCAGCACCCGTGGGTGCGGGGAAGTGGAGCAAAAGTCACTGCGTGTACAGTGAGAGGGGTGAGAGGAGCCCACGATGTGACAGAACAGATGGAGCTCCGAGCAGAGGGAACCACGGGGCCTGAGCGTGCTGGGGGGTGAGTGCTGGGACTGCGGGAACAACGCTGTGCCCCCACGGACACGCAGGGCACTGGGGGCAGCAGCAGGAGCTGCTCGGAGCTGATGGGGCTGTGCCACGGGACGTGGGAGCTCCCTGAGGTTCACTATGGGGGTCTGCGGTGTGCGGAGCTCTGGGGGATGGGACCCACACGGGGGATGGGGATGGAGGGCTTCGTTCCCAAAGGGCTACAGGCGGCCCTGGGCGCTGCTTTGGGTGAACAGCGTCTGGAGGAGTGCTGAGAATCAAAGGAGTTTTGGAGGCCCCACGCAGCGCGGAGCGAGGGCTGCAGGAGAGCCGTGCAGCACAGGCACACGGGGCAGAGCCTGAGCAGCGCAACCAGGGCACCGCGAGCGAGGGAAGCATTGCACGGCTCTTTAAGCGGGGCAGAGAGAGAGAAAAAGCCTCAATCGCCGGGAGCTGCAGCCGGACGGATCCGCGCCGGGAATTAAAGCTGTGCCGGGAGGGGATTAACTGCAGATAAAACGCCATGGGAGCGGTGACGGCCGCTCCTCCACGGGCTGCGGGATCCGAGCGGGCACACACACACACAGACACATACACACACACACAGACACACACATATACACACACACACAGACACACACACACACACACACAGACACAGACACACACACACACACATACACACACACACACACACAGACACACACACACACACACAGACACATATACACACACACATACACACACACACACATACACACAGACACACACACAGACACACACACAGACATACACACACACACACACACATACACACAGACACAGACACACACACACACACACACACAGACACACACACAGACACATACACACACACACACACACACACACACACACACATATACACACACACACACACACACACACAGACACACACATATACACACACAGACACACACACACACACACACACACACACACACACACACACATATACACACACTCTGCGGGGGCTGCGGGGCTGGGAGCCGAGGAGCGCAGCCCTCCCAGGCCCCATCCCGTTGGCGGGGCCATGAGCCCCGTGTGCTCCCGGAGCTCTCCGCATCCGTCAGCCCCGCACCGATGGAGCGGCAGCACAGAGATCCGCGGCGTCCAGCGGGACACCCCGGGATCCCGGGGCCCAGCCGCAATGTGCCACACTGCACCCGCCCCGTGCCGTGCCCGCTCCGTGCCGTGCCCGCCCCGTGCCCGCTCCGTGCCGTGCCCCGCCCCGTGCCGTGCCCGCCCCGTGCCCGCTCCGTGCCCGCCGTCCCGTTGCTGCGGCAGCGCTCTGGCGCGCTCGGCGCCCACGGGGGCGGTGTATCCCCCAGGACTCCATCTCCCGGCACGCCCCGCGGCGCGGAGCCGCGCATGCGCCGTGCCCGCTGCTCCCGGCGCCCCCCGCGCGGGACTCGCCGTCCCAGCGTGCCCCGCGCGGGCGGAAGCGGAAGCGGCGTCATGCGGCGCGATGGCGGCCGGCGAGGGGGCCGGTCGCGGGGCGGGGCGGCGCGGCGGGCTGACGGGCGGGCTGACGGACGGGCTGACGGGCTGACGGACGGGCTGACGGGCTGACGGACGGGCTGACGGGCTGACCGACGGGCTGACGGGCTGACCGACGGGCTGACGGGCTGACGGGCTGACGGCGGTGCCCGCGGGTCGGCGGCGGCGGCCGCCATGGCGCTGATCGAAGGCGTGGGCGACGAGGTGACCGCGCTGTTCGCGCTGCTGCTGGCCGCGGCCGTGCTGGCCCTGGCCTGGGCCTCCACGCGCGCTCCCGAGCCCGCGCCGCCGCCGCGCGCCGCCGCGCCGCCGCCCGAGGAGGGCCCGAGCGCCGGCCCCGAGCCCGCGGCCCCGCACAAAGCCCCGGGCGCGGCCCCGGGCGCGGCGGGACCCGACGGGGCGGGCGGAGCGGCGCCGCGGGCGCGGGGCGGCTCCGGGACCCCGCAGCGCGGCCCGGGCGGGGCGGGGGGGAGCGGCCCCGCGGAGCCCACCATGGTGCTGCGCCTCAAGTTCCTCAACGACACCGAGCGGCTGGCGCACGTGCGGCCCGGGGACACCGTGGGGGCCCTCAAGAGGTGAGCGGCGGGCGGGCACGGCGCGGGGACGCGGGGCAGGGGGAGGGGGGCGGCCCCGGGCGCGTCGGGGGCTGAGCCGCGGGTGACGCCGTGGGGACGTGGGATGGCTGTGGGTGGTGCTGCGGGGACGTGGGGTAAGCGGAAGGTGACAGCCAGGAGTCGCAGGGTGAGCAGTGGGTGGCAGCCCAGGGAGGGGAGGAGAGCGCCGAGGGACACCGTGGGGTCAGAGGGAGCTGCGGGGGACAGCCTTGGCACGTGGGGTGTGGGAACACAGGATGGCACGTGGGTAACAGTGTGAGAACACGGCGCGAGGTGTGCGTGACACCACAGGGACAGTAAAAGAGCTGCGGGTGACAGCCTGGGGACACAGGTAAGGTGTGGGTGACACCAGGGACACGGAGCGAGCCGTGGGTGACACTGCTGGGGATGTGGGTGACACTGCGGGGACACGGTGCGAGCTGAGGGTGGCACCTGAGGGCACGGCACGAGGGTGGAGCGTTCTGTGGGGGGTGAGGCGCAGCACAGCGGCTCTGGGCAGCCCCGGAGGTGTGCGCTGGGCCGTGCCAGCTGCACGTGACGCGGTGCGCTCTGTCCCGCAGGGCCTACTTCCCCGGGCAGGAGCAGCAAGTGCGGCTCATCTACCAGGGCCAGCTGCTGCGCGACGATGCCCAGAGCCTGGCGGCCCTGCACCTGGCACCCAACAGCGTCCTGCACTGCCACATCTCCCAGCACAGCCCCGCGCCCGCGCCCGCCGGGCCCCGCGCCTCCGCCGACCCCGTGCACACCGCCCTCAACGTGGGCAGCCTGATGCTGCCGCTCTTCGTGCTGATGCTGGCCGTGCTCTGGTACTTCCAGCTGCAGTACCGCCACGTCTTCACCGCCACCGCCACCACCTTCCTGGCCGGCCTCACCCTGCTCTTCAGCTTCATGGCCTTCACCATGTACCGCAGATAGCGCTGCCCCGCGCCCCTCTGGAACCGCCCCCACTGTCCCCCTGCGGTGCTCGGGGGTTCTCCCGCCGCTCCCGAACTCGAGGGTCGTTGGCTGTGTGCCCGCGCTGCAGGGGCCGCTCACAGCCGGCACGGAGCTGGCGCAGCCCCGGTGCTGCCCGCGGCCCTCCCGAGGGCTGTATGGCCACGCTGCCCGGCACCGCTGGAAGCGCTCCCGGGGCGAGGCGCGGAGCCGCGCCGCGGGGCACCGAGCAGAAGGGGGGGGGGACCCCGTGAGCCCCCCCGTGTCCGCGGCTGTGAGCCCCACGGGGGGCAGGGGGCTGCCGGCCGCGCTCAGGGCTGGCCCGGCCTTCAGCGCCGCGAGCATGTGCTCAGCCGTGCTTCTTTTACGATTAAAAAGGAAGAAAACTGTGACCGCTCCGAGCGCTGCGCGCTGTGCTGTGTGCGGGGTGGGGGCGGGGCGGGGCGAGGCGCGCGCGGGGGGCGGCTCCGCTCCTCGGCCCGCGCGTCCCGCGGGGCGGCGGCGCGCATGCGCCGGAGGGCCCGGCCCCGCCCCTTCGCGAGGCGCCCGCCGATTGGCGGCCGCGCGGCGGCTATTTGCATACCGCGCCGTTCCGCCCCCCGGAAGCGTGTGCGGCGCGGGGCGGGGCCGGCCGGCGCGGGGCCCGTCGGGAAGATGGCGGACTCGGCGTCCGGGCGGCGCTGAGCGGCCGGGGCGCGGCGCGGCCCTGCGCGGCCCTGAGCGCCATGTAGGCGGGCACGGCGGGCGGGGAGCGCGGGGCGCCTCGGTGCTCTGGGCCGGGGGGAGCGGGACGGGCGCGGGCGGCGGGCGGCGGGAGGGAGCGCCGAGGGGCGGCACGGGGACGGGGAGGGGGGGGAAGGGGGTGTCCCGGCTCGGGGCGGGGTCCCGCCGCCGCCGCCCCCCTTCCCCCTCCCGCTGAGCCCCGCTGTTCCCCGCAGGGTCCCCCGGTCCCGCGGAGCCCCCCGCGCCGCCCCGCCCGCGCCATGCTGCGCCTGCTGCCATGGCTCCGCGCCCTGAGCCGCCGGCACGCGCGGCCCGGCAGCCCCCGGGGCCCGGCTGAGCCCGCCATGCAGCCCGCCTGCTACTGCGCGGGCAGGGCCAGGCCGCGCGCGCTGCTGCTCCCGCTGGATCCCTACGGCCATGGGCTGCTGCACGCCCTGCCCCCGGACGCCTGCAGGGCCCGCGGGCACGGCAAGAGGAAGAGCTGGAACTTCATCCACGAGAAGATGAGCTACGACACCTTCTTCACCATGAAGCGGCTGATCGAGCGCTCGCGCAGCGTGGGCGAGGTGCTGCGCTGGGTGACGCAGAACCCCGGCAAGGTGTCGGCCAGCCACTACCCCATCGCCCTGCACAAGCTGGGCCAGCTCCTGCAGCAGCAGCAGGGCCCGGCCGCCCTCAACGGGGAGAGCCGGCGGCCCGGCCCCGTGCTGGAGCAGCCCGAGTTCCAGACGCTGTGCCAGGCCATCATCAGCGGCTGCTCCAAGTTCGATAACTTCAGCATCGTCAACTGCCTGTATGCTGCTGCCGCGCTGGGTGAGTGGCCCGGAGTGCTGCGAGGTTCCCGCGCTGAGCGGAGGGTGCAGCGCTGCTGTGCTCTGAGCGGCGATGGCGGCGCGTGCTGCTCCGTGCAGGTGCCACAGTGCCTGCGGAGCTCTCCCCCAGGCTCCCATCCTGCGTGGCTCGAGGGCCGGACGCACGGGTTGTCCCATGGCTGCTCATTGGGAGAGAGCATTCCCACAGGCCTGCGCTCCCTCTGTGCGTCGCGGAGCCCTTCTGGACCGTGGCCGCGTGCCGAGGGCTCGTTAGCCTGATGAAAGGGCCCAGAAGGCTCTGTGTGCTCCCTCCCACCGCCTGCGGAGGGGATTACACTCCTGTCTGCCCGTGGCAGCGGGTGCCCGGCCCCAGCGTTCCTTCCAGCCCCGTGCCCCCGCGTTCCGTGCTGACGCTTCCTGCCATTGTGTTAGGTGTTTGGTAGCGGTGGCCGCACGCTGAGCTCTGTGCCGAGCTGCGCCCGCGCTGTGCTGGGGGCTGAGGAGTAACTCGAGATCCCCCGAAGGTGGGGGGAGGGGAGGCCCCGCTGCCCCCCGGCAGCGCTTTGTGTTTGTTAACTCCGCGCCCCTCCCCGCGCTGGGCTCCCCCGGCCTGCTCCGGTTTTGACCCACACTTTGTTCCCGTGCCTCGCCCTGCCCGCTCCCCATGCGCTCCAGCTCATTAATAAAAGCGCTCACCCGCCTTTCAGAGGCCTCCTAAGGAACAAAGCAGCTGCTCAGACCAATTCTTCACTTTCCACCTTCTGACTGATTCCTGATTAACGATAAAGCGCAGCGACTTACCCCATGCTGCCTCGGTTTCTTTAAAGCCCTTTTAAAGAACCGAAATCTCGTCGTCTGGCTCGGCTGGGCAGTGGGCTGCTGGGCCCCATGGGGCGTGTGGAACGCTCCGTGCCTCTGCTGAGGAGATCTCTGCTGACACACGAGCGATGGCCTTTGCCTTTTTTCATAACCGCGCTGCGCACGTGGCCTCTCGTCTTTCTGTGGTTGAATAATGCGTCCAGAGTGAGAGAAAGGTATTTCCCCCGGGAGCCGAACCTGAAAGGCTGCGGCCGAGCTGGAAAACATGTGGGGACGAAGTCAGAAATGTGGAAAGATAAACTCCTGGCACACGGGGCAGCTCTGGTTTCAGCCGTGTGTTGACGCTCCGTTTGCCTTCCAAACAAAACATTTCTTTAAAGCGCTTTGAGATGCATTATTCATCCTCACAAAGGCCGGGGCCTGAAAGTGAATTCTCACTTCTGTGGATGAACCGAAGCAGCGTGGCTGCGGGCGGAGCGCGGTGCTGCTGCCCTGGCCTGGCTGCCTCACCTCAGCTCTGTCCGATTCTGTGCCCCGGTGCGACCCCGCCGTGACAGCCCTGTCCCCAGCGCCGTCCCTTTTTGGGGGGCTGGCTGCGGGGTCCCTGACGCCGTCGTTGTGCCGTAGGGCTGCCCGGGGAGTCACCGCTGGTGCGGGTGCTGGAGGACGAGTCCCGCAACCGCCTGGGGCGCTTCAACCAGAAGGACGTGTCCATGGTGTTCAGCAGCGTGATGCGGCTGCACCCCTCCAGCCCTCACCCCCTGGTGGAGTCGTGCCTCAGCAGCTTGGAGCGGCACCTGGAGAAGGAGCGGCACCCGCAGACGCTCTTCCTGCTGCTCTCCTATTACCGGCTGCGGGCGCAGGCACTGCAGGGCCACCCCGCCTCCGACCAGCAGCTCATCAACAACCGCAAGATCCTGCGCCTGGTGCGGCACACGCTGGGCCAGGTGAGCGCCATGCGGGAGCACGAGCTGGCCCTGCTGGACGAGATGCTGGCCCTGTGTGCCCAGGAGGCCAACAACAAGGCGCTGGAGGCCATCTTCAGCTCGCAGCTCTTCTACGAAAACCGCCAGGAGCGATTCATCCGCAGCATGGCAGGTGAGCCGTGACCTGCCCCGCTGCTGGCTGCCTCCAGCTCTGCCTGGGCGGCCCTGCAGCTCCTCCCCGGGCTGTCCCCACTCCGTGCACGTTCCCGCTGCTGTTCAGCTGGGCGTCGTGGTGCACGTGGTGGGGATCTGTCCTCCTGCTTGGAGCCCACGCCCCGATGCTGGCTGGGCAGCTGCCCGTGCTGGGCTCCGTGCCCTCCCTCTGACCCACGCTGCCCAGACTGCCGTCCTTCCCGGAGGGCAGCCCTCTGGCGGGGCCTGACGCCGGGCTGTGCTTTGCTGTGCAGAGTGGCTTCCCAGGAAGGCCGAGAACCTGACACCCTACACCATGGCCCTCATTGCCAAGTACGTGGCCCGGCACCGGCTGCGTGAGCCGCGCCTGCTCGATACCATCGCAAACTTCCTCCTGAAGCGCGGGGAGCAGCTAGACAGCAAGGTGGGGCTGTGTTTGGGGGTGTGTGTGTGTTTGGGGGGGGTGTGTGCTGACCTGGTGCCAGGAGGAGCGCATCCCCTGTGCATCAGCGCCCATCCCGGTCCTGCTGCCTCCAGCCCGACTCCTCCTTTGGCTGCAGGTGATCCAGAAGCTGGTGTTTCCCTTCAGCCGGATGAACTACCGCCCGTCCAACCACAGCGAGCTGTTCCCCAAGCTGGAGGCCATCTTGGAGCAGAAAGCCGGCAGCTCGCCCCTGGCCACCGTCAACATCCTCATGTCCATGTTCCAGCTCAGCCACTTCCCCCAGTCCGTCCTGCATCAGGTCTTCTCCCCGGCCTTCATCACCAACGTTATGAGTACGTCGGGCTGTTCCCAGGGTAAACCCGGCAGTCGGGGCGCGGTGGGTGAGCGGTGGCTGTGCACGGGGCCGAGCGGTCCCTCCCCCCTGTGCGCGGTGCGGGCGGTCCCGGGTCCCCTCCAGCCCAGGTCCCCTCCCGCAGGCAGCCCCTACGCGCTCATCGTGCGCCGCTACCTCTCCCTGCTGGACGCGGCCGTGGAGCTGGAGTTCCGTGACTACAGCGGCCCACGCCTCGACCCGCGCTACCGCGTCCTCATGTTCGAGCACGCGCTGACGGCCGACGAGGCCAACAGGAAGTACAGGTGAGGGGGCACGGCGGGCGCCACGACACGCAGCCCCTCGTCACCGCGGGGGGAGGTGCGGACGTGGCTGCGGGACACGGAGAGCTGGGAGGAGAGGAACCTGAGGGGGCTCAGCAAGGACCGAGGGGTTGAGTGAGCGCAGCGTCGGTGCGGCACGGGAGCTGAGCTGCTGGGAAGGAGCGGGGCAGAGGAGGACCTGGGGGTCGTGGTGGCCAATGGCTGAGCAGTGGCTGAGCAGAGGGTGACCATGAGCCAGCAGCGTGTGCTGGTGGCCGAGAAGGCCAATGGGATCCTGGAACGCACTGCAGAGAGCACGGCCAGCACATGGGGGAGGGGATCGTCCCCTCTCCCTCTGCTGGGGGCACATCAGGAGCACTGCGCCCAGTGCGGCGCTGCCCAGCTCCGTGCAGACCGGGCACTGCTGCAGAGAGCCCTGCGGAGGGTGCAGAGGTGGTGGGGGCCTGGAGCAGCTCCTGGGGGAGCGGGCTGAGAGCCCCGGGGCTGTGCAGCTGGAGGAGAGAAAGCCGAGGGGATGTGAGCAGTGCTGATGGAGATGTGAAGGGCGGGGGCCGGGGGAGGGGGCCGGGCTCTGTTCGGTGCTGCCCAACGCCAGGACACGGGGCAGCGGGCACAGAGTGCAGCCCAGGGAGCTCCATGTGAACCAGCCCAGGGAGCTCCATGTGAACGTGGGGAGGGATTTCTGTGCTGTGCGGGTGGCAGAGCCCTGGAACGGAGCCCACAGAGGTGGGGGGTTCTCCAGTGGAGATACCCAACCCCCCATGGATGCTGTGCAGCTGCTGTAGGGAACTGCCGTGTGGGGCTGGTGGGGGGGTGCTGGGGTTGGGCCGCGTCCCCTGACTGCTGTCCTCCTCAGTTACAAGGGGCTGGTGGCCGAGGCGCTGCGGCAGCTGGTGGGCGAGGAGTGCTACCGGCAGGACGAGGTGCTGCCCCCGGGGTACTGCACAGGTAGGCTGCCGCGCCGGGGGCCGCTGGGGGGGTCTGGGCAGCAGAGCTGCGCCGTGGGGCAGCAATTCGGGCGCGCTGCTCACCCCGCTGCTCTCCCCGCAGACTTCCTGCTGTGGATTAACCGCTCGGGTGCGGTGCTGCCCCTGTCCCGTGTCCCCGCAGCCTCCAAGGTCCCCCCCGTCGTCCCCCCCCGCCGCCGTCTCCCTGCGCTCCAGCGTCCTGGCGCTCACCTCGGACTTGCAGGACTTTGCCCCCTTTGCTGCGGAGACGCCCGGCAGCCCCCCAGCAGCGCGCCGGGACAGCAGCCTGGCGGGGCGCTTCCTCTCCACGCTCTGCCCGGCCCCGGGGGGGCCCTGCTACCAGCCCCCCTCGGACTATTACTGCGGCCTGAGCAAAGAGTCTTCCCTGGAGAGCCAGGGCAGCTCCACGCTGAGCAGTCCCTCCGAGTGCCTCTCGGCGCAGCCCGCCGGCACCCCCGACTGCTCCCCGCGGGGCTCCTCCGCTGCCACCCTCTTCCAGTTCCCCATCGGCAAGATCCTGGAGGAGGAGGCGGCCGCCTGCTTCCCGGGCGGGGAGCAGCCCCAGGAGGAAGCGGAGGGTCGCAGCCCCGCGCCGCCCGAGGACGCCTGCCCTCCGCCCTCGCCGTGCCGGCCCGGCCCCGCCAGGGGTCCCAGCGAGGGACCGCCGGCAGCCGATGACATTCAGAGGTACTGAGCGCGTGTCCCCCCGCCCAGCACAGCCCCCACGGGCCCTGCACCGTCACATCCCCACTGTTGGGCCATGGGGATGGGGAGGGGTTGGGGGTAACTCTTCAGCGCTGCAGGGCAGCCCCCGGCCGGGGTGACCCCCCGCTGTGTGCTTGCAGGGTGGTGCTGTCGGTCAATGACAAATGGCACTACTGCCAGAACTCCGACATCCTGGTGGGCTCGCGCGCCATGCGGGACCGGCACCTGCGCCTGCTGGGCTACTGTCTGGTGCAGGTGAGTGCTGCCCCCCTCCCGTGGGGCAGAGCTTATCGTGGCCCCGCTCTGTGGGGCTGGGAGCGTCATCCCGGGGCCGCCTGCTGCCTTTGGCCCTCTCCCAACCCAGGAATGTCCCCCTGGCCGTGCTGCGGCCACGATCCCCATCCCGTGTAGCTGTGCTGCCCGGCAGTGTCCCCGCAGGCCCCGCCGGCTCTGCCCCTCCCGCAGCACAGCCCTCGCTGGGCGGTGTCAGCCTGGGGCTGATGTTTCCGAGGAGCAGCTCAGAAACGTGGCCCTTCTGCCCCCGCTCGCTCCTCTGTGCGGTCACTGAGTTGTGGTCACTCGTGGGTGCGGTGCTGCCATAGCCCACGGTGTGACGCTGCTCAGTGCCGCGTGCCAGCGCCGTTCCACATTTCCTTCTGTGGGTGATGGCACAGCCCTCGGTGGCAGCGCTGCCCCACAGCCCTGAGCACCCTGCGGCTGGGGGAGGGAGCGGGACTGCCCGGGGGGGGGTGGGCATCGTGGGGTGGGGAAGGGCTGAGCCCCCGAGGGCAGCGGGCACGGCCCCGAGCTGCAGGAGCTCAGGAGCCTCGGGACCGTGCTCCCAGCTGCAGGGCCTCGCGGTGCTGGCACCTGAGTGTCCCCAGCAGCCTGCTTCCAGCGGGCTGTGCTGCAGCCTGGGACACCGGGGGGGCTCGTGGGGACCCCTGGTTGGGGCTTCTGTGTCGCTGTGGGTGCCGGGCTCCCCCTCCCCCCTCCAGCACGCTGTGTGCAGTGCTGCCTGTGCTGGTGCTGCTGGGAGGGGCTGCTCCCGGTGCCCGGCTCCTGCACTGTGCAGCGCAGCGTTCCCCGGGGCCTCAGACGCTGCTCACGTTTCCTTTTCCTGGGACGGAGGCAGAAGTGTCCTCTCGTGACCCGGAGCTGTGGGCACAGCGCTGCGGTCAGAGCTGTGTGGGGCAGAAGGGCTCTGCTGGAGGCCGTGCGGTGCTGTGCTCTGCCCCCGTTGTGGGGGTAGGGTCCCAGCCCCCGGCCCCTTGTCCCCCCATCCCCTTGTCCCCCATCCCCTTGTCCCCCATCCCCTTGTCCCCCATCCCCTTCCTCTCACGCTTTCAGAGAAGGGCATAGTGTGGAGCATTATGCTGTGCTCTGGGGCACCGCCACACCCCTCCCCCCCCATGCAGCCCCCCGCACTGCACTGCTGCTGGGATAAGTGCCCAGGCCGCGGGTTCTGGTGCTGCTGCTGAGCTCGGCCGCCCCATGCCCTTGATCCCGATGCCCTTGATCCCCGTGCCCTTGATCCCCGTGCCCTTCCTCCCCGCGCCCTTCGCTGCTGCCCGCTCTGTGTGTGCTGCCCGGGGCGGTCCCGGGCCCCATCTCTCCCCCAGGAGCACTGCAGGGTGGTGTCCCCATCCCCAGGGCTGTCTGTCTGTCCGTCCGTCTGTACGCAGCCCGCACCGGGCCGGGGGGGGGAGGGGGGTCCACACTGACACTCGTGTCCCATTGCAGCTGCCCTACACGGAGCTGGAGAAGGTGAGTGGCATCGAGGAGGCCAAGCACTACCTGCGGCAGAAGCTGAGGGAGCTGCGGTTCTGAGGGGCTCAGCCCCCACCCGGTGGGCGCTGGGGGGGCACGGAGCCCCCGGCCCGGGGGGGGGGGGGGAGGGGGAGGGGAGGGGGGCGGAGCTGCGGCCGCGTGGGGCCGAGGTGGCGTGAGATATTTATTGCCGATATCGTGGGGAGGGGGGCGCGACGTGAGCGGTGTGTGGGGGGGAGTGTGGGGATGTGTAGGGCTGGGGGCCCCCAGCCCCGGTCCTGGGGTCACCGCAGGGGCCTGGCGTTCCTGGGGGTCCCCGACGCGCTGCTGGGGAGGGGGGGTGCGCCCGGACCCCGGGGCTGTGGCAGCCGCACACTGGGGATGCTCCGGGGCCGGGCGGGGGGGGGCCGGGGGGTGCTTGGGAAGCGGGGATAACTTTACAATAAAACTGGTGAAAAGTGTGCAAAGTCCGTTTGTCTTTATTGGCGTGAGGCAGCGCTCTGCCCGCAGCCCCAGGGCTGGGGGGGGTGGGGGGGCACGCCGGCAGCGCTCCCCGGCCCCTGGGCCGCCCGCAGCCGGGGGCTCGCTCCCCTCGGCCCCCCACGCTCCGTGTCACGCTGGTTATTGCCGTGGAAATCACCCCGTCAAAGAAAATGGGGGGCGGAGGGGGGGTTCAAACCCTGATTGTCGGGGTGGGAGCGGGGGCCGTGCCCCACAGCGCGGCCGGGACGGGGCCGAGGGGACCCCCGACTGCGGCGGAGGCAAGCGGGGCCGGCTGCGGGACGGCTTCTCTTTGGCGGAGCCCTGGAGGCGCGGGGGGGCCCGGGCACGGCCACGCGTGGAGATGCGGCGGCTGCGGGGCTCACACCGGCATCGGCATCTCGTTGTACTCGTCCACGCCCTCCCGCTCGTCCAGGATGGGCTCGGCCTCGTCCGCGTCCAGCTGCGGGGTGGGGGGTGGGGGGGTGGGGGGTGAGGGGCGGCAGGGGTCGCCCCCATCCCCCCCCGGAGCCGGGCACGGCCGCGGCACAGTACTTACACACTTCATCTCGCGGTCGGTGAAGATGCGGCTGAGCAGGCACATGCGGAGCGGCACGGTGAGGATGAGGATGAAGGGGAAGGCCAGGGAGGCCACGGTGGACATGACGGCCCAGAGCACGGCCAAGCACGCCAGCTGCAGCCCGGTGAAGAGGTGCGATGCGCAGCGTGCGTACCTGCAGCAGGATGGGCGTCAGGGCGAGCGGACCCCCCCAGCCCTGCCCTGTGCCCCTCCCCGCAGTGCTGCAGCTCCAGCCCTGCACCGCAGCCCTGCCCTGAGCACGGCAATCCCGCAGCCTCCACAGGGCACCCCGGGGTGCAGCGTGGCCTTTCCCCCCCACCCCTCAGAATCCCCCCGGGACCCTCCGACCTTTTTGACGTAGGGGACGTCGGGGTGGTGCTTGGGGGGCATCAGCAGCAGCTGCAGGCGCTCGTAGAACTGGATGCCGTTCAGGGAGGTGACACCCATGTAGAGGAAGATCCCGAAGAGCACGGCCAGGGGGATCTGCCGCAGCAGCTCCCCGATAACGATGGACAGCCCTGGGGGGGGGGGGAGTCAGCATGGTGCGTGGGGAGCGGACAGCGGAGCCCCGCGATGCACCCAGCGGGCACCTACCGACGAGCACGGCCACCAGCAGCCCGGTGACGCGCTGCTCCTTCACCTCCTGGATCTTGGGCTTGTCCCCCGGGGCCACCGCCTTGCTCATGACGGTGAGCGCGTTGGCGTGTGTGACCGAGCGCACGGTGGCGGCGGCAAGCCAGGGCAGCCCGAAGAGAGCGAAGAAACCGCCCATGGCCACGATGAGCAGGAGGTCGAGGTGGAACCCGGAGCCCTTCTGCAGCATCCGCTCCTTCTTGCTGATGATCAGCCTGGGCACAAGGGCGGGCTGTTGGCAGCACTCAGCACAGCACAGACGGGCACAGCTCAGATCGGCACAGCACAGATGGGTATGGCTCAAATCAGCACGGCACAGCTCAGATCAGCATGGCAACAGCACAGATGGGTATGGCTCAAATCATCATGGCACAGCTCAGATCAGCATGGCACAGCACAGATGGGTACAGCTTGACATAGCACAGCATAGATGGGCACAGCTCACCACAGCATAGCACAGCACAGACAGCACAGCTCAGAACAGATGGGTATGGCTCACCACAGCATGGCACAGATGGGTATGGCTCAGATCAGCATGGCACAGATGGGCACGGCTCAGCTCAGCTCAGCATGGCACAGCACAGATGGGTATGGCTCAGATCAGCATGGCACAGATGGGTATGGCTCAGCATGGCACAGCACAGATGGGCACAGCTCAGCTCGGCCTGGCACAGCATAGATTGGCACGGCACAGCTTAGAAGGGCTCAGCATGGCATAGCTTTACATGGCGTGGCACAGTTTGGCAAGGGTCAGTATGGTGTGTTGTCCTGGCATGGCTCAGCACCGCATGGCATGGCTTGACAGAGCACGGCACAGCATGGCCCAGGTGGGCAATGGCTCAGCATGGCACGGCACAGCACGGCTTGGAATGGCTCAGCATGGGCACGGCACAGCACAGTTTGGCCCCACAAGAGCAGCACAGCTCGGCACGGCGCACGCAGCCCCGAGCACGTCCCAGCCCGGCCCCACCGCGCTCACGTGGTGATCTGCGTCTCCATGAAGATGAGGATGAAGACGAGGACGGCGGGCAGGCCGCTGGCCACCATCATCCACACTGGGAAGTCGCTCCTCTCGCCCAGCGGGTTGATCACCCAGCCCCGCTTATCGGGGGCCGTCACCGAGAACCCACTGGGCACACTCAGCTTCTGTGGGGGGCACAGGATGCTGTGGGGTCACCGGCTGCCATGGGGCGAGGGCTGCCCCCTGTCCCGCACCGGGGACCCCCGCGAGGCCCAACCCGAAGGGCTCCAGACAGGAGGGGTCAGACACCGGGGGGTGGTGTCCCCAAAAGGGGCAGGGGGAGCGCGGGGGGTCCGTGCGCTGACCTGCGTGTAGGTGTCGCGGATGCTGTAGTCCACCAGCACCATCACCAGGATGGCGATGGGAACCCCAAAGTCCCCGATGAGGCGCCGGATCTGTCGAAGGGATCTGGGTCAGCCCCGGCCCCGGCCTCCCTAACCCCCCTCCCCTGGGCTCACCGTGCCCCCAAAGCCGGGCTCACCCCGTGCCCGCGCCGCCGTCCCGCCTGCCCCACGCACCCGTCCGGGGAAGAAGCGGCTGTTCTTGAACTTGCGCAGGAAGAAGGCGATGAAGAAGGTGCCGGCCATGAGCACCAGGGACAGCAGCGCCGTGTTGGGCTGCCCCGTCACCTTGGCGGCCGCGCGCTGCCCCGCGCTGCTGGGTGCTGCGGTGCTGTTGGGTGCCGCGGTGCCGTTGGGTGCCGCGGTGCCATCGCTCCACGCGGTGCCATTGGGCTGCACGCAGCCGTGCAGGGGGTGCTCCTGGAAGATCTGCACGGCGCGGAGTGTCGGGTGCGTCCCGGCCCCGCAGCGCCCGCGGCCCCACAGCCCCCAGCCCCACGGTTCACCTTGCCCAGCTTGGAGAAGGTCTCGTAGATGAAGATGAGGGAGATGAGGAAGGCGAAGATCTCCTGGGTGAAGCGCGAGACGAAGCGCACCAGGAAGCTGCCCTCGCACGCCACCATCAGCAGCACGATCAGGATGAGCCAGAACCCGATCCACACGCGCCCCACCAGGTACTCCAGCCCGTTGGACGTGCAGAACTGCAGCGCGGACGGGGTCAGCGGGGGCGGCCATGGGGACCCCCACCCAGGAGCACCCCCTGCCCACCGTGAAGAAGGCCTCCTCGAAGACGAGCAGCGGTCCCGAGAAGCCAATGATGAGCAGGGGCTGCGCTCCCAGCAGGCAGAACAGCACGCCCTGCAGCGACGTGGAGATGATCAGCTCTGACACCCCGATCAGGTCCTGCGTCTTCTCCCCTGTGGGCAGCACGGGGTCAGGCACAGCGCAGGGGATGGGGCCGAGGCTCCTCAGCGCAGCACAACGCTCCGGCCCCACACCGCGCTCTGCACAGCTCCATCTGCACGCGGCACCCCACCGCTTGCCCACGCCTCGCGCTGCTGTTCCACCCGTGTGCAGCACTGCCACGTCCCCACGCGGCACACGGCCCCATCCCCACGCGGGCGCTCACCCAGCAGTCCCCCGAAGGTGATGGCGGGGGACAGCGCGGCGAAGTAGATGAAGATGACGGCGGCGATGCACTGTGGGTTCAGCGCATCCCTGAAGTCGCTCAGGTAATGCGGGGTAGCGGCGCCGCACGTCCCGGATCAGTCCCCCGAAGGGCCGCCCCGTGCGCCGCAGGGGATCGTCCTCGTCCTCATCCTCCGCCACCTTCAGCTTCAGCAGCGCTGCTCGGGGGCACACGGACGGACGGATAGACGGATGCATACTCAGCCCTGCCCGCCCCGCGCCCCGCCCGGCCCCACCGCAGCGCACCTTTCTCCTCGGGGGATTTGGGCTCCAGCAGCATCCTGCGCTCCTGCTCCTCGCGCTTCTTCAGCATCTCGCGCTGGAAGTGGGCGACGCTGCGCAGCAGCTCCTCGCCCTGCACCTCGGAGGGCGGCAGCACCACGCTGCAGTCCAGGAACTCGTTGATGGCCGTCAGCAGGTCGTGCCGGTCGTCCGCCAGGTATGCGGCCTCATGGAATTGCTGCGGGCGGAGCGGGGTCGGGGTCAGGGGTGCCCTGGAAAGGGGTGGGGGATGGGGACGGGGATGGGAGCCCACCTTGTCGGACATGAGGGTGGAGATGGAGCGCCCGATCTCGTGGTAGTCCATGTGGGTGCTACTGGGCCCCAGCAGCACAAAGAGGAAGCGCACGGGGACGGGCACCTCCAGCACCGAGTCCAGCTCCACCGCCTCCTGCAGCCGCACGAAGGCCATGGTGGGCTGGTCCAGGAACTCCACGCAGCCTGCGGGGTGCAGCGCTCGGCACGGGGCACCACGGGGTGCCCGGCACACGGCCCCCCCCAGCCCCCACCCCCAGCCCCCCCCTCCGTACCCACGAGCACCACGGTGGCCTCGGCGTTGTCGGGGATCTTCTCCAGCAGCTTCAGCTCGTGCTTGGACTTGGAGCGGGTGATGCCGGCGGGGGGGAGCGGGCGGAGGGACCTCGCGCTGCGGGCACAGGGTCGGCACCGCCCGAGGGTGAGGAGCGGCGGCGGGGGGGAGGGGGGGAGGGGAGGGGAGGGGAGGAAGGGCCGCTCACCTCCCGCTCCACGTCCACGCGCGCGTCGTGCTCGGCGCCGTGCCCGGCGATCAGCGGCTCGGTGACGGCGGGCTCGCCGCCCTCTGCCACGTGGTTGGTGCCGTGGTGGTGCACCAGCAGCGAGCCCAGGCTGCCGGCAGAGATGTTCCGCGGGAACGAGAACTCCTTCTCATCGCTCGGGTGGCTGCGGGCGGGCAGCGCTGCGTGGGGCCGTGCCCGGGGTGGAGCTCCCCACCCTGCACACCCCGCACATCCCACCCTGCACACCCCGCACGTCCCACCCATCCTGCACACCCTGGCCCACACACCCCGCACACCCCGCCCCGCACACCCCGCACGTCCTACCCATCCCGCACACCCCGCCCCGGCCCCACCTGTGCTTGAGCAGCAGCGCACGCAGCACGTTGGCGCGGTCCTCGGCGCGGATCTGATCGGTGATGACCATCTGCTCCACCACCTGATGGGCCACGCCCGGCAGCGTCTTCTGGTCCAGGTCCAGCAGCACGGCTCCTGGGGGGGCGGCGGGCTGAGCCGGGACCCCCCCGAGCAAGCCCCCGGGGGCCGTCCCCGCTCCGTACCGTGGGACAGCGTCTTGCGCAGCTCCAGGAGGCTGCGGAAGGACAGCGAGGCCACGTGCGGCTTCCCCCAGCGGTCCGTCTCCTCCTCCACGTCCTCTTCGAACTTGATCCAGCGCGCCGTCTCCTTCCACTGCAGCTCCTGGTTCTTGTCCAGCACCAGCTCGTTCAGCTCCACGAACACCTGCGGCACGGCGGCTCAGCGGGCACCGCAGCGGCACACGGAGCGATCCCCCCCCATCCCCCCCATGCCCCCCACCTCGTGCGGCTGCCGCTCGGAGCGGCGCGGCCTCGCGCTGTGCTCGCGGTGCTCTTTGCCGACGTGCACCACCTGCGCCTTCGCGCTCTTCCGCACCAGGTGCCGCCGCACGCCGGGCACGTCCTCGAAGCGGTGACCTGAAGGGGGGGGGGGGGAGGGGGGGTTCGGGGCTCCGTGGGGTCCCCGTGGCACACGCGGTGCCGGAGCCCCACGAGCGGTGACACTGAAAACCCCGCAGCCGCCCCTCCCCCGCCGCACGCACTCTTCATGTAGTCGAGGTCGGCCGATGCCAGCGTCTGCGCCTCGGACTCATCCGTGGGCACCTTCGGGTACTGCTCCTGCTCCGCGCCCGTCATGCTGCCGATGCGGCGCCGCTCGTGCAGGTTGTAGCTGCGGTGCCCGGGCTGCGCTCTGCCCGCAGGCCGCCCCGGGGAGCCGCCATCCTCCGGGGCACCGCCGCCCTGCTCGGCTGCGGGGCTGCAACACACGCACCCCCGCGGCACTGCGGTGCGCGCCCGTCCCGCGCAGCCCTCCCTCCCCCCCAACTCCCCCCCCCAAACATGGATGCACAGCCGCGGGGCCCCGCAGCCCCCGCTCACCTGACTGCCGGGGGGGTCGGGGCTCCGTGGGGCTCCGCCTCGGGGCCCGGGGGGGGCGGGGGCTCCTCCACGCGGCGCTCGGTCACCTCGTCCTCCTGCAGGAAGAACTGCGCCGAGGGGCCGTGGCACGGTGGGGGGAGGGGCGGCCCCCACGGCCCCCGCGCCCCACGGCCCCGCGGTACCCCCACCTGCACCCCCTCTGCGGGGCCGCCCCGCAGCTCCTCGGCCGAGCGCTCCGTCTCGGTGTCGCACGCCTCCTCCTCATCCTCCTCGCCCTCCTCGATGGGGGGGTTCTCCCCGGGGCCGGCCCCCCCGCCCGCGTTTCTTCCTGCCCTTTTTGGGGACCCCCTTCTTGCGGCGCGCGTCGGGCGGCAGATGCGCGGACAGCGGGTGGTGGATGTGCAGCGAGGACTGCCGGTGGTCTGGGGGGGGTGCGGGCGTTGCGGTGGCCGTCCCCGCGCCGCACCCCCCCCCCCCCGCGCCCCGTTCCCCACTCACACTCGAAGTCCTCCTCCCCGTAGCTGCGCCCCGGCTCCTCCACGCTGCGCGGGGTGCGCGTCGCTGAGGATCTCCTCGAAGCGCTCCACGCCGAGCGCTTTGTTCAGGTCCTTCTCCTCCTCCTCCGCCAGCGGCGGCGAAGCGGGGCCCGGCGCGGGCGGTTCGGGCTGCGGTGGGACGGGGCGGGGCTGGGCCGGGCCCGGTGCGTGCCACAGCCCCGCACGGTGCGGGTACCGCCGCGGGTCCGCCCATCCCGCACCGGCACCGCACTCCTGGATGCGGCCATCCCCGCGCCCTCCCCTCCCCCCCCCCTCCGGACACAGACGTCCCGCACAGCCCCGCGGCACCGCACGGCACGCACATCCCCCGCGGCAGCGCCCGCCCCGCACGGCCCCGGCACCCCGCATCCGAGGGACACACCCCTCGCCCCGCTCCGCACCCCGCACCGCCCCGGGCCGGCTGCCAGCTGCGGGCTGCGGGCCGTACCTGAGTCATGGCGGAGCACTCTCCCTCCGCAGCGCTCGCGGCGCTTTATCGGAAGGTCACGGCGGTGGGGGGGGGGGCGGCGGCTCCGTCCCCCCCCTCGGCAAACACCGGCGGAGCCGCCCCGCACCGCCTCAAGGTGACAGCGCAGAGGGCAGCGCAGCGCGGCAGCATCCCGGCCCCCCCCCCCCCCCCCCCCCCCCGGGCAGTGCTATGCGCGGCGCCGCGGAATGCGCACCCCCGGGCGGAGCGCGGCACTCCGGAACGCGGCGCTGCCCCCACGGCCGTGCCCGGGTCCCGCTCGGGGCTGCGCTGCCGGACCCCCCCCCCCCGGCACCCCCCACCCCCTCCGCCGTTCCCCGGGACACCCCCCCCGATGACCCCACCGAGGGGGCGGCCCGGCCGCAGGGCCGTCCCCCGCAGCCGGGCGGTGTGGGGCTGCCGCTGGTGCCCCGCCCCATAGCTCGGGACCCCCCCACGACGACAGCCCTCACCTCCGGCAGTGCCCCCTGTGCCACCGCTGACCCCCCCAGACCACCACCGGCGGCTCCAGGGGGGCCCAAAAGGGGTCCCAGGAGCCGCCCCTCCCCGCAGCCCAGAGCCCCCCAGCCCCCCCCGCCCCTCCCCCCTTTGCCATCCCCACCGGCGCACACCACACCCGCGCCCCACAGACAGCGCCGCACCGCGGGGTCCCACGGCCCCCCCAGAGTCCCCCATCCCCAGCGCTGAGCTGTGGCTGCGCTTACACCGAGGACCCCCAGCGATCCCACCCCCCCGGGACCCGGTGTGACGGAGCACCGTGATCCCACTCAGGATGGGGCACCCGGGCTGTGCCATCCCCGCCCCACGAGCGGCCCCGGTGGGGCGATGCCGCACAGCCCCACGCAGGGGGACAGCACGGGTGGGTGTGGGGCCGTGCCTTACCGCGAGGCGCAGGAGGAAATCCATGGTGGCACGGCGGGGAGGGGGCACAGCGCTGTGCCAAGCGCACTGCCATCCCCGGTCACGTGCCACCGCGGCGTGGGGACGCCACAGTGACGGGTTACCCATTAACCACGCTGCTGCTGCCGCCCATCAACCCGCCGAGCTGAGGAGCTGAGCACCCGGCACGGCACAGCCGGCACCGGGGCCATCCCGGCCCCACGGCTCAGCTCGGCCCCACTGTGCCGCCCCATAGCTGTGCACTGGGGCAGCTGCTGTGCCAGGGTGGGACGGCCGTGCTGTGCCATGAGTTGTGCTGTGCCACGCTGACCCCCTCTGTGCTGTGCCACGTGCCGTGCTGTGCCATGCTGTGCTGTGCTGACCCCTCTGTGCTGTGCCACACTGTGCCGTGGCCGGCCCCCCCATGCCATGCTGTGCTGTGCCATGCTGTGCCATGCTGTGCTGTGTTGTGCCATGCTGTGCCATGCTGTGCTGTGCTGAGCCCCCCATGCCATGCTGTGCCGTGCTGACCCACACAGCACTGTGCTGTGTGCTGTGCCGTGCTCCACTGACCCACACTGCACCGTGCCACGCCGTGCCATGCTGCCCCACGCTGTCCCGTGCCGCGCTGACCCCTCAGTGCCACGCTGACGCACGCCGTGCCGTGCCGTGCCGTGCCGTGCCATGCCCGCCGTGCCCCCGCCCCACTCCCTGCCTCCTGTGGGTGCACTCACGCTCTCGAAGGCGGAGGAGACGATGTGGTGCAGCTCGGAGGACACCGCGGAGCGGCTCATGGTGCCGTGGGGCGCGGCTCAGCCCTTCTCCTTCTCGCGGGGGCTCAGAGGGCGGTGTGGGCGCAGCATAACCTGCGGGGCACGGCGCGCTCGGTGCGGGGCCTCGGGCCGAGCCGGGGCCGGGAGGGAAAGAAAACAGCGGCGCGGGACTGCGCCCCGCGGACGGCTCCGCGCGGTTTGTGTTGGCCGCGGGGCCGCGCCGGGGCGGCCGCCAACGCCGACGCCGCAGAGCGCGGTTGGGACGGAGCCCGGAGCCGCCGAGCGACCCCGACCGCGCGCCCGGAACAGCCACGCGTGGGCGCCGCCCACGGCGCCGGACCCCCTCCCCCACGCCCCTCCCCCCCCCAACCCGCGCCCCCCACCCCGCGCCCCCCACCTGCCCCGGGCGGCTCCGTGTGCGCGGCGGAGCCCGCGGGGCCGCGGTTATCGCCGTCGGAGGCGGCCCCGCGTGACGGCACGGAGCGGGCGGAGGGATGACCGCGTCTCACGTGGGCGCCGTCACTGCCCCCGCGGCGGTGCGAGCGCGGTGTGCCCGGCACGCGGACCCATCCCCCACTGCGGGGATCGAGGGCCCGACAGCATCCGCTGTGCTGCACCGCACAGAGCTCAGCCGGGCTGCAGGGCAGCACCGCGGGCACCGCCACGGCACCGCCACGGGACATCCACGGGACATCCACGGGACATCCACGGGACAGCCATGAGTACAACCATGGGGACACACACGGGGACCACCACGGGGACCTCTGTGAGCACACCCATGGGGACCTCTACACGCGCCCCTACGGGAGCATCCGTGGGAAGCCCCACGGCCGCGGGCCCCCGCTGCCATCACCCCCCCCCCCCACCCGGGGCCATAGGGTCAGCAGTGCCACCACAGCGGCGCAGAGGACACGGCCTCCTCAGGTGACCCCGCGGAGACGGTGACGGTGCCCCAGCGGTCACTGAGTCACAGAGCACAGCGCGGGAGAAGAGGAACCTCTCGCGCTGCGCCGGGGCAGGAACCCACGCGCGGTCTGAGTCAGGGGAAGCCCGGACCCCCCCCCCCCCCCCCAACCCCCCCCCCCCAGGTGAGCCCCGCGCAGGGGGTGCGGTGCCCCCGCAGCTCCGCCGTGCCGCCTTCCCCCGGCTCTCCGCGCAGCACAATGGGCTCTTGTTTGCAGGAACAATCCCGCTCAGATAAGCAGGGCAGGTCCGCGATAGGGAGATAGGGCTGCCAACACCGCCGCGCTCCATTAATTACCGCCTGGCTCCGATTAGCGCCTGTGCGTGAGCCGGCTCCGCTGCCCCCGCCCCGCGCTGCCATGCATTCCTGGGGCCAGCCTCGACCTGCCCGCCTGATCCCGCCTAAGGCGATTACAGAGCACCGTCCCGACCGCCGCACCGCGCCCCGACCGGGCCGGGCCACCGCTGCACCGCACGGCCACGGCACCGGGACCGCCCCGCAACAACACCGCACCGGGACCGCCCCGCAACACCGCACCGGCACCGCCCCGCAACAACACCGCACCGGGACCGCCCCGCAACACCGCACCGGGACCGCCCCCCAACACCGCACCGGGGCGCACTCAGCACCGGGACCACCGCACAGGACCTCCCCGGGGCGCACACAGTGCCAGGACCGCCCCACGGCACCGCACCGGCACACACGGCACCGGCACCGGGCCGCCCACCTGGCGGTGCCACACGGGCACGGCTCCGTGGGTGCACTCACGCCGCGGCAGCCCCGCAGCGCGGCCCCGCGGGCACTGCCCTCACCAGAAGCATCTCCGGGTGCAGCATCGCTGCGTGCAGCACTGCCCCGTGGGCACCGCCCGTGGGCGCCGCATCTCTCCGGCACGGCGCACACGGCCCGGGCGCAGCGCTGCGCTCCGCGGGGCCCGGCAGCCACGGAGAGGCTGAGAGCCCCACGGCTGCCCCACAGCGGGCGCGTCCGTGGGTCGGGCGGACCGCCACGTCCCCGGCCGCGCTCGGCCCCGGAGCCCCCGCCCCCACCCGTGGGACGGAGCGGTGCCTATGGCACGGCCCCGCGGGGTTTGCGCTGCGCTGCGACTTCCGAAACCGCCACCAAAAATATCCCCCCCCCCTCCCCCCCCCCCCGCGGTGACCTCAAAGCCATCGGGGCCAGGAAATGAATCACGGCGCCGCGCGGCGCCCACGCGGGACCGACCCCCCCCCCCACGGGGACACGGGGACGGACCCGCAGCCCCACGGGCGCCCGAGCGCCGCCCCTCGGCTCTGCCCCACTCACCCCATCGCCCGCCGCGTCCCCGCGTGTCCGCCCCACGGAGCTCCAATAGCGGCGCCCGCGGAGCAGCGGCGGCGGAGCGCTTTGTTCCATCGCGGCGGCGGCGGTGCCAACTCCGGACCGCTCCGCCACGGCCACACCTCCGCGCGGGGCGGGGGGGGGCACGGCCCGGGGTGCGGGGGAACCGGCCCCGCAAGGAGAGCGGAGCCGCGTCCGGAGCACCGCCCGCCCCGCGCAGCCCCCCCGGGCACCGCGCCCCGCCCGAGCCCCGCGCAGAACGGGGGGGGGGGGGGGTTCTCCCGGTACCCCGGAAAGTGCGAAAGCGCATCCCGGTGCGGGATGGGGCTCTGGGGGGGGGGGGGACGCGGGGCGGTGCGGGGCCGTCAGACGGCCCCGAAGGGTTCAACCGCCCCGCACCGAGCGGGGTCACGGCCGCCCCCCCCCGCGCTCCCCGTCCCGCACCCGCGTCCGGGGGGGAGGGGGGCACACCGTGCGGGACCGCCCGCGCCGGGTCCCGCGTTGGCCCCGCGGAGCGGCGGCACCGCGCCCCGCACCGTCCCGCACCGTCTCTTACCGGGGCTCCAGGCGCGGCGCGGCGGGGCGGGGCCGGGCGGGGCGGGGCGGATCCCGGAAGCCCGAACGGGCACAGCCCCGCGCCGGAGCGGGGAGCGGGCACCGCACCGGAACCGCGCCCGGAACCGCACCCGGAACCGCACCCGGAACCGCCCGGCGGCGGCGGGGATCGAACCGCGGTCCGGAGGAGCAGGAAGGGGGCGGGGCCGCGCGGGGGGCGGGGCCAAGGGCCGGGCGGGGCCGGGGCGGGGCTACGGCGGCGCCGCGGAAGGGGCGGGGCTTCCCGGAGGGCGCGGGGGCCGACGGGAGGTGTGGCGGAAGGGGCGTGGCCGCGCGGGACGGCCGGGAGGAGTGGCGGAAGTCGTGGCGGGATTGAATGGGAGGCGTGGCGGAAGGGGCGGGGCCGCGCGGGGGCTGCCGGGAGGCGGGGCCGGGGCGCTGGGCCCGGAGCGGAGCGGCGCGATGCAGAAGTACGAGAAGCTGGAGAAGATTGGGGAAGGTGCGGCGGGGCCGGGCCGGGCGGGGCGGGCACGGGGGGCCGCGGGGGACGCTTACCGGCGTGGCTCCGGCTCGGCCGCCCGCCCGCAGGGACCTACGGGACCGTGTTCAAGGCCAAGAACCGGGAGACGCACGAGATCGTGGCGCTGAAGCGGGTGCGGCTGGACGATGACGACGAGGTGAGGGGAGCGGGCTCCCACGGGGCACACCGGGCTGCTCCACGCTGCACCGCCTCACACGGGGCTGCACCGCGCCCTGCCGGGCTGACCGAGGCTGCACTGGGCCATACTGGGCTGCACTGATCCATACTGGGCTGCACTGGTCCATACTGGGCTGCAGTGCGCCCTGCCAGGCTACCCGAGGCTGCACTGGGCCATACTGGACTGCACTGGGCCATACTGGGGTGCAGTGCGCCCTGCTGGGCTGCCCGAAGCTGCACTGATCCATACTGGGCTGCACTGGTCCATACTGGGCTACAGTGTGCCCTGCGGGGCTCACCGAGGCTGCATTGGTCCATACTGGGCTGTACTGGTCCATACTGGGCTGCAGTGCGCCCTGCTGTGCTGCCCGAGGCTGCACTGGTCTATACTGGGCTGCACTGGTCTATACTGGGCTGCACTGGTCCATACTGGGGTGCAGTGCGCTCTGCTGGGCTGCCTGAAGCTGCACTGGTCCATACTGGGCTGCACTGGTCCATACTGGGGTGCAGTGCGCCCTGCTGGGCTGCCTATGGCTGCACTGGTCCATACTGGGCTGCACTGGGCTCTTCTGTGCTGCTTGTGGCTGTACTGGTCCATACTGGTCTGTAGTGCTCCATACTGGTCTGTTCTGGGCCCTACTGGGCTGCCCTCTGGCTGCACTGGTCTATAGTCCTCTGTACTGGCCCATGCTGGTCTTCTCTGGGCCCTGCTGGGCTACCGTCTGGCTGCGTTGGACCATACTGGGCTGAACTGGGCCCTGCTGGACTGTACTGGGCTGCTCTGGACCGTGCTGGTCTGTACTGGTCCATACTGGGCTGCACTGATCCGTGCCCCGTCCCGCAGGGCGTGCCCAGCTCTGCGCTGCGGGAGATCTGCCTGCTGAAGGAGCTGAAGCACAAGAACATCGTGAGGTGAGGCCCTGGGGGGTCCCACGATGCTGGGGGGGGTCCCGCGGTGCCGGGGGGGTCCCCGGGGCGGTCCCGGTGCTGACTGTGCTCCCGCAGGCTGCACGACGTCCTGCACAGCGACAAGAAGCTGACGCTGGTGTTTGAGTTCTGCGATCAGGTGAGCGGGTGCGTGCGGCCCCGCTGCCCGCCCGGCCGTGCCCTGACCCCTGCGTGCCCCCCCCTCTGCCCCCCCGCAGGACCTCAAGAAGTACTTCGACAGCTGCAACGGGGACCTGGACCCTGAGATCGTGAAGGTGCGTGGCCGGGGGGGGTGGGGTGAGGGGGGTTGGGGCGGTGCTGAGCCCCGCCGTGCTGTCCTGCAGTCCTTCATGTACCAGCTGCTCAAGGGCCTGGCCTTCTGCCACAGCCGCAATGTCCTGCACAGGGACCTGAAGCCGCAGAACCTGCTCATTAACAGGGTGAGTACGGGGCCGGGGGGGGCACACCGGACCCCCCGCCGCCCCTCTGTGCCCCCCCGGGCTCCCTCAGCCCCCGACCCCTCTGTGTCTGTGCAGAACGGGGAGCTGAAGCTGGCAGACTTCGGCCTGGCGCGGGCCTTCGGCATCCCGGTGCGCTGCTACTCGGCCGAGGTGAGGAGGGGGTGCACCCCGGGGTGGGGGGGGGTCCCGGCCTCGCCCGCCCCTCCCCCAGCACCCCCCACGCCCCACGCAGGTGGTCACGCTGTGGTATCGGCCCCCGGACGTGCTGTTCGGAGCCAAGCTGTACTCCACCTCCATCGACATGTGGTCGGCTGGCTGCATCTTCGCAGGTAGCTGGGGGGGCTGGGGGGGTCAGGGGGTGGGGACGACACGTGTGGGGCGGCCGTCGTGGCTCACCTTGACCCTACACAGAGCTGGCCAACGCGGGGCGGCCGCTCTTCCCGGGGAACGATGTGGATGATCAGCTGAAGAGGATTTTCCGATATCCTTCTGGGGCCGCTGTTAATGGGGGTGGGGGGGGGAGGGTGAGGGTAGAGCCGTGCCCCACACATCCCGCGGCTCTGTGGCCCTTGACCGCCCCGCACACTGCTGGGCACCCCCACGGAGGAGCAGTGGCCGGCCATGGCCAAGCTGCCCGACTACAAGGTGAGGGGCTGGGGGTTGCGGGGGGGCGGGGGGGGCTGGCATGGGGCCGGGAGCTCACGGCCGTCCCCAGCCCTACCCCATGTACCCCGCCACCACCTCCCTCGTCAACGTGGTGCCCAAGCTGAACGCCACGGGCCGGGACCTGCTGCAGGTGAGTGCGGGCTGTGGGGGGCGGCCCCACGTACCGCTGCGGGGAGGGGGCCGTGCCGGGGGCCCTCACCCCACCCCCACCCCGTGCCGCCCCCAGAACCTGCTCAAGTGCAACCCGGTGCAGCGCATCTCTGCGGAGGAGGCCCTGCAGCACCCCTACTTCACGGACTTCTGCCCACCCTAATCCCACACAGAGCTGTGGGGGCAGCGGGGGGAGTGGGACCCGGCGCCCCATGCCCCCCTCCCCGGCCGATATTTATTAGGATTTTAACCCAGCGCTGCCCACGTTCCCGCTCGGGGCCGTGCCGTGCCGTGCCGTGCCGTGCCCGCACCGGCAGAGCAGCGGGATGGGGGTCCAGACGTCCGGACCCCCCGGCCCGGTTGGGGTCCCCCGGAGCTGGCCCCAGGGGTCGCCCCGTTCCCGGCCGCGCGGTGCTGTGCGTTTGTTACCGCCATAAAGAGCTCTCCCCCCGGAGCTGTGGGTTCGGGGCAGTGCTTTATTGGCGCGTTCAGCGGGTGCGGGGCGATGCGCATGCGGGGATGCGGAGCGGGGGCCCTGCAGCCCCCGGCCCTGGGTTCCGCCCCAGGGTGGGGGGCTGCTCCCCGGCGGACCCCCCCGGCCGGCAGGGGGTGCGGGGCCGGGCCCCCGCGGCGGGCGGACCCCTCCTAGAGCCGAGTGACGAGGTAGCACGTGCGGGGCGACGGCGACGCGGTCCGCGTGGCGGTGCGGGACCCCGCGGGCGTTCTGCGGGGCGGGGGGGGGTGGGGGAGGGGTCAGTGGGGGACGGCCGATCGCCGCTCCCGGCCGTGCCGTGCGGGGCGTCCACGTGGCCGGGACCCCCACCCCACCCCCGTGGGGCCGCGCCGCGGGTGACCCCGGGGATGAGTGGCCGTGGGGGTCCCCGCCGCCGCCGCTGCCGTCGTCCCCGCCCCTCCCCGGTCCCCACGCGTGTACCTGGGGGGGAGCGCGGCGGAGGGGCTGCCCGGCACTGCCGGATGCTCCTGGGGGGCGGACACAGAGATATGAGCGCCGATGGGCGGCACGAGGGGCGGGGGGGGGGGGCGGGGGGTGGGGTACCAGGGTGGTGCTGCTGCTCCGCCGCATCCGCTTCTTGTCCTTGTAGAAGCCCACGAGCTTGTCCCGGAACACCTGCGGACACGGGTCAGTGCCCACCTGGGGACACGGGTCAGTGCCGCCCCGGCGGGGGGGGGCTCACCTCGTACAGGTAGTCGAAGATCTCGAGGATGGTGAGCAGGCTGGCGCCGATGAACAGCCCCATCTGCCCCCCGATGTCCCCCAGCAGCCCCGCCACCTCGTACGCCTTCTTCTGCTCGATCATCTCGTAGTTGAGCGCCTCAAAGAAGATGTCCAGCACCAGCACGTTGTCCCTGCGGGGAGGAGGGGCGAGGTGGGGGCTGTGCCAGCCCACGGGGGACGGTGGGGGGGGGGGGGGGACACAGAGTGCGGTGCCGCGCGGGGTTTGCCCCCCACTCACGCGATGTACTGCTCGGTCTTGTTGAACTTTCGGGCCAGGTACCGCGCGGACGCTTTGCTGGGGATCTTCACCATGGAGAGCTCCTTCCCGTAGCGCACGGTATCGCACGGCGTGCGGCACGCGCAGTACTCGCTGTCCTTCTTCACCAGGAAGTCTGCGCCGGGGGACGGCGGCGTCGGGGGGCCGTCCCCCCCCCCCCCATTGCCCCCCAACCCCCCCCCAACCCCCCCGCACCCCCCGGAGCCCCGCACGTACCCAGCGCGGGGTCGGCGCACTCCTTGTACTGCTCCGGCGTGCACACGTTGGCGTTGCCTGCGGGGGGGACGCGGCGCTCGTGGGGCGTTTTGGGGGCAGGGGGTGCTCGGGGGGGTCCCGTGCTCGTGGGGGCTCGGGGGGTCCCGGCGCCCCGCGCTGCGGCCCGGCCCCGCTCACCGGGCATGTGCACCATGCGGCAGTTGCAGTTCTCGGCCAGGTAGCGCGTCTCGCAGTCCAGGCGGCACGCGGTGAGGCTGTAGTTGGTGAAGAAGTCGGACTCGATGGGGGTGGCCTTGCAGTCCCCCCATGGCGGGGGCAGGTACACCAGCTGCCGGCTCGGCTAAGGAAAACGCGCCGTCCCCGTCCCGCGTGGAGCCGCGACGCGGACCCCTCCCCACCCCCCCACCCCCCCGCCACGCCCCCGGGACGGGGCCC